>BTHU01000010.1:12536751-12946751 GCA_036184795.1 Tokudaia tokunoshimensis | reverse complement strand
GGAGGTGTAGGACATCCTCCTGCCTCCTTTCTGAGCCATCTGGGCCACACCCGCCTGCTAGGGGACCAGCGGCGCCAGTGTGCCTTGTAAGTGAGAGTGGGCAGCCCTCAGCCGGGCCCCAGTGCCTTCCTCCCCCGGGTGCTCAGAGCCGCCACAGGCGCCACGTGGTATCTGGGCTTCGGCTCTGCACCAGATGCCAGACTTCCAAAGGCTCACCACCACGCCATCCTCAATACCTGGGGATCCCTCGGAGGGAGGCAGAGGGGCATCTTGCCTGGCCACACATAGCTCTGCAGTGACCTCTCTGTGTCCTGGTCCTCTCCCCTTCCCCAGCCCCAACACTAGGCTGACTCTTGTTTCCAGGGGATTGAGTCAACCTCCACCACATCTTTTATTAATATTAATTCTAAAAAAAAAAAAATTTTTAGTGCTATTTACCATCTGTTTTCCCCCCTTGGCTGAAAATAATTGGAGATGAAACGCCCGCTGTTCATCCCCCGCATCGACTCAGAAGGAACAAGAGACAGAGACAGTGACTGTATTTCTTTTCCCCAAGCGAAACAAGCTGCAATAAACATGCCTCGTTGGGCTGCCGAAGCCACCCTGCATCACATGGTCCTGTATCGGCAGCAGAATTCAGGTTCCAGTGCATCCCAGTCCAGAAAACGTTCGGGTGCAAAGAGGCCCTTGGCTCTTCTATTGGGCATGTTTGCTAATTTCCTCTCTCCTAACAATATGTGGCTCATTTGATGTTCCGCTAACGTGTGGGCCATCTGTAAATATAAATAGCCGAGTCTTGATTCCATTAGAGGCCCGTGAATGGAACGAAAATATTCCAAACTGACTCTGCCACAAGGCCATGGGCCTGACAGGATTGGGCTGCAGAGAAAGGGAGGGGACACCATGTCATTTACTCTCTCCCTTGTACTTGGGCCTCTCAGATTCCCAGATGATGGGCTGTAAGCCTCCCTAGATCCTGTTAGAGGCCCAGAAACTTATGTCAACTGTTGGAAGAGACCTTAGAGAAGAGCAGAGAAATGGCATAAGGCTTAGACCAGAGGCTGCAGAGATGGCTTAGTGGGTAGAATACTGGCCAAGCAAATGTGAGGACCCAAGTTTGGATCCCTGTCACCCATTTAAAAATGGGCATGAGGTACATATGTGACCCCAGCACTGGGGGATTGGGAGTGAAGAAAAGAGGACACCTGGACTTCACAGACGGCCAACCTGGAGGAAGTGATACGCTCCGGGTTCAGGAAGAGACAAGGTCTCAAAATTAGGATGGAGAGTATGTGAAGAAAACATTCAACTCAACATCCATCCACCTTTGGCCCCCATACAACCACACACACACACACACACACACACACACACACAGAGAGAGAGAGAGAGAGAGAGAGAGAGAGATGCACACACACCTCACCCACACAAGTCCATATATACAAAACACAGACACACACATATCTATTCCACAACAAAAAAAAAAACAACCAAAAAATCACAAAACAAACAAACACCAACAAAAAACAAAACAGAAACCAGAGCAGGCAAGACTAGGTCTACCTAACCGGGCCGGCATCATTGAGCTGGGTTGGTCTGTGCCAGGCCCAAGAGCTCAACTGCCAGCAGTGGGCCTTGGTGCTGCAGCGAGACAAGTCCCTGGGGCTCTGATGGCTACCTTGTAGCCATGATGCTGAACTTTCTTGCTTGTAAGCCTACACAGCAGCTCTGCAGCAAGTAGAGGGAGGCAAAACTCCCAGCAAAGCAATTCCCATTGCTACACAGGCTCGACATAGACAGGAGTGAAGTTTGACTTCCACAGGCTCAGGAACTGGCGTGCTTTCCAAAGGGCTCTCTGCCTCTTACCCTCAACTTGGGGAGGTGTCACACATCTCGATAGGTCCCTGTGGATGTCTAAGCTTGACCCTCAACGTCTGTGTTTCTCCCCACTCCTTGAGAAAAATAAAATCAGGATCTTTTCACCCTGGGTATAGACTGCAGGCTGTGTCCTTCCTTTTAGTATCTTATGCTGAAAACTGATCTGTAATGAGATGGGACTTGGAGGGGGGGTGCTTTGTGAAAGTAAAGTTCAAGGCGGAGCCCTTGTGATGTGTGTGTGTGTATACAGATATTTGAATACATGTGAGTGGGGGTATGCACACACGTGTGTGCACACAGCCAGAGGATAACCTTCATGCATGCAAAGCAAGAACTATCAACCACTTTATACCTCCATGCTCTCTCGTTTTGTTTGGTTGTGTTTTAAACAGGGTCACTCGCTGGCCTGGAATTCAATTGGGCCTACAAGCTCCAAGAATCTACCTGCCTGTCTCTGCCTCCCCAGGGCTGGCATTACAAGTTTTTATCAGTTTGTCTGATAGGTCTTTTTTTAAGTGTAAGTTGAGAATCAGACTCAGGTCCTTGTGTTTGTAAGAACAGCACTTTACCAACAGGGCCATCTCCTCAGGCCAGAGGTTAATGACTTTGGAGAGTCAGGTGAACTTCATTAGCCTTCAAAACTGAAATGCTTGTCAGTGTTTAAGCCACCCAGTCCCTTGTGGTTTTAGCTGTTGAAGATGCTTCTCAGCGCAGGAAGAATACACCCTTGCTGTGTTACTTAATGCTTGCCCCACGAATGGCTCCAAACTCTGCCTGTACATTCCCAAAGCCTAGGCATCCAATCACTGCACCTTCCAGAGTCCAAACAGCCTCTGGATAGCTCTCTTCAACTCCTAACCTCAGACTCCACTCCACATCATGAGCCTTCCCAAACTCCAGCTCCAAGGGTTTGGAAAGCCAGGCAATGCCAATACACACCAGCCTTTCTGGGAATGCGTCTCCCTGAGTACAATAGTGTGCTGCTCCGGACCAAAAAGGATTCAGTCTAGGGACCAGAGAGATGGCTCAGGGGTTCCCAGCACCTACCGGTGTCTCACAACTGCCTGTAACTTGAACTCCATGGGATCTGATGCCTTCTTCTGGCCGCCCTGAGCACTACACACATCTGATACATGTACATACTTACACATACGCATAAATATAATTTAAAAAAAAACAACAGAAGATCAAATAGATATATAAATACCAAGGAGGTTGGATCAGTCTTTATTTTTTTTAATGTTTAAGGAATTTTTATGAAAGCAAGAATTTTATAATCCAAATTATGTTTCCTTGCTCAGTTATCAGTTCTGACAGAACTGACGTCCCAAGCTGTTCCACAGTAAAGAATTACAAGATAAAGAAAGGAATGCTTTAAATGTTTGTACTTTGCTGAAAATTCTTTTCCCAGGGTCTATAAAACATTAATTTCTTTTTATATTTTACTTTTTTTTGTATTTTTTGTTGTTTTAAATTAAGTAATCTAGGACTAGTACTGTTTGCTAGATCTAGCATTTGCCAGGTACATAAGGTCCAAAGTTTCCTTTCCTTTATTTATTCATTTTATATTTTGCAAATTTTTTCATAACATTTAAATTTTTCAATGTTTAAGATATTTTTCTTCGGTGAGTTTCTGTTCCTGATCCCTGATCAATTTAGACAGTTTGGAGACCAGTGGTACTGTTTTCTGATTTCTGGGCAGTCCAGTCTTTAATTCTTTTTAAAGGAATCTGTTTAGACAGACAAGTTTGATACACTGGATGTTAGAAGCAGAGTGTTAGAGTCCTAATCTCCAAAGTGGCTGTGTTTGGAGTTGATCCCTAAGTAATTAAACCAGTAATTACAATTAAATGAGGTAGACTCTGGCCCTGTAAATTCAGTGTGCTTTTTTTTGGGGGGGGGGGAAGCAGTCAGCTTTCTGGAGTGCTCTCGTTGCTTGAACGTACTCCCTCTAGTGCTCCCTCCTCTCCTCCCTGTTTTCCCTCCTCCTTCCATCCCTTCCTACCCCACTCCCTTTACCCTTTGCACACATGCCAGAGAGAAGTCATCTGGACACAGTGAGAAGACAGTCATATGGAATTCCACAGGAAGGAATCAATCCCACTTGACCTCATCCTTGACCTCTAGCTTTCAGAACCAAAAGAAATGTCAGTTAAATTTCAGTTGTTGAAGCTATCCAGGCACTATTACATTGTCATAGAAGCTATAAGAGATGAATATACTTCATTAAACCACACAGGTTTTTAAAAAAGAATTTCATCCATTTTTTCCCCACTCGTTTGATTCACAAATACTTTCTGAGCTAGATCAAATGATGGACTGGCCATTCAGGATATCATGGTGTCTCAGGTGTCCTTTGACCTTGATTGTCTGAGGATGTGCAGTGTGGTTCTCGAATGGCCTGTGTCACATCCACTCCCCACACCTACGGGTCCAGGGTCATCATGCACATTCTTAGAGTGTGCAGAGGGCAAAGGGAATTGGGTAGGAAGTGATGAAAGGAGGAGGGAAAACATGGAGGAGAGGAGGGAGCACTAGAGGGAGCACGTTCAAGCAATGAGAGCACTCCAGAAAGCTGTCTGCTTTTTTTTTTTTTCTAAAAAAGCACACTGAATTTACAGGGTCAGAGTCCATCTCATTTCATTGTAATTTCATCAATCATCTTGACTGATGTTTTTGTCCAATTGGGAGGTGGTTCCTTTAGATGCTCTGCCATCATCTGATCCAACAGAATTGGGCACCCAGTCAAGGTACTGAGAGCTAGCTGAACACTAAGAAAGTTCAAAAGCAAAAAGAAAGCAAGCGGATTAGAAGATCATCATGCGTCAGGAGAAGACAGGAACTTTAGAATAAGACCAACCTGCCCTGAAGACTTGACTTGGCTGCTACTGTCTCTGATCGTTGTTTGACATCTGTGGGCTTCCATTTATTCCCGGGGAAAATAGAATACTTTGGAAGCTGCCAACCCCTAAAATAAAGTTTTGCCCTGACAAAGACGAAAGTCATCATCGAGGTGTGTGTGGATCATGCTGTTGATGGGCAGAAATCAGATAATATATCACAACTGCTCTGATCCAAGACTCAAATGCTAAGCAAGACTTGTAGCCCCTCTGAATGCTGCTTCCACACCGGAAACCAGCATTCTACCAAGGACTCCATGCAAGGATTATATGTGAGAGCCCCTCAGAACTCCTCACATCTAGGGATATTTTCCTCTTTCCTCTACATGAGGATCCACAGTGATTCCATAGAACTTGATCCCTAGTTTCCATTAATTTGATGCTAAATTTTATATACGAAAGCAGAGATCTGATTACAAAAGCCAAATTCCACATGTCCCCTAGTTTGACAATAGCTACTCGGTTCTTTGATCTACAAGAATGTTCAAGATGAGCTAGTATTTGTTTCCATGTTCTGGTCTGCTCTATTGTGCCCCGACGGGGCTGGCTGGGCTCTTTCAGGCATGTGCTTCAAGAGTGCCTTGCTGGTTTCTCTGTTCTTGGTTCTGGGAAAGGTACTCAAAGGCTCCAGGTTCAGGTCTTATCCTTATACCAGTGGGTAGTAAGGTTATTAAGAAGATTGTAGTTTGTTTGAGGCTTCCCTAACAAGCCATCAAGAGCTGGGTGCTTTAAACTACTGACATGCACTGACTTAGAGCTCTGAAGCTAGAAGTCCGAAGCCTGGGCAAGTCTGATTTCTTTGGAGGCGTCACTCCCAGGTTTAGCTATCCACTTTCTCCCTCTGACTTCACACGGTCTTTCCTTTGTGAGGGTCTACTTGTAATAATGAATTTTTCTTACAAAGATACCAGTCACACCCAGTGAGGACCCAGTCCAGGGACTATCATTAAAGTCTCTTCAAAGACTCCCTCTCCAAATACAGCTGCAACTTGAGATCTCAGGGGTTAAGACTTCAGTATATGAATGGGAATGGGTAACACCATCCAGGTCAAAACTCTGATATGGTACAAGGGGCAGGGTAGCTATGTAATAGATATTACTTGAGATTACTAGTATAAAAAGTCTGCTGGAGGTCAGGGTTTTAGTCATTTAAAAAGTTCTCAAGGCATGGTGGTACACACTTATAAAGTCCAGCACTTGAGAGAAAGAGGCAGGGCGATCAGGAGTCCAAGGTTACAAGTTCAAAGTCAGCCTGTGCTGTCTCCAAAAAGTGAAAAGAAAACCAAGAAAGTTCTCATTATTAATAACATTCTCCAGGGCCATTTGGTGCAGCATGAGACGAGAAAGGTTTTTTTTCAAGGACTTGGTCCTATAAAGGACATTTGCTGTTGGGGCTTACGGCTGAAATACCGCAAGACTCCCTTAGCTTGAAGCCCGTGCCTATTGCCCATTAAGGAAATGAACTCCAGCCATGACATAACTCCTGTGTCAGACCTCGGCTTCTTCATATGAAAGGCTGGAAAATGATAGGACCACTAAATCCTCTACAGAAAGTTGGAGGAGGTCATACAAAGTGTACAATCCATGCATGCTATTGGTTATTACTTCCAGGTGACCCCTGGCCAGGTCACAGATGGGATGAAAGCCTGGGCTAAGGTAACATCTATTTGCTTCCACTCCAGCATGGGTTATTCAGACTTTCCCCGTGTTTCTCTACCCAAGGCAGGATGATCTTCATCCCTCTCTGCACGAAACCCAGTTTCCATGTCTTTGAGCGTGTCTGTGGCTCTTGCCTGGACCCATTCCAGTTTCTTCAAGTCTTTTCAGGAGGGGGTGACACAGACTCCACTCAACATTGTAATGAGGAGCTAACTGACATGGGACTGGCAAAGGGGGTCACTAGGGGCTCGTGGCACATCATGGTCCTTTTATGTGTGCGGAATCCAGCCAGCTTTGAAGCAGGCAAGGCGCTTAGTTGACTACCACCAGATGCCCCAGATTGTCTAGGATAGGCTCTTTGGAGCTGCTTCAGATTTCAAATAGTCTACTTGACTGATGCCATAAACAAGTAAAGCATCCCAGAAGTTCTAACTTTTCTGCCCCTCACTGACTGT
This sequence comes from Tokudaia tokunoshimensis, assembly GCA_036184795.1. Classification (NCBI taxonomy): domain Eukaryota; kingdom Metazoa; phylum Chordata; class Mammalia; order Rodentia; family Muridae; genus Tokudaia; species Tokudaia tokunoshimensis. Next base: position 12,939,859 of record BTHU01000010.1, on the reverse strand, counting down.
CTCATAGTGCCTCTGGCACACGGCTGCAACCCCAAAATGTTCCCCTAGCCTGGCACTGAACAGATGACATCCTAACATGGTAAGGTCACTCAATGGCAGTCCCAGAAGGGGAAGGCATTTTCCTTCAGTGAGCTGAAGTCATACCTCATACGAGATCATTCTAGTAGGTTCCAGAATTCTAGTAGATTTTCAAACTCAGAATTACGGATCTCTGTGACAATCTTTTTCATTTCCCTCAGCTTGTAGACATGACGATTGCCAGTCTTTTTGAGGTGCCTCTACCAAATTTTACCATGGATCCTGGGAGGGACTCACCTAGTAGTTGCTGACCGATCATTGGAAGTTGGACCTGTTTTCATCCGTTAACATATGGCGGCTGCTTTTAGCTGTATGTCACCTTATAATTGTCCTATTGAATTTCATCCGGTTTCTGTAGGGCCGTGTTTTCAATTTGTCACGGTTGTTTTGAATTTTATTCTTGGCTCGCCGAGTATGAGCCACCCCACCAAATTTAGTATCGTGTGAAGATCTGATGAGTACATCCCCTCCCCCACCCTTTTGTTTTAAGGCATTAGATGGGCCCAGCAGCTAATCCCTAAAGAAGAAGCACTCTTTCAAGTAGATGGCTCATTGCCGGTAATGGTTATGCAATAAGAGTGATCTCTTCGGGGCTGTGGATGTGTGCGTTCATTTGGGAACAGTCACGGAGTGCAGATAAGCCTAAGAAGGAAGTAAAGATAATTCATTTTCCCATCAGGCAGATGTAAGAACTGTCATTTTGTATGGATCTATGTTAAATATGTATACATTAACATGCATTGTACCAACAGTCCAATTACTTGTGGACTTGATTATGTAATATGAGCATACTTGACTAGTACATAGACATCACACGTGAACATTTATTTCATACAATGATTGTGTGACAATCCAAACTATATTCCCTGCTGTTAGCTCCAGGAAGCATCTGAGACAACAAGGAGGGGCATGCGTAATTTCTACAAGAATAACATTTCAGGTGGGGCATGGTGACACACACCTTTAGTTCCATCACTTGGGAGGCAGAGACAGGCAGATCTCAGTGAGTTCAAGGCTAGCCTGGTCTATATAAGGAGCTCTAGGCTGTCCAGGGCTACAGAGATAGACCCTGTCTTCAAAATAAACAGAACAATAAAACAGAAAGGCTTCTCAGAGCAAAGAGAAGGCTCATGAAGTAACGGCACTTACCACCAAGCTTGACAGCTGGAGTTTCGTCCCCAGGACCCATATGGTGTAAGGAGAGGGCCAAGTCCTATTGGTTTTCCTCTGGCTTCCACTCAAGGTGTGCCATAGCACACACCCACTTGTACACACACATACACACACACACACACACACACACACACACACACACACACACACAATGTAATTTTAAAAATGTTTGAGTTTTCACTACACTGGCCTGTAGGAGTGCCACCACACTTAGAGACTATTCAGAGCTCTGATAATTTCCACTGTAAAATGATAATAATTAATAAATTAAAAAGAGCCCTCTGGTTGTTTTTCTGTCTCAACATTTCCCAAATTTTAGTTATCTATAAAATTCTATTTCTATGATCTATGGCCATTCCTTTGACAAATGTTTAGAGAAATGCAGTTTGGGGTTTATCCTGAACATCAGACTAAAGAGAGATAAATGCTTTTTACATTTGCATTTCACTTATTATTATTGTTATTGTTGTTGTTGATGAGGATGATGATGGTGGGGTGTGTGTGTGTGTGTTCATGACAGACAGAGTGTTCTTGTTGTGGTGTAGATAGGACAACTCTATGATGTTGATTCTCTCCCTCATCTTTTCACGGATACTGAGGATCTGACTCAAGTAACCCTCTACCTTAACCCGATGAGCCATCCCACTGGCTTGAGTTATAACAATTTTCAGAAACATTTGACTTAAAGCCAAGAGAGAAGCCCCACCTCTCCCAACTCTCCATGAGTCATAACTACGCCCAGGAGAAAGGTGGTATGTGTGTGTGTGTATGTGTATGTATTCAATTCCCTTCATAGTTTTGACCTGCTGTGACTCTCCCTGAAAGTGAAGGTGAAATAAAACTAAATTGTTTGGAACAATGAGATCTTAACAATCCTCTCCACTTCCTCGGCCTCGTGGCCATGCCATGCACTACCTGGTACTGCTCAGGCTGACTCACTGATGACCCACAAACTCCTCCATGGCGGGCAGTAAGTGCTAAAGGGGTTAATGTCACTGGCCCTACAGCCGCATGACCAGTGGCAGGGTGAGGGTGTGGATGCTAAGGCCCCTGAGCTTCCCTGAGTCAGAACACCTCGGGCTCCCCTGGATGGAGCATTTTCCTGTCCACACATCTTCCCAGGAAGGAGGAAATCTCAGCTTCCAGGCTGTGGTTTCCCTTCTTCCAAAGTGTTTCCCTCCCACACCGCGGCTCTTGCCTGTGATAATGGCAGTTCCTCTCGATGTCCTGGCACGGGCCTATTCTCAGTGACCACACAACCACATCTCCACAGCCTTTCTGGTTTGAGAGGCTCTGGCTTCCGTGGTCCCTAGTTGCTTCTTTAGTACGGGCTGGGACAGGTGAGTGGTGGAGGCCACACAGGTTTGTAGCCAGTGTCTCCTGATAGCCTGATCCCCTGCAGATCAATAAGAGTCCCTGAGTGCCCACAGGATGTCTGCCACAGCACAGTGTACACTGCTTAGCCAGTGTTGATTAATGTGTGTCCAACAAGGTGCCATACCAAATGGCAGTTCTAACGTCTATCTGGTGGCAGGTCCCTGTCTCCTGGACTCTCATTTAAATGGTCCAACCACCCTGTAATGGCACTAGACCTTCAGTTCACAGTGTAGGAAACAGAGAGACTGGGGCATTTGCCTAAAGCCCCACAGCTAGAATGAGAGTGGAGAATCAAACCCAGACCCTGCCTCCCTCCTGAGGATGTGTGATTTCCTCCATACCCTGACACCTTTGACCATGCTCCCTACAGAACTGGCCCTCTCTTGGGGTTTCTTTAGCTTGCTGGCTCCTTTCCACTGCACCTGTCTGTCGCTCTGTCCCTACCCTTTGTCTTGCTTTTCTAATCTTCACTCCTCCTCCTGAACCCTAAAATGTCCTTCCTCCCTTCTCCCAAGAAGGCAGCCTCAGGGGCCCTCAGGCAGCCTGTAACAGGAAGAGTTAGCTTTCCGGGCCTGTTTTCTGGTTCGTGTCACCTAACTGTGTAGCAGAGCCATCTACTGGCTATCCTAAGCAGAAAGCCCAGAAACCCTGAGAACCTGCCCAGGTTCCATAACCGGGTACACACAGCAGTTTTATAAAACTTCCTCTTCATTCTTCCTTATTCTCGGCCTGAGCTAAGAAGACCGGAGAGGACCTTTGTCCCTTGTCTTTGTCATCCTGCCTTAAAGACAAAAGTTGAGGGGAAGGGACAGCTTTGATGAGAAAACATCAGCCACTTTGTGAGGTTGATCAGAGCTTGGCCAAAACATCCAGAAGGCCCTGGGCAGAAGCACTTACAGACAGATGGATGACTTTCTGGAATGCAGATAGAGGAACAAGATGGCTCGGGGCAGGCTGACCTGCTGTGGGCTGTGCTCTGAACAGGAAAAACAATCCTCCAGGGCATGCCGTCTCTCTCTCCCTCCCCTCAATGAGGTTATAGTCTTTCATCTAGAACCCAGTGCATGTGGCACAGAGAAGTAAGTCTCACCATTCTGGTTAGCTGATGTAATTTAAATAAAACACAGTTCCAATGGTGAGCTACCAGGAAGAGGGGGACAGAGACAGCCACATCCTAGGAACTCACCAACCTACAAGACAATCAAGGAGATAGTGTCCAAGACACCTTGCCAAAAAACAAAGAATCAAACACACACCCATAGCCACCAATATCCCCATCACCCCTCTCCATCCTCAGGGAAAGCCATCAGAGTCAAGGCAGGTTATAATACACAGGTGTGGTAGACAACTATTTCTAAAAAGTATCCACCCTTTGTCTAGCCATCCTGAACTACCTCCAATATGTCCGATTCATTCTTCTAACTGGGGATTCATTCTCCGTTCAGCCAACTGGAAACCATCCTTGGCTGCCAGACGTACCATGAGCAGTGCTGAGAAACAGTAGGAAGCTTAAAATCATGGTGGTCGCCACTCTCTGGGCACCCTGTCTAATGCTGGAAATCACAGTCATAGACGTCAATCCTGTAGCAAGGTTTTGAGTGGCTATTCAGAGATCCAGAACACATGAAGGAAGGTCCTTCACGCAGAAGAAAGAAGAGCCAAAGACCGAGGAGCAAAGGAGAACCACTGCCTGTCATTTTCTTCAAGACATTCTCAGTTATCGTTGTCTAGGTCACCGTGGCAACTGGAAAGGCTCTCCTAGGAGGAGGAGGAGGAGGAATTTTATTTTTTTAATAAAAAAAAATTTTCATACAATATCTTTTGATCATGTGTTTTCTCCTCTCCCAGTTGCTCCAGGATCCTCCCATTCTCCCTACTAACCAAACTTTATCTTCTTTTTTCTTTCTATCTTAAAAGTCAACCAACAACAAACAACGCATAAACAAAACAAGAGACACACGCACAAGGCCCACAAAAACAGAAATCCAAAAATAACCAACACATACACACACACACACACACACACACACACACACACACACACACACACAAACAAACAAAACAAAACAAAAAAAGTAAAATGAAACAAAAATCTACAAAAATACCGTTAAGCTCATTTTGCATTGGCCAACTACCCATTTGAGGAAACCGATTTTCCCATGACCAGTAGAGATCAGGTGTATACAGCTTCTCCGGCGGGGCTGGGAGCCCATGCTCCGTCTTAGTGTGGGGACCCTGACAGACCTAGTCCCGTGCAGACTGTGTGCATGCTACTACAGTCTTCATGAGTTCTTGTGTCTGGAAGACCCTGGTTCCCGGGGGGGGGGAGGGCGGTCATTCATCATCTCTGGCTCTTACAATCTTTCTGTCTCTGGGGAGAGATGTTTGAAGGTCTTGGGTGTTTGACAGGTAGAAGAGGAGAGTGAGCGGGGGCGGTGGAGAGGATCTAGGCCCATCTGACTGAACCGGGAAGGGAGGCTGGTGGAGACAAGTCTCCAAAAGCCTCACCCCTGGCTAGAGGCAGCTTCCACTAAGAGGAGAGGATGCAGCTGAGGAGTCTGGGCTTCCTTGGGGCATCATGAGATAGCCATGGAGGCCTCGTTGATGGAGGTTTAATGGGATCAGAGCACTGAGCCTGGAACATCCCAGAAGGAAGAGCAGGGCTGAATGACTGATGGAGAAGCTCTAGGGCTACATGGGAGGACTGTGCAACCAGCTGTCGCAGGAATTCAGGTGACCCAAGCTCAGTCCCCACTACCCACCAACCACGTTGGGCAGCTGTGCACATGCCCTTCCTATGCCTACACACACCCCAACCCACAAAAGATTAGAAAGGAATAGATGAGATGAATATCATAGAATACTTGAATTAGCCAAGTAGATACAAAATACTGTCTTTCTAACATGGAACCAATGCTTTAAAATCGTCACTGAGGTATGTTACATTCACCATCAGACTGGTTGACCAAACTCTAGGCTCTATTTTGTTCTCAGAGCACACACCTCAGGTTGAACCAGATGTGACCCGCAGGTGGCTACTGGCCACGTGGTAGAGTATGCTGACCTCCACAGGTTGCTTTTCATACCTTAACAACTTCAGTTCCTGGGGACAATTGGGACAGTTTGGATGCCCCTGTGAGTAGAGATGAGAGATTCATAAGACAGACACCCCACAAGGAAGAGTGATAAATCTTCCATGTCACCAGGGAACCCACTGCTTCCCATAATGCTAGAGGATGGTCAGCGCCTCGTGGACGGGCGATGCCTCTGCCGACACACCCTCAAGAACCCGCCTCAGACAGGGCAGGCTTCCAGGCGCCACTGTCAGAACTTCCTGGTGCTTTGTGATACGGCACTGGGATACACCCAGAGTCACTCAGATAAGCCAGATTGTGTCTGCAACGATTACAGTCCTGCAATTACCCTCACACCACCCCACCCGACCTCGACCTGGCAGTCGCCATACATTGTGGCTCCTGTGCAGGGCAACTGTTTGACGGAGAATGGGGACAGGACAGCTGCAGTTGTGAAGTGTGCAGCCTATGTGGCTGTGCGTGACAGCGATACTCCCAGAGAGAAAGGACTAAGCTTACCTGTCACCTCATCCTTCTTGGTCATGGCTGCATTCAGAAGCCACAGAGTTGAGCACTCGATGACCAGATATGTACCAGAAAAGAGGCTTTAGCTTTCAGTTTGGGAGCCATAACCAAGAAAGGGGAATTGAAGATGCCTAGTTGCCTACCCAGGGCTGCTTTGTCGAGATGAGTGGACAGGTGACTCAGCAGGGGAGGGCACTTGTCATGTAAGCCTGCCATCCTGAGTTTGGTCCCTGAATTCTACATGGTAGAAAGAGAAAACTGACCATTTAACGTTTCCTAAAGGTGTCCTCTGACCCCAGCATACATGTATGATAGATACTAGAGCACCTGAATTCACACACACACACACAGACAAAGGCATGCATACACCCACAGGTACACACATGCACACAAGCACTCATGAATACACAGGTATGCACGCACACACGGCAGGTCCCTTGGTCCTTCATAATGATAACTGTTCCCTCCTCTGCCCTGTCCTCTCCTTCCTACAAATGTTTATCATAGCGTCAAACTGTTAGCTCATAAGCAATCAGGTAAGCAAAGGCAGAAAGGTCAGGGCCTGTTGTACAGCTAGCTCTGTAGGAAAAGAAGATAAACAACCCCTTTCCAGTAGAGTCAGCTCAGTTCATATTAGCAGGTGACCCGATTTAAAACAACTGTCATAATAAAGGGCATTCCCAAGGTCAAGTGAAGTGCTTCCAAGCTCAGTCTGGAGCCAGACTCCCAGATTAGACACTTTTTACCCAGCACTGTAGCACACACCTCTCATCTCAGCCCCATGGAAGAGACGCTGAAGCAAAAATTCCTGTGTACAGCCAGCCTGGGCCTTCATAGTGAGACCTCTCAATAAAAAATAAAACAACAAAAAGAAGCCACCTCTCCTTGGTATCTCTGTCAGCAGTTACTGAGGAACCTTGGGACTCTATTTCCCTGTCTGCAAAATGGGAACATAGTGATCCTAACCCAAATGGTTGGAGGAGAAATTTTAACCCAGCTGATATGAGTAAAGCGCTTGGACGCACGCTTACTTCGCAGTAAGGATTTGATAAATGTCCCTTTGTGATGTGTTTAAAGGTGTGTGTGTGTGTGTGTGTGTGTGTGTGTGAATTTTATTTCAGCGCAGAGCCTTTAAGAAGTTTAGGTTCATCGTGACTCCCCTCCTGCTTCCAAGCACACTGGCTCCTGATCTCATTTGGCCACTGTTTGAGATGTGAGCCTCTGGGAAACAAAGTCTGCAGAGACGAGAAAGCGCTGACACTTTGTGAAATGCAGGCTCGGGGCAGGGCAGAGAAGGGAAGTGAGAGGAAGGCAGAAATGGGTGTTGTGCCTTTACAGTGAGGTTACCCGGCAGTGTGCCCACTGATAGCTTAGAATCTCTCCAGACCGGTTCCCAGGAGGCCATGCGTGTCAGAGCGGTACCCCTAATAGAAAAGGAGGCTTTACTTGCCTAGCTCTCTCATGGTCTCACTGGTAAATTACCCTTATGGGTGCCTATCAAAATCTTGTATAGGGACTAGAGAGATGGTTCTGTGGGTAAGAGTGCTTGGTACATAAGCAGGAGGCCCTGAGTTCAAATCCCTAGCTCCCATGCAAAAAGCCAAGTATTATCGTGTGTGCTTGAGAGAGAGAGAGAGAGAGAGGGGTGAGGAAAGGGAGGGGTGGTATATTGTGTATCTCTCTCTCTCTCTCTCTCTCTCACACACACACACACACACACACACTGGAAGAGGAGAACTGGTCCATTAGATCAGAGGGAGGAAAAAGGATATGGTTAAAGAAGATCCAGAAAGAACTAATACAACCAGAGACCACTTATAGAAATCTTTCAGTTGGTACCCTGCACATATGCTCAGATCTGGTGCAACTCTGAGATCCGCATATCCTGTTGCAGCTAGGGGTGGCAGAACATCATGATAACATGGGAAGATATGGTGCATTTTGGAAAAAATCTGAGCTGCTTTGGTAGGATGTGCTAACTATTCTTGGTCATCCGGCATGTGGGAATAAGAAACCTTAATAGGGGAATTTCTTCCATCATATTAACCTATGGGCATGTCCGTAGGACATTTTCCTTATTGCTAATTGATGAAGGAGGGTCCAACCCACTGTAGGCAGTACCATCCCTAGGCAGATGGGTCTGGGCTGAGAAAGGGTAGCTGAGCAAACCAGGGGAAGCAAGCCAGAAGCAGTTAGCATCCCTCAGTCACTCCTTTTTCAACTCCCACTTGAGTTACTGCTCCGACTTCCCTCAGTGATGGACAGCAATTTTGAAGTATAAGCTAAATAGCCACACTCCCATGTCTTTGACCATGGTGTTGGTTACAGGAACAGAAACCAACACAAGAACAACAATAGAAGAATGGCCAAGAAGGAACTTCTCGTGGGAAGGTATAGGATCAGCAGGAGGAGGGGGCAGGTGAGAGAAGATGGCGTGAACGTGGGGGTTATGGGATGGAGAGATTCCATAGGAAGACTCACTTCTATTAAATATTTGAATTTCTAAGGGATGCTACTATCAAGCAGCTCAGACTGGTTGTCCTAAAACAGTAGCAAATCTCCCCCTTCTCAGGTCGAAGGCCAGAAATAAGAAATCAAGAAGTCTCATGCCAGCTGCAAGGGAGGGAACATTTCCACCTCATCCAAGCTTCTTGTGCTCACAGAGAGACCTTGTAGTTTCCTTTGCCATCCCTTCCTCTTCCTTCCCCACACCCCCTGCAGTCCTGCATTCCCTGAGGACTCTTGTCATAGTGGATCAAAGGTTCAGCCTACTGAAGTATACATTCAATCCACCCATCTGCAATGATTCTATGTTCAATAAGGCCACAGTCTGGGTTTCTGGGAATGACATGAGTTTAAAGAGGTTAAGCCACTTAACCCAAGACTCAAAAGGAATGACCTGGACAAAGCTCTGGACCAAAGATGGCATCAGAGAGACCAGAGTCTTTTGAGGACAGAAGCAGCAAAGATGCAGCTAGAGGGGAACAGAGACTGGTCACTGAGAGTTTTGGAACGCAGGCTTTTTTTTTTCCTGAGCACACATGCTGTGGGGAAAACCTTGCTACATCTCGGACAATGGTTTGTGGGGATCTAAGTTAGGCAAGTCAACCTGAGAGGTCTTCAGAGTAGAGGTGAGATCTGATTGAAGGTCTGGCCACGGATGGACAGACAGACATTAGAACTGGGCATGACGGGACAAGAGATCCACTAGTTCTGAATTCTTCCTTTCTCTGCTGGAGGGAAAGGCTATGCTGGATAGACTCAGAAGCCTAGAATGAGGGTCCTGATGTCTGAGAAGAGACCTTCCCATAACAAGAAAATGTCTGCAGGCCCAAGAGACAAACCAATTACCTCTGAGGTTGGACTAGAATACACTGAGCCACCATCCTGTGGCTTCTGACTAAAGTCATCTCTAGAAGGGAACCCCAGCATTTCAAAGAGAGTTCTGGAATGTTCCTGGCAAGTTGCAGAAGAACCTCTGCTCCTGTCCTCAGTGGAGTGGCCCAAGTCTCACCATCTGTGGTGCCCCTGTCCCCTTCCTCCCCAGGGCTCCCTAAACACGGAGGTGGGAATATAAGAGGGCTTTGCTGCAGAATTCTGGGGTCAGGAACTTGGAGAAAGAATGTCAAATATGAGAGAGCTCTGTTGACAGGACTTAAGATGTGGGTGGCTGCAAGCTGCAGGGGATTTTAGATTAAAAAACTTTCTGAAGACACTTCTTCAAGGTCAGACACAGGAGGGTCTGGGCACATCTCACGACTCCTGCCAAGAATTTCAGAGGGCAAGACCCTCTTCTGGGAACCAAAGTTAGAGGAATTCTCATGGAGTCCCTGATGGTGGCAAATTCCATCTTTACCCAGATTTTCCTCTTCTGGAAATCAAAGCTAAAGGATAGATACTCCAGCTTGGACTGGTGGGAAGTGGACTCCAGCTCCCTATTGGAAACCATGTGGTCACAGGCGGCTGTCTCTGAGGTCACTTCTTCACCTGTCAAAGTGTATGTGGAGAGGGACTCAGGTGCTGTGCACAGTGTGAGGCACATGTAGTAGGTGCCTACTGTGACCTTCCCCCATAAGTCTCTGCCAGTAGGGCATCCAGAAAGCCCACTGCATGACTGTGCTTTGATAAACATGTGTCGAACAACTTCCTCATAAAAAAACCCAAAAAAACAAAAAATGGTCCAGAGAGATCTAACATACTTGTCTTGCAAGCACAGGGACCTGAGTCTGACACCTAGAGCCCACACAGGCATGGTAGCCTGTGTTGACTCCTACCTAGTACTGGAAAGGTGGATGCAGGTAGATCCTGAAACTCACTAGCCAACCAGATTAGCTTAGCACAGTGGTCCTCCACCTTCCTGATGCTGAGACTCCTTTAATACAGTTCCTCATGGTGTGGTGACCCCCAATCATACTATGACTTTACTGGTACTTCATCACTATAATGTTGCTGCTGTTACAAAATGTACTGTAGACATCTGACATTCAGGAGATCTGATATGCAACCCCAACTGGGTCTCAACCCACAGGTTGAGAATCACTGGTCTAGGGGATGTGCTCCACGTAAATAAGAAATCTGACCTTAGCTGAAATGCCCAACAGTGGGGAGATGGAACCTGAAGAGACCACCTCCAGAAGCCAGACAGAACTCCCAGTGAAGGGATGGGGGCATCAGCCCACCTACAAAACTTTTGACCCAAAATTGGTCCTGTCTAAAGAAAACGCAGGGACAAAGATGAAGCAGAGACTGAAGGGAACGCCCAATCAGTGACAGGCCGAACTTGAGACACATCCATGGGTGGGCACCAAACCCTGACACTGTTAGTGATGCTGTGTTGTGCTTGCAGACAGGAGCCTATCATGGCTGTCCTGTGACAGGCTCTACCCATCAGCTAACTGAGACAGATGCAGAGAAATCTGATTTATAAACCAAACAAAGGAAAGGTAGATGACACCTGAGAGTGACACCCAAGGCTAACCTCTCACCTCCGTCTCCGTATGTTTTACACACACACACACACACACACACACACACACACACACACACACACACGCACGCACGCACGCACGCACGGCGCAGGCATACATGCACACAAACACACACACAGGTTGATAAGACATCATTGTAGATATTCTCTTTACTACCAACTGACCTGGATCAGTAACATTTCATTCATTCATTCATTCATTCATTCATTCACTCACTCATTCAACAAATAGTTTTTGTAATAACCGCTATCTTCTAATCACTATTACAAGCATGAATGATTGAGCGATGAGGCAACAATAGTCACATAGAGCTTGTGTCCCAATGGAAAGAGACACACATAAAATATCAGATAAATAAATATGTATCAGTGATAAGCGTTAAAATAAAGATGACTCATGGAGCCGAAAAAGATACGTAGAAGGGCAAAGGTCATCTGTTAAATAGGGATAGCATGGTAAATCTCATATCAAGCTGCCTTTAAAGAGACAAGAGAATAAACTCAATGTCCGGGCAGGCAGGGATGTAAAGAGAGCAGACCAAGTAGAGAGAACCATATTTGAAAGTCTTTGGACACAAGCAGGTACCAGCAAGAAACCAGGGCAGCTGAAATTTGAAGGACAGATAATCTGGGTGCCAAATCTGAGTCAGAAGAATGTGTCCTCTCCAGAAGTGTTTCCCAGAAAGAGCTTTGGGTTGTATGCTTGGTGAGGTTCATGATCTATGACCAATAGTAACTATTGATAAATAATGCTAATTGGGCTCTAGCTAGGTATAGGATAAAGTGCTTCGCTTAGATTTAACTCTTCCAGAGCCTTCTAGGTATAGACCTTTGCCATCTTCCTTTCACCCATGAGGAAGCTCCAGCAACGAAAACAGGGTTGACTGGCCAAGGCTCACCAGAAGCTCCCTTTAAATCACTTTCCTACCATGCCTCCAGTTTCATTACTATCAGAAAGGAAAAAAATAATGAACATGGAAAGACTCATGTGTAGACAGAGGTTACCAAGATGTATCTGTGAGCCAGGGAACAAGAACCACCATGGTCACCAGAAGCTTGGCGAGATGTGTGGAACATAGTCTCCTCAGTTTAATTTGCCAATGCTTTAATTTTTGGATGTCTGGCCTCCAGAGCTCTGAGAGAATAAATTCCTGTTGCTTTAAGCCATCAGCCTTGCGGTGATTCGTGATGGCAGACCTAGGAAATTAACACAAGCTTATATAGAGTAATGGAACCAGGCCTGTGCTTAGAATCAAATGACTCAAATGTGCAGCCTGGCCATAGACGTCCTAGCTGTGGGTCTCTACACAACTTCGTCATCCTCACCAATCCTTAAGGTCTTTCTCCTTAGAGATGTAGGATTTACTATTGCCTGGCTCTCGCTATTGTAGTGAGAATGTGATGAAGTCCAAAGGTGGCAACAACAGGGCTTAAGCCATCTGGAAGTGTTGGCAGAGCTCTGACTACACAGAGGGTGGATTTGAGGGAGGAGACGACAGACTGGAACCCCTAGTGTTCAGGGTGGCTCTCAGAAGGGAGGTCGGAAGTAGCAAAGTCTGAGCATTGGCTTCCAAAGACGCCAGGGTGTAGTTGGCAGAATGACTCCCCCTGGCATCACCCCCTGAAGAGGCAGAGTCCAGCTCCTGGCCAGGCAGAAGTAACCGTTTGGAGATTGAGTCAAAGAGCTCTGGTACTTGGAGATTGAGTCATTACTTTCTGCCAGGAGTCTGGGTGTGTGTGTAGGAGGGAGTCTTGTGCCAAGGGAGTCTTTGGGCTTCAAAGCCAAAGCAAAGGCAATTAACTTTATGATGGAATTATTCAGGAAACTGTAAACCCAGAACATTGCCCCTGTACAGTAGATTCTTTTTAACACCGTCTTAGAACACATTGAACAGTCTGGGCCATGCTTCCGAATTTGTCTCTTAAAATATATATTTAGAGTCTAGACAAGGTCACCATGATGTCTTTGCTACCCTGGGTCTTCACCAGATTGGAGCATGAGTCCAGTGATAAATTACGACATTTCAGATCCAGGGCCCCTAATTCATACTCTACACAGCTACACGTGTGGCCTCTACTGATTCCCTCCTTGGGGAAAGCCTAGGGCTTAGAACGGAGATGGTAAATTGCAAGTCCATCAGAGTAGATTGGATTCTGTTGTGACTCAGCCTCCCACAGTGGCTCAGCCTCATCTGCTCCACCATAGTCTCAAGGGCGAAAGCATCCTTGAGCAACCACAATGTTGTCTTATGGGTCATAAAACAGGGATAAACATGACCACTTCTTAATGATAAAAGGATCAACTGCTATCTCAAGAAAATATAACAATGCTGAACAATGATTCTCCTTATAACAGAGATTCGAAATACACGAAGCAAAACTCTAACCAAACCATAAGAAGAAATGGACAATCATTATTGTAATCAGAGACTCCAATATGTCTTTTTTTTTTCAAATATTCATCCGTCAAAGTCAAGGTTTAAATGTAAAATGTCTCCCACAGACTTATGTGTTTGGACACTTAATCCCCAGCTGATTGAGCTATTGTGGAGATGGTGGAACCTTTAGGAGGTGGAGCCTTGCTGGAGGAAGTGGGTCAGTGGCCGTGTGAAGTACGGTCCAGCCCTGATTCCAACCCGGTCCCCCTGCTTTCCTGACTGCTAACTTTGTGTAACCAACTGCCTCATGTTCCCAACTCCATGGAACTGGCCACCACCACACCTTCCTACCATGATGGAATGTACTCAGTAAATCCTTCCTCCCTTGTGTTGTCTGTGCCATGCCTCTGGTGTCCGGGACAAGAAATATCGTACCCCCCAAAATGATGCTAAGAAGTGAGGCAGTTGCTATGGGACACCTGGCCATGTGCTTCATAGGTCCTTGGAAAAGGTTTGTGGGAAGAATGTGGAGAGGTTATGGAGAGGAAGGCTGGTGAAGCCCAGGCAAGTGGAAACAGCTCAGTGAGCCTCTGGTGGGCACATGGTTAGAATGGCAAGAGAAACTCAGGAAGCCAAGGCCACACTCATGGAGGTTCACAGGGGAACAAAGACTTTGCCAGGCATTGCACTCCAGGCCGTTCATACTGCCTTCTGGGAAAGGATCTGGCCATGCTCTGCCCATGTCCTCAAAGTCCAGGTGAAGGTGAGTGAAAAGGTAATGTGATAAGTCATTTGGCCTAAGAATTCTCAGCGTAGCATCTTATCCAGGCTATGGCATGACTGCTGCTCGATGAATTTCCCAAAGTTTAATTACATAGTGAGAATTCGAAATCAGAAGGTGGTGCAAAGGGTGGGTGGGGTGAACACTGGACAGTTTGGTGAAGAATGATATGTGAGTTAAAGTTTCAGGGAGACAGCACGATGCAGGGTCAGACAGAGCAGCGTAATTGTTGGAAATTAGTGCAATTAAGTTCTCATTTCACACTCTGCACTGGGGCAATAGGAGAAAGAAAGACCTTGTCCATTGAAAGTTCTGTAAGAATGCAGACCAACTGGGAAAATATCTTCATTTGCAAAGAGAACACCTAAACAGACAGTGCCCTAGTTTATCTTGCCCAAACAGGAAATGTTCTCTTAGGTTCATCCAGGAAACCTCTCAGATCCTGCTTCAACAGTCTTCCAATAGACATCTCAAGCTGGCAGCAGACTTTGATGTCATCTACAAGGTGCTGGCTTTGGAGGCATTCAAGATGCAAGAGAAAGGGGATTTGGGTTGAGGTTTCAGAAAGTCAATGAGGCCCAGCAACATGTGTCAGGGTCCATTCCTCTGCATGGAGAGCCTGGATGAACTGTGTATAAAGTTGTCAAATGAGACCTGTGTATAAACATAGACTCCAGAACATAGTCACTTTGTTCTGGAAACCTGACCTGAGGTGAAAAGGGAAGGAAAAAGTGGATAACTATGGGAGAACTGGGGCTGAGTGGGTGGTGCAACCTGGAAACTTTAAGAGATGATGAATCATTGAATATATTGATTAGTGTGTTGAGTTCTCAGATAGAGGTAGATCAGTAGATAGATAGATAGATAGATAGATAGATAGATAGATAGATAGATAGATAGAGTTAATAGGTTGGGTTTTATGGCATGAGTACTTGCATTGAACCCACTCATAAGTTATACATAGTCAAAATTTGTCTAATTGTAGACTTTATGTGCAGCCTATTGTATGTAAATTATTTCTCAGTAAAGGGTTTTTTTTTAATGACTTAAGACTCTAGATAGAAGGGAAACCCCAACTTGGAACCTTGTCTTGCAGGTTGTACAATTGATTTGGTGTCCAAACTCATATTTCCTACTCTGAGATATCAGGCATAAGATGTCAAAAATGTTAGCTTGGGGTCAGTTTCTCCGGGAGTCGTAAGGGTCAAGTGCCTTGAGGAAGGCTGTCTTCCAAATGTGGAAATGGATAGATTGCAAGCAAATGCAGAGACTGTACTGGGGCAGGGTGACAGTGTGCTTCAGATACTCACATCCTCAATGTCCTTCCTCTCTTCCCACATGAGCCCATCTGGGATGACGTAAGAACTAAGACCCTCAACTAAGTGGCAACTTGGAATGGAGGGGCCAGGCAGAACCATTGGGTCCCTAGAGAGTCAACCAGCTTTGTTGAAGGAGGCTGGAGGGTTCAGACTCAGCTCTGTCTGAAATCCAGGGGTGAGTAGTCCTGGATAGAATGTGGTGCCTAGCGAATGTGTGGCTATTGAAGAAGAAAATATTTGGTTGATTGGTTGCTCACTGGCTGGCCGACCGGCTGGCTGACTGGCTTGCTGGCTTGCTTACTTACTTGCTTGCTTGCTTGGAGTTTTGAGGTGAGGGTCTTACCATGTAGCCTAGGATAGTCTCAAACTTACAATCCTCTTGCCTCAGCTTCCTGGGTACTGTGATTGCATTTACATACCACAATCAAGCTAGAAATAATTTTTGTGAACTGAAAAAGGAAAACCCGACTCATCCTCCAGCACTAAAACTTGTGTTTTATATTCTACTTTCATTAACCTCACATAATCTGTAGATCACTGACCTTGGGCTGACTCCAGCCCACTACCATTTTTTTTTTTGTAAATAAATTTGTATTGGTAGATAGCCCTACCCATTCATTTACATATGCTTTGTGGTAACCATGGTGCCACATCACAGTTGCCCAGTTGTTTGACTGCCACAGGTGCTAAAACAGTCTATGAAACTTAAAGTATTTACTGTCTGGTCCTTAAAGATAAGATTGCTGATCCCAACCCTAGATTATAATGTTAATAATTCATTTCATTAAGAAAACAGCAATATATTTCACCTAAAGAAGATAAGCCAGGCATGGTGGCTCATTCCTATAATCCGAGCTCTTTGGGAAGCTTAAGTTGGAGGATTGCTGTGAGTTTGAGCTCAGCTTGGGCTACATAGTGAGTTTGAGGCCAGCCTGAGCTAGGGACATAGTAGGACTATTTATTTACTTACTTACTTACTTACTTACTTACTTACTTACTATTTTTCCCAACCAAGGGATTCCCCTCAGAGGACACATGTACATTTGAAACAATTTCAACATCCTTCCAGGCATGTCTCTGTAGTCAACTTTGGAGGAGAGATTAGTTAAAGCTGCAGCACTGGATGCTACAGAAGGCAGGGACCAGAATGACTTACTACACCAGTCAGTAATTACTTCCCTGAAGATAAGGTTAGGGATTCTGACCCCCACCCCACCCCCATCCCTACCTGCTTAAAGTAATGGTGGTGGGTGGCCTGGATCAAGAGCATAAATAATTTTAAAATCTCAATATGCTTTTGCTGTTGTTGTTGTTGTTGTCATTGCTGCTGCTGCTGCTGTTCCTCGGGTGAAGAGCACTGCTAGCTAGCCTCCTTCTAATAAACCCTCTTGTCTTTAGGAACCCTTCATCGCCTATCTGTCAGACTGAGTTCACAGCAGAAAACAGGCTTTCGGGAGAAGCATGTTCCTGGCCCTGTGTACCCATGCAGAGGGAGGCATGGGAAAGGGACAGCAGGGAAGGGAGACCTGAGCAGGGGCAGGAGATGGGGGTGTCTATCCTACTAATCCCTAATCCGACTGACCACTTGCTTTGTACATAAATGTTTTGCATTCTATGTCCCTTGTTTGACTCCTCACTAAATTCCAGATGCTCAATCTTCCTGTCTCAAGAGCACAAGAAGCCAAATCAATGCTGGGTGGTGGGTAGAGGTATTCCCACAGTAACTATGCACTCTGGAGAGCGCCAGGTCTGAGCCCAGCATAGTCCAGCAAGGAGCTTAGAGCCTATGAGAGACTCCGTCTCTAAGAAATACAATATAGACACACTGTGGAATACTACTCACTCCCGAACAGAAAGGAAAGCCTGCCACAGGCTGCAACGTGGACAAAATCTTGAAGATATTCTACTGAATGAAATAAGCCAGCCACAAATTAGGCAGATGCTGGTCTGAATCCAAGCACCTGAGGCACATGGAGTCAAATTCTTACTGTTTAATCAACACAGAGTTTCTGTTAGGCAAGGTGAGGAGAATTCTGTGGGTACATGACAGCAATGGCTGTGTATATATGTAGTTAGTGCTGTGGGATTATATAGTTATGAATGGTTACAATGGTAAATGCTACACAATGCACATTTTTGCTACATTTAAAAGGAAAAGATTTGTGATGCATAATATAATTTTCCACAATTTTTAAAAATTACATTTATTTATTTATTTATTGTGTGTTGTGTACATATGAACCATGGCACATTTGTTGTGGTCAGAGGATAACTTTTTTCAGTAGTCTGTGGGATCTGGAGTCAGGGATCAAGTCGCCAGCCTTGGTAACAGTTGCCTTTATCTTGCCAGTCCTCCACAAACTTATAAGAGTAAAATATTACATATCGAGGAATCTTTAGGCATCATCCCTCTTCTCTGGGTGGTAACCTTTCCATGTATTCAATCACATTCCTGCTCGTTATGGGCAAGTTCCCTCCCTTCAGGGTTTAAATAAAAGTCATGAAGCCTGGTTGGGGGGTAGGGGGTGGGGGACAGGGGTTGGTGAAGGGGGAACCGTCTAATATGGTTGACATCCAGGTCTAATGTCCCTCTTGTCATACGAGTAAGGATCTGTTGGGAGAATCCAAAACAAGAGAAGTAGAGGTACACAGGAAAAGTCCTAAAGATTTTAAAACATTGATGAGCCAGATATTTCTCCAGCCTCCAAGGGCCCATCTGTTTGTGCAGGTGGGGCAGACTCGCCAGCATGGGCCAGGGCTCTGAGGGCCTCCAAGCAAGCCATTGCTCTGCCACCTGCTGCTTTGGTGACCTTTGGCATAGCCTGTCATCGATCTGAGCCTGTTTCCTATATGTAACTGACCAGCCCTGAAGTTCCTCAGGGTCGTCATGACAAATCAGGGCAGTGTTGTATCAAGTTCCTAGAGTCAATCAAAGCCAGAGTTCTGTCCCCCAGAATCTGCTCAAAGCCTCCCACGCAGGCTCACTGGTGGATGACAGGCAGGTAGCGGATTTCCTTGCAAGCCACTCCGAAGACTGACCTGTCATCCCTCAAACCCAAGGGGGGCTCTTTTCCAGGAGGGTGGTCTGAGTGGGGTTAGTGGACACCTGCTCTGAGTGCCAGGATTCAGGCATCTGTGTAAACTTGCCCCCAGTGGCATGCCCACAGGCCTGCCAGGGTGATGACTGAGGCCATCGCAAGAGATCCCGCAGTTCGGCTAACTTCTAAGTAAAAGAAGACCTGGGTGGCGCAGCCTAGGGCAGAGTTGATTATTGTGGCAAGCGGATCTGCAGGCTGTCCGTGGAGCAAATGCCATGCTTCTGCCGGGAAGGAGCCTTTCCAGCCAAGAGAAGATAGGGTAGCAAAGAGGGCGAGCTGTCCATCTGCACGGACTTCTGAAGCACAAGACACCCCCCTCCTGGCGTCTGGAGGGACTGCACCCTGAGCTGCAGCCTCTGAGCTCCCTAGCCCAGGGTAGCATGACCCAGGCCTGAAAGGGGCCAGTT
The DNA here is from genome assembly GCA_036184795.1 of Tokudaia tokunoshimensis. Taxonomy (NCBI): domain Eukaryota; kingdom Metazoa; phylum Chordata; class Mammalia; order Rodentia; family Muridae; genus Tokudaia; species Tokudaia tokunoshimensis. The sequence goes on along the minus strand of BTHU01000010.1, from coordinate 12,920,662 downwards.
GATCCTAACTGATCACCACTGCTTTATAGTTAAAAGGCAGAGACTCCTCATTCTCACAAGGCTAATGGGGCCTGGCTGCAATGAGATTCCCTTACAGTGGGAGCTGGTACGAGGTAATGTTGGGTTACTAAGCTGGATGGGGGAGAGAGAGAGAGAGAGAGAGAGAGAGAGAGAGAGAGAGAGAGAGAGAGAGAGAGAGAGACCGAGACAGAGAGACAGAGAGAGACAGAAACAGAGAGACAGGGTCCCTCATTTTGGAGATCTGGAGCTAGTTCCATGGATAAAATACTTGCTGTGCAACTGTGAGAATCTGAGTTCAAGTCCCAAGAGCCCACTTAGAGCTGATGTGGGTCCCCAGAACCCACAAACCTGGGTGTGGTACCATGCAACCATAATCCTAGTACTTTTATGGTGCGATGGGGACAAGTTTTAGGTGACTCCTAAAAGCATGCAAGCCCGCTAACCTGTCATACAGAGTGTCAGTCAAAAAAAGGAGACCCTGTTTCAAAGCAGACTGACACCCAAAATTATACTCTGTCCTTCACTTTTGTATGGTAGTATATATACGTGTGCATGTGCACGTGAGCATGTGTGCACGCATACACACACATGCACACACACGCACACACACACACACACACACACACAGCTTCATGTAGATCTGTTTAGCCAAAGCAGAAATCACAAACAAAAAGGATAAAGTACTTACCCCTGAGCTACATCCCATCCACCCCATTTGCAGTAGAGCCGGTGTGTTTGAGGGCACACTCACTCACTTTCTCCTCTTTCTGAATACAGTTGAATTGCCACATGTCACTTTGCTGAAAATATTAAAGCGCAGAGGTCACCCAAACCCAGCTTGAAAGCAGAACACGCTATTTCGTCTCTGAGCGGTGAATTTTTGGAATATTAATGTAAATTCTTTGGTGACAGACTTGCCTTCTTGGCAAAGGCAGTTAGAATGTCTGAAGGGAGGTCCCACTTTAATTTTTGACAAGTGTTAGGAAGGATTTGAGAGACCGAAAGAATGAAAGGTGGCTTGCAGGTCAGAGCAAGGAGAGGGGACAAAGAGACCAGGCTGGCTTCTGGAAGAAAGCATCTCGCTTGATTTCTGCCTCTGCTGAGGTCTCTCTCTCTCTCTCCCTCCCTCCCTCCCTCCCTCCCTTCCTTCCTTCCTCTCTTCCTTACTGAGGACAAAGGAGTGAAAGGGGGGTCCCCAGGTAAGTCAGGTAACACCCACATAATGATAAAGGTACCAAAGGTACCAAGGAGTCTTGCGAGCAGTCCATATTTCAAGGAAAAAGGATGACATCAGGGTGGGGACATTTGTTATCATTACCTTGGGTGATGATTGGTTAAGTGTCAACTTGACACAACCTAGACACAATTGGGGAGAAAGTCATAATTAAGGAAGTTTCTAGATCAAGTTGGCCTGTGGGCATGTCAGTAGGGAATTGTCTTGATTTTTAATTGATATAGGAAGACCCAGCCCACTGTGGGCAGCACCATTCCCTAGATAGGTATGTAAGGGAGGAGAAAGCTAGCAAGCAGAAAGCCTCACACATTCATCTCTCTTTGTTTTGGGCTGCAGATGTCATGCAACTAGATACCTTTAGATCCTGCCACTGGCTTCTCCGCTATGATAGACAGTAACCTGGAATTGTAAGCCAGATAAAAGCACTTTTCTCTCTTAAGCCACTTTTTTGTCTGAGTGCTTTAGCAGAGCAACAGAATCAAAACTAGAACAACTGGCTTCAGAAATTCATCCAGCTCCACATCCCGGTTCAAAATGTGGTTCACCCTGGAAGACCCACAGGGGACTGTCATCAGACAAAATCAGGACCTAAGGGACTTGGCTGTGACCACATGCTGCACGAGGCAGTAGAGGAGATGAATGTTACGTCGTCAACCAGCTTTCCTCAATACCCGTGTTTGTTCATGGACACCAGACTCTTATCACCCTGAAGAAAAGAAGAAGTGGAAAGCAAGGTGTTAACAGTCATAGGTTCCACCTGCCTGGTGTAATCAGGTGCTTTCAACCCAGCCTCTTTGTTCCCTGAAATAACGACCCTGAGACTTCTTGTACATGAATAAATACCTAGACCAAAAGCAAGCGCTCAGTTTCCCAACTATCTCAATAATCCTGTTATTCTAGTCTAAGTTCTGCCATGTGGCTGATTCTCAGTTTCATTTGACCATTTTCCTCTGTGTCAAGGGGTCAAATCCTCTTCCTATGCTTGTCTCTTTCCCAGAATCCTCTCTCCCCCCTCCCCCCCCTCTCTCCCCCCTCCCCCTGGATCCTCCACTTCCTATTTCCTGCCTAAGCTAATAAGCCAACAGCATATTATTGAGAGGTAATGCTTCCAAACACTGCACAAGAGATTCTCTCTACACCTCAGCACCAAGGTGCCCACCCACCCACCCCCACACCCCACCCCCGCTGCCACCACTGCCCTTATCACAGGTGTGAATTTGAGAGTTCTGGAAACCAAAGTCCTCTGGTGAGCCGAGAAAGAGCCAAAGTCCAGCACAGAGATTCTGGGATACACATTGTTTCTCTTGATACAAAAAAGACAGAACATGTTCCTCAGGCAACATGGAAGGTGGGAGGGGGAACAGTTTGGGAGCCTGGTATACAGGGTAATGAGCAAAAAGAGACCCTGTGTCAGGCAAGGTGGAAGGCAAGTACTGACGCCCGAGGTTGTCCGGGGCTTGTGTGCACCTCCACTCAAACACAAACATGGTTGTGTGTGTGTGTGTGTATGTGCGTGTGCACTTATGCACACACACACACACACACACAGAGAGAGAGAGAGAGAGAGAGGGAGGGAGGGAGGGGGGAAGGAGATAAAGAGATGAGCATTTCTCTATCAGATGTCTAGAAACATGATAATCGCCCAGCCACGAAAGATAGATGGCAAAGCAGAGAAACGTGAGCTGACCAAGGACACTATTGACAAATGAACTGGACAGGTACCACTTATACTGGATGATTGAAGAAAATGCTGGAGTGACTCATATTAAGTCCTGATGCTTCTTTAGCATCTTCCTGCTGATGGTCTAAGTTCACTGCCCAAATCCATTTCCAGGGCTTCTTCTTTAAACCTATTGTACTGGCTGGTTTTGTGTCAACTTGACACAAGCTGGAGTTGTCACAGAGAAAGGAGCTTCAGGTGAGGAAATGCCTCCATGAGATCTAGCTGTAAGGCATTTTCTCAATTAGTGATCAAGGAGGGAGGGCCCATTGTGGGTAGTACCATCCCTAGGCTGGTAGTCTTGGGTTCTATAAGAGAGCAAGCTGAGCAAGCCAGGGGAAGAAAGCCAGTAACATCCCTCCATGGCCTCAGTATTAGCTCCTGCTTCCTGACCTGCTTGAGTTCCAGTCCTGATTTCCTTTGGCGATGAACAGCAATGTGGAAGTGAAAGCTCAATAAACCCTTTCCTCAACAACTTGCATCTTGGTTATGATGTTTGTGCAGGAATAGAAACCCTGACTAAGACACCTAACCATAACTCACACTCGATGTGGTGGTTTGAATATGCTTGGCCCATGGAAAGTGGTGCTATTGGGAGGTATGGCCTTGTTGGAGGAAGTGTGTCACTGTGGGATGGGCTTTGAGGGCTCTTAGTGCTCAAATACCACTCTGTGTGGAAGAGAGACTCCTCCTGCTTGCCTATAGAAATCACTCTCCTCCTGATGGTCTTGGGATCAAGATAAAGGACTCTCCACTTTTTCAGCACCGTCCGTGTCTACTTTCATGCTGCCATGCTTCCCACCATGATGATAATGGACTGAATCTCTGAAACTGTAAGCCAGCCCCAATTAAATGTTTTCCTTTATAAAAGTTGCCTTGGTCATGGTATCTCTTTGTAGCAATGTAAACCCTAACTGTGACAATCAAACTTGGTAGTTGAAAGTATACAGTCCCCAGGTTGGAGTGTATCCAGTAGGTTGTGAAACTTTTGATAATTACAGAACTATTTTATTGCTCCCAAAAGACATTCTACATCTATTAGTGGTCACTCAGCCTTGCCACCAACCCTTCAGCCCTTGGAAACTACTAATCTCCTCTAAGTTCCTAGGGATTCACCTAATCTGGACCTTCCCTATAAATGTAGTCGGTTGGGTCTGACTTCTTAACTTTTCATGATTTTTTAAGGTTCACCCGAGCAGTATCATATATCATGTATCAACTCTCTAACACTCTGTCTCTGTCTCTGTCTCTGTCTCTCTCTCTCTCTCTCTCTGTGTGTGTGTGTGTGTGTGTGTCAGTCTTTGCCTTCCACCTTTTTTAACACAGGGTCTCTTGTTTACCACTGTGTATGACAGTCTACCTTGCAGGCTCATGAACTTTTAGAAGTTCTCCTGGCTTCTGTTCCCTCTCCCCAAAGGAGTGCATGGAAGATTTGCACGCATTCTGGGAATTTAAACCCAGGACCTCACACTTGAAGAGCAAGTACTTTACCACTGAGCCATCTCCTCAGCCCTCGTACCCTTCTTAGAACTTAAAAATATTTCATTATAGGTAATACTATACCTTGTTAATTCCTCAGTTGGTGGATATTTGAAATTCAATTGTCCTTCAAGGCAATGGTCTCTCAGAGGCGAATGAAAGCCAACAAGGCTCTGATTCACAGTGACAGGTGAATGATGTGAGTGGCTTTATGCGAATCAGCACCACGGGGAGCATTTTGTACCTGTCTGTCTTCATTATATAAGCATACAATGGTTTTCAAGGGCAAGTAGATATAGGAACAACATGGAAGCATGCTTTGAAGAATTATTATATTCAGAGTGATGTGTGTGTGTATATACATACATACATATACATATTATCTTGCTCCACAGAGGAAGTAAGTCCAACTACCAAATCTGTAAGATTCCACAAGAACATTCTGCTATTTCAAAACCTGTTCTTATCTTGAGAAATACAGATGACCACTGTTTTCAAGCCTTCCTGTGGGAACAGGTACAGAGACAAAGGAAGGCATTTGATGTAATCACGGGGCAATTGTTTGACATGGACCATACCTGCAGACAGAGATGCTTTACACTTCATGGTGTCAGCACATGACTCTTCCACAACCAGGTAGACCTACTGTGGCTATCTTGGGAACTTCCTAATGCAGCAGATCAACCCCATCCCATGCTCATGGAGCCTCAGAAATAAAGGAACAATCTCCACTCTTAGTTTCCTTTCTACTGCTGTGATAAAAAGTCCCAAACAAAAGCAAGTTAAAGGTCACAGTCCATCATGGCAGGAAGTCAGGCAGCAGGAACCTGAAGGAGCCAGTTACATTACATCCATAGTCAGTATCAGAATGCGATAGATTCATACATGTTTTTGTGTGTTCACCCCTACTTCTCCATTCTCATATAATTCATGATACCTTGCCTAGGGAATGTGCCACCAACAATGGGTAGGTCTTCCCACCCCCACCCCCTAAAAAAAGCCACAATCAAGATAATCCATCAAAGACATGCCCACAGGTCAACATGATCTATACAATCCCTCACTGAAAATGTCTTCCAATGAGATTCTAGCATCTTAAACTGACATTCAAAACTGACCATCACAGCTCCTACCTCTATTGAACTGTAATCACGCGGAGAGTCAGAACTATCATCACTTCGAAATATCTACTTTAGTGACTGTGTTAGTAGCAACTTTTTGCCATAGTTTTTTTAAAAGTACCTTTATTACTATTTATATTTTTTCTCACGAGTAAATGGTATGTGCACTTGTATGTTTGCATACGTAGAGGCTCACGTGTGTATATAAGCCAGAGGTTGATAACAGGTATCTCCCTAGATCTTCCCACTTTATTCATTGAGGTAAGGTCTTTCAGTTGAAGCTGGAGCTCACCGATTCAGCTAGTCTGGTTTAGCCCATTTGCTCTGGGGATCCCCAGCTCCAGCTCCTGAGTGTTAGGCCACCAGGCCCACTTGGGAGCTCTGCAAACCTGAACTCCTATCTTAATCCTTGCCCAGCAAGCACTTTAACCACTGAGCCATGTCCCCAGCTCTTACCCCAAATGTTAAATCAGAACTACAAAAGAAGAAAAAAATCATTTCCCACAACTTAGTGGGCAATGGATGAGTTACCTGCCACTTCCTGTTAGACATCTTAGGAAACTGGCAAGGCTGGCCGGTGACTCCCAGGAATGAGTGCCAGCAGTATCTCGGATCCCAGACCCCCATAGTCACCTTGATCGTGTGGAGTCAGGAAGCCAATAATACCTGGACCCGTAGCCCCAATTGCAAGCCATCTCCTATGCATCTGCCCTGACAGTCCTGGCAAAGTCGCTGGTAACAACAACAAAGACAACAGCAGCAGCAACATAGCTGAGCAGGTGCATCGGCCTTGAGTGATTCATGATTCGATGAGCCACAAAGGGGTTGGCTCACCAAACCCGGGCTTTGAAAGTATGTACGTCACGTGATTTTTTTTTTAAAGAGAGGAAGGAAAGGAGTAAGGGTTGATATGGAAACACACACAGAAACAGAGACTGAGAGAAACAGACACAGAGAGAGACAGAGGCAGAGAGAGACTGAGAGATACAGAGAGAGAGACAGACAGACAGATGGGGTGGGCAGGCAAGAGAGAATGTATATGCCGGAATGCAGGCATCTCATATACCTAGCTGGTATCGTCAGGGTCTAAATTGCCCAGGGTCCTCCCCTATCTCGTTCCCTTCTCCCCGCCTCCTCTCTCCCCTCTTTCCCACCACTTTGCTTCCCCTGTGAACCCCTTGAGCCCACCTGGCCTGGGTCCCGCCCCTGCAGTCTGGGTGTAGGGCTTCCTGCAGAGCAGAGAGAACTGACTCCATCCCATGTCACCCCCTGGGCAGTTCCTTGGCAGAGATTTGAAACATTTCTATTTAAATGACATTTGAACAAACGCAGAGGGTTCAGTTGCACTTCAATCAAATTCCGTGGGATCCAGTTGGGAGCCTGGTCCCTGTGGACAGTGTGCAGGGAGTTCCCTGTGTTTTCTGATTTGAATTGCTTTGTTCTCCTTCCAGAGAGGGGGAAAGAGGGGGATACATTTGGCCGAAAATGAAACATTTCCCTTTTAAGTCAAAAACTTGAACGTGGCTTGGAGGAGAGAGTTTAAACTCCATAATCCCTGGTCCTGAGCAAAGCAGAAACACGCCGGCCATTTCCTCTCTGGAAAGGGGAAGCCAGGGAAACAGCTACTGGATAGAGTAGCCTGGAGCCTCTGGGAGGCTGCATTTCACATGCTCAGGGGACATTACTCAGAAATAGCATTCTACGAGGTAGCTGGACCCAGTTCCTTTGAAAGTCCACACACTGTCTTTCAACTGCCCGGAAAAGGAAGAGAGGAAAGAAGAAAGGAAACAGGCGAGGAAAGAGGGAGACGGGGGGGGGGGGGGGGGAAGGAGAGGAAGGGGGAAAAGGGAAAGGACAGAGACAGGGAAGGAAGCGAGGGAAGGGCAGAGGGTGGGCGGGGGGGGGGAGAAAAGATTCGGTGACTTCATCATCATTATGACGTATTCATGGCGAAAAAGCAGCTTGAAGGGTTTGTTTGGATCTGTGTGGTTTGAGGCGATTCGGTCCATCCTGGTGGAAAGGCGTGGCTGCAGGAGCTTTTGGTTGGTCACATTGCCTCTGTAGTCAGGAGACAGAGAGATGAATTCTGGTTCTCAGCTTACCTTCTCCTATTTACGCTTTTATTCAGCCGCGGGACCCCAGACTGTGAGATAGGGCGACACACATTCGGGCTCCGTCATGCCTCTTCGGTTAAACCTCTCTGAAAACGCTCTCTCGGGTTCATGTAAAGGTGTCTCCTAGGTAACTCTAAATCCACCCAAGTAGTTGAAGATTAGGTGTTGAAAAAGAAAAAACACGGGCAGGTATCCTGCATCCCTTCACCATCCCCCCCCTACTTCTCACGCCCACACAAGCTCCTTCCGATCTTAATTGGACCAGATGCCTGTGTCTGTTTGGTTTGCCAGCGATCAACTTTGGTCCGGGCTCCTCAGCTACCACAGCACCGATGAAACGCTCACCACAGGAAGAAAACGGCAGGTCTTTAAGGAAATCCCCAAGTCTGAATTTCGGGAGGAAATTGAACCAGACAACCCTCTGGGTGTTACCTATTTTGAAAATTGTGTAAATCATCAAGTAATAGAGTTCAAAGGGGTGTTCAACTTGAAGAATTCAGTTGGAATTCATCACTTTGCAAGCAATAAAGAGGGCACCTGAATGAACCCCATCTTCTAGACAGAAAAGTGTCTTATCAATTTGACCTGTGGCCCAGTCAAACTCTCTCTCAGGAAGCCTTATACTTAGCCCTTAAACTCAGGAAATTTTTAGTTAATAGGCATTTGGATGGTTGGATGGATGGATGGATGGATGGATGGATAGATGGATGGATGAAAAAAAACACTATCCAACTCCACAAGTATATTCTATCCTTCCCAGCGTCCAAATCTGCTGTTCCTCCTCCCCTGTTGAAACTATCCATCAGTGGTAGGACCTTTGAGAAATGTTTGGATCTTGAGTGTGGAAGCCTGTGGAATATTCAAACAGCCCTGTCCCTCCCACCTCCGCCATTTCAAGGACAAACTTGAAAGCACCGTCCACAAAGCAGAAAGTGTGGTTACCATACACCAAATCTGCTTGGGCTGTGATTTTGGACTGTAGCTTCCGGAACTGTGGGACAAGGTGATATTCACAAGCCACATGGTTTGCAGTATTTTCTTGTAGTAGTCAGAGATGGACTGAGACAATTGGATGACAAAATTGACGAGAATTAACTGTCAGAAACAAAGCAGAACCAACCCAGGATGCCTCATCTAAAGTCTCGCTCAACCAGAACTCTCTTTCTTCAGGGCCCAGCCTTGGTTCACTTCATGTACTCAGAGGAGAAACATGCGAGAATTTTTATGTTCTCAAAATCTTGAAAATACTCCAAGGAGAATATAGCAACTTCTGATCAACCATCTTCATATTAATGTTTATGTGGGCAGCGTGCTATATTAATCAGAGTGCTTTGGGTTATAGGAGATAACTCAGCCTTGCTGAAGCCGTATGAATTTATCAGTGCACCTAAACCAAAAGCCCAGGGGTCAGTTTTCTTCCCATATGGCTGAAATCAAGTCTATGAACATCACAGTCAGAAGCTTCCTCTTTCGGGTGAGTAGAAAAGGAGAGGCTGAGTTTGACCAATGCACAGTGTTTGCATATGTAGAAATATTTGAAACAGATTGATATGCACAACTAATGCATGATAATAAATAAAGAGCAAACCCTGGGAGTTGGAGAGATGGCTCTTCGGGTAACTGACTGCTCTGCCAGGAGACTTGAGTGTGATTCTCAGCACCCACACAGTGGCCACAGCTGTCTATAACTCCAGTTCCCAATTCCCTCTGTATTCTGACATCCTTGAGCACCAGACCTGTAAGGACTACATAGATATACACGCAGACAAAACACCTGTACAGAAGAAAACAGAATTCACTTTTTTTTAAGTTAAAGAGCATATTTTCTCTCTCCCTACAACCACATGTGTTTTTCTTAATTTGGCGACCTTCTCTGGTAGAATGTTAAACAGGTGGCCTTAAAAAGATACTTTGTAGCAAATAGCACAGAACTAGTCCTCTCAGCCAATGACCATGGAGAAAAGTATAGATGTCTTTCTTGGTGGTTTTCTGTCTCACCACTGACCCTAGAGACCAGGGTTGGGTCAGGTGCCCATTCCTGAGCCAATCACTACAAGGAGAAAATTGGAAGAAGTATTCTGATTGGTCAGATCCGATCAATGGGCGGTTGATTAAGAATGAACGAGGAGTCATTCTAAAGATGAGAAAGGGAAGGTGCTACATCCAGAAGGAAAAATATGGGGGGAAGGGCACAAAAATGCCTTCTGGCTACTGCAGTCCCTTAACTGTTCTGTCACAGACCACATATTTCCCTTCACTTCTCGGGTACGCTCGCCTTCATAAGAACCGTCAGCACACAGAAATACTTTGACTGAAGAGCATTGGGAATCTTACTCAGTGGTAAAGCAATTGATTAGTGTACATATTGCTTGGGGTTCCAGTGCATACACGGAGCCTACCAGGAAGGTAAAAAACCCTATGTACTGAAAATTGGCAGAGGAAGTTAACAGTGACACGGATGGATGGCAAAACAGTCCGTGTTGACAGACTGGGAAGCGTAGTATTGTGACAATGTCCATACTGACATCTAAAGTGATCTCTAGAGTCAGCGCACTCTTTGTCAAACATTCCAATGGCATTTTCCCTAGAAATAGAAAAAAAAAGCAATCATAGGATTTGATTGTAACCCCAAAACTCCTGACTGGTCTGAGGAATCTGAAAAGGATCCTCTCTGATCTCAGATTCAGTACAAAACTGTAGTATGAAACCATAGTAAGCGAAGAACACACTTAGGTGCCCACCATCACTAGGTGAAAGACCGTGCTGCTGAAGATGGCACACCGTTTGCTTGGAGGACACAGTGAAATCAAACAGACCTGGAAACTTGCTCCCATCTGGCTAGCTTTCACGGAGCCAGATGGGGCTATGCAGCCGGGCGGGGGAGCTACCAGGGCTTTCTTACACAGAGGCAGACTGCTCCAGCTTGCTCTCTGCTGCTGCAATAAACCCTGGGATCAAGAGCAGCCTGGGCAGCAAAGGGTTTATTTCTATTTACAGGTTACAGCCCCGTCACCGAGGGAAGCAGGGGCTGCAATCCAGATGCAGAAACCAAAGCTGTGACGTCATAGAAGGAAGACTTCTATGCTAGGACTTCATAAAAGGAAGAATTTATTTTGCCTTACAGAAGAGGAGGGGAGCAGAAAGAATGCACGGGCAGAGGATGGGGAAGAACAGCTGTGGTCACCTGCATAAGACCCGCACAAGATCAAGCCATCAACTTTCAGCGTGATGAGGGAGGGGTGCTTGAGGCTGACCTCCACCTGAGGAGATACAGGCAGCTGAGGGAGAGGTTTTCTTCAGAGAATTACCCCTGGTAGGTTGTCCGTAGCCTGGGGGATAGTCTCATACCCACGTGTATGTGGACAGCACTAATTGGATTCAGTGAGTTAGAAAGAAAGAAAGAAAGAGAGAGAGAGAGAGAAAGAAAGAAAGAAAGAAAGAAAGAAAGAAAGAAAGAAAGAAAGAAAGAAAGAAAGAAAGAAAGAAAAGAAAGGGAAGGCTTGAAGGTAAGAGGCACCTAGAGGAAGAGGGACTGGGAATTGGACATGGATATGATCAAGAGACACCATTACATGGAGGAAACTGTCAAAGAATAAATTAAAAGTAACCGTGATATTAGCATAGGAAAGGATTAGTAAACTAACTAACCAAACAGAACAGGGACATAGAAAATCACACATATGTGCTTAATTGTGGTTTTTTTTCCTTCATTGGTTTTAAAGGTTTTTGGTTTGGTTTGGTTTGGTGTTGGTTTTTTGGGTTTTGTTGGGTTTTTTGTTTTGTTTTGTTTTTTGTTTGTTTTTGAAATAGGGTCTTTACACTGCAACTCAGACTGATCTGGTGCTCACTCTGTAGCCCAGGCTGGCCTTGAACTCGTGAGGATACTCCTACTTCAGCCTCCCAACTGACGTTTGACAAGTTTGCCAAAGACATACAGTGAGAAAGGACGATATGCTGTGGACGTGTGTATGCACGTATGTGGCTCTCGCTGAGATCCAGGCTTACAGAGAAACAGAAAGGTGTAACAGATGAGGTGAGGGCAGCCTGGAGAGACACAGAGAGACTGTGTGAGCATCTGGCCAGCGGGAGGAGAGTATCACAGCAGCAGGCATCCACCAGCTGTGCAGCTCACCACAGACGTCTTCAGCTCAGAGACAGCAATACAGCCAACCCTCTGCTGGATGAAGGAGCTGCTGTTGAAACACCTGACGGATCGGAGGATGTCTAAACTCTCATGAGGCCTGACTGGGACTGCTGAGACACCTCTTGTCTCCCTAGATTGCCTTTATCCCCCTATATTAAACTCCCTTAAATGTGGTAACCTGAACATACCTCATCTCCATACTACTAGAAAGGACCGGCCATGGTTCTCATTCTGTTTCCCGCTAGCATGCACATGCTTAGGCAGGTAGCTAACGTCCTAGTGCAAAAGAAGTCAATGCAGACATATTGTACCTTAATGAATATGGGGAGCTGCGCTATTTTAACTGGGGAGAGGAGGAGGACTAGAGAGATAACTTGGCACTAAGGAGCACTGACTCTTCCAAAGGACCCAGATTTAAGTCCCAGCACTCACCCAAATTGCCTGTAATTACAGTTTCAGGGGATCCAGCACCCTCTTCTGGCTTCCAAGGATCCTGAATGCAACTGGTGCACAGACATACATGCAGGCAAAAGACCCACACACCTAAAATCATAATTTTAAGTTTTGATTGTGTGTCTGGGTGATATGGGGGTATAAGCCACGGCATGCTATGTGATATGGGAGTATACGCCATAGCATGCTGTGTGATATGGGAGTATACATCATGGCATGCATGTATAAGTCATGGGACAACTTTGTGGAGTGGGTCCCAGCAATCAAACCCAGGTCATCAGGTTTGAACTGCCTGGTGTCACTTTTACTCACTGAGCCATGATAGGGATCCCCACATGAACTTTTGAGCAAGGGAGAAAAAACACCTAGACCAGTGTCTAAAAAAAAAAAATCAATAGAGGAAGCTGAATTTCTACCATTTACAAAAGATGATGGTAACTATTGTTTAAAATAGTATTGTCACAGGGTATAGTGGTACACACCTTTGATTCCAGCACTCAGGAGGGAGAGGTAGTGGGTCTCTGTGAGTCTGAGGCCACCCTGGTTTACACTGTGAGTTCCAGGCCAGCCAGGAATACACAGTGAGACTCCGACTCAAAATTTAAAAAACAGTACTGTCTACAAAAGACTTGCATAGGACTTCATAAAAAGAGAATGTCCAAGCATCCAATACCATAGCAAAAAAAATATGTGTTTAAATTCCTTAAAATAATATCATGGGGCCAAAATAGAAAAAGCAGATAGAAACCCATATACTCCTAACTTGGTCCAATACTTTCGATAGTAATGAATCATGTAGAACATATGTGTACCCAACAATGGAGCATTCTGTTCCTCAGAAGTGTACAGATCTGTTCTCCAGGCAACATCCAAGGGGAGGGGAGGGACAGGGAGATGGGTAACGGAATTTGTAAATTTTATTTTCTACACTCACCACACACAACATATATCAAATTCTATTCTGATATGTTTATAAGTGTGTGCAGATGATAGATAGATCGATTATATATAGACAGACAGATAGATAGATAGATAGATAGATAGATAGATAGATAGATAGATAGATAGATAGATAGATAGAGATAGACAAATATCTGCTCACTAAGCATGAATCAACACTATATACAGTTAACATGAATAAATCTTAGTAACATACCTTGTGATCCATTTAGATAATATTCAAGAAGTCTGATTTACATGAAATTCAAAAACATATCAAACTAATCTAAAGTATTAGACACCAGGGTCATGGCTACTTTTTTAAAGGGAACATCACTAAGTGAAGAGAGAGGAGCTGGAAGGCCTCACACGAGCGAGTTCTCTTTGTGAAGCATCCACCAAGCTGTACCCCGGGTGCTCTATGCACTTTTTTTTTATTTGTGTCAGACTTCAATGACATCGTACCTTTCAAAAACTACTGCCTGTTCAGAAAGTACACGGAGCAGATCAATGCTTCTGTGATTCATGTGCCTTTGCCTTTTAATAACAGTTCCATTCTTTCAGAAAATGGTCCTTTCATGGTGACATCAATGTCATCCATCAGGCATGTCTGTCTTTCCCACCGCACAGACAGCTGTGGCCTCCGGCCCCATGCTGACCAGGCCTTTGTGTGTATTCTGCTGTTTATCATCGGGGCCAGCTCTGCTCAGCACCTATGTTCATTCGCAGCCTCTAACCCCTTCCCCAGATGCTTTGGCGAGTTTAGCAGATAAAGGTCCGCTGATAGACAGTGGATGAAACAGAAAGATCACAGGACTCTGAATCTCAGGCCTCCTGACTCTGGCCACCCTGGATCAGTTGTTTCCGAGCCTCCCATCTCTTGGCGCCTACCCCATCTGAAGAGTCCTTAACAAACATGAGTTAGCATTATTACTGTCACCCTTAATGCAGTAGGAGGAGGAGAAAGATTTTGAATTAGTTTTTTTTTCTCCAAACTTCAAAATTAATGTTTTGTTGGGGGGAAAATGCACATTAAAAAGACAAAACAAACAAGAGTTGAAGAGACCACTCAGCTAATTAAGCATTTGCATCGCAAGCATAGACATCTGAGTCCAGTCCCTAGAGCCCTTAACAAACTACCGAGTTGGGTGGTGCACAGTCCTAACTCCAGGGAAGGGGAGACAGGAAGATCTTTGGATTCAGCGCCCTGGGCAGCCACACTGGCCTGAGTAATGAGCTTCAAGGCAGTGGGAGAGAGACCTCGTCTCAAAAGACGTAGATGGAGGCTGAAGAGATGGTTCAGCAGCGAAGAACACTTGCTGCTCTTCCAAAGGACTGAGATTTGGTTTTGAGCACCCAAAAGGTGGCTCACAGCCATCTGTAGCTATAATTCCAGGATAAATGACACTCTCTCTATCCCCTGTAAGTACCAGGCACACACACACACACACACACGCACACACACACATATACATATATACATACATATATAGACATATATACATATGTATATGTACATACACATATATACATACACACATATGTGCATACATACATATATACATACACACACACACACACACACATATATGGTGGACAACATCCCTGAGCATAACAACCCAAGGTTGTCCTCTAACCTCCAAACATTGACATTCACACCTTCATACACATGTGCATCTACATGTGTACACACACACACATATACATACATATATGTATATGTACATACACACATATGTGCATACATACATATATACATACACACACACACACACATATATGGTGGACAACATCCCTGAACATAACAACCCAAGGTTGTCCTCTAACCTCCAAACATATTGACATTCACACCTTCATACACATGTGCATCTACATGTGTACACACACACACACACACCACTAGTCACTGTTTTTCTTGCATGTGTGCTTGTGACTGGAGAATAAAGCCTGGAGAAGCACTGCATTAGTATTAATCATGAAAGAAGCCAGTTAGTAGAGAAATACTAGTTGCCCTTCCCCACCTGGGTTTCATACAACAAACAGAGCATGCCTGGAAAAGTATATGCTATACGAATGAGGGAAGGGTGGGTACTATGTCCGTGTCCTATAACTGGTCTTGTAGTTCATGGCCCAATGCCTTTGGGGATTTCCTTCCCACCTACTCGTCCATCCCCATCCTCAGAATGCTTTCTCTTAATAAACTGCCTCTCTCTCCATTTCTAACCAATTCTTTACTGTGAGACACGAAAAAAGCAGCTGCTCCAGGACTCACACCCACACCCACACTGATAACAGGTATCTATGTGTGCGGTGTGCATATATGAATGTGTGCATTTGCACATGGGGCGGGGCATGTCTACACATAGGTGCAGGTGCAGCTCAAGGCCCCAGGTTGACATCAGGAGGCTGCTTCTGTGGTACTACACCTTACCCATGGAGGCAGAGCCTCTCAGTTGAACCAGAGCTCACTCATAGTGGTTGATTTAGCTAGATGGCTTTCTCTGAGGAGTCTCTGCCTCTGCCTTCCAAGCAGCAGAATTATAAGCTGCTCACACACACACACACACACACACATACACACATACACACACACACATACACACACACACACACATACACACATACACACATACACACACACACACACATACACACACACACATACACACATACACACACACACACACACACACACACACACACACACACGGCACTTATGTGGGTGCTTGGGAGCCAAATCCAGGTCCTCATGCCTGCTCAGGAAGCACCTTACCCACTGAGACACACTGCTATCATGAAACTCAAAGGCCTATGTTTTCCATCCCATAATGCACTATGGTTCCACCCCTGTGACATCACAGAATCCTTACCAACTGTACATCATGACATTCTCTAGAGACAGTGTTCACTTTGCTGTGCCCAGTGTTGGAGAAATAGCTTGATCCCAAACCTCGATGGCTATAAACAACGCAGCAGTTAACATCCCTGGACATGACCTCCTCAAACGGCTCAGAATCTCAGCGGGCTTCAGTCTGAAATGAGATGACAGATGTAAGGTGTCCAAAGAAGACATGATTGGCCAAGGGCGCTGGAGAAGATTAAGACGGAGAATAGAAACAATAGAACGTGTCTTATTTTGTTCTTGAGCCAGAATTAGCCCAGGTTAGCCTTCAGTTCACCTTGTCGCTGAGACTAGTTTTGGTCAAATACTTAATTCTACTGCCTCTACAATAGGAATGTACCTGTTAGCATTCTGTCTAAACTTTACCCTACAGTTACCTGGCAACAGCCAGGTAGGCCTGACCCACTATAATAGGGACTGCTTGTCCCCTCCTCCTTCTCTTGCCCTCTTGCTCTCTAGCTCCCACTCTGTCCCCTCATCCCTTCCCCCCTCTCTCCCTCTCTCCCCATTCCCTCCCCCCCCCACACACGTGCTCATGGCCACCCTCTACTCCTCTGCTTCTTCTCTCTCTCTCTCTCTCTCTCTCTCTCTCTCTCTCTCTCTCTCTCTCTCTCTCTCTCTGCCTCTCTCGGTCTCTACTACCCTCTCAACTCCCCATCCCATACCCTTAGTAAATTCTATTCTATACTATACAGTGGTGTGACTGGTCCCTCAGGGGGAAGGGATGTCTCAGCATGGGCCCACCGAGGCACTCCCTTCCCCCATACCTGACTATACCTCCATAGAACATATCCCCATCTCTTTTTATCTTTTTATGAACACATCAGTACCACCATGCCCAGGGGACGGCAGAACTTCTTTTAAATACATGTACGTCTTCCTTGAGATTCAGGTTTATACTTTGCGAATTTCTAGTTCTATTTGGTAGATAATTTACTTTGCCCTCAGAACCACCCTGCCCAGATGCCCTCTGTAGGCTGGCATTCCATCTCCCAGCTGCTGTGAGAACTGAGGGCAAAGGGCTCAGAGCAGCCCCAACTGTTGTCTGCAAAACTGATATTGGCCTAAGGAACCAGTTAGGTTGGATCTGTCTGAAATATCAGTACCCCACCACCACTATCACAGCCACAGTCACCTGACAGTGGATAGAGAATGCATAAGACAGCTTCCTTGCCCCAATGGGGCCACCATTCATATTGCAAAGCTCCGGTGCAGAAGGGGAAAAAACCCTGGCTTCATCAGAGGCCTCTCTTCATCATCTGCTTCCTTCATGTTGATGCAAGCTTCTTGCCCAGAGTTTCTCCCAAACCATTTTCATGAGAATTCCTTGTTTTGAGTGATTCCATCCTTAGAATAATTCCTGGGGAAGTACTCAAGGTTAAAACAATGGCCCTCATGTCCAGCCTGAGGTTGTCTATCTCATAACTTCCTGCTTAAAATACCCCCAAACGGATAGGCAGCGGATCCCATCATCCAGCCAAATGGGAACGTATGAGACACTTAATGACCAGCAGCAAGCCAGCACTGGATGGAGACTATGATGCTGCCAGACCCTGTACAAAGAGAAGCCAAGCACCTCAACAGGACCCAAGGAAGCAAGGGCGCTTTGCAGGGCTGACAGGCTAAAGGCAAACAGAGATATCATCAGGACAAAGTTCAAAGCAGGGTCAAGGTGAAAATCGAACTCTCTGACCTGGGTTCACAGACGTCAGGGGGACAAGGACACACATTGATACTAGAGCCACCTGATGCTTGCCCAGGACAAATAGCAATAATCAAAACACCTGGTGCCGTCTTTGGGTGGGTAAGCCAATGTCTTTAATCTCTTCCTTCCTTTCTGTCTTTCTTTTCCCCTTGATGACTGAAGTACCCACTCTGTGGGGCCTTCTGCTAGAGCCACACTGGTAATAGTGACAAGACTTTGATGTCCCCCTCATTCAACAGAATGTTGTTTAGTTCAAAGTAAGGAACAGAGGCAATTCTTTGCTTTTAAATTATTAGCTCCCTAAGTCTTCTGTAATGATATAGTTTGACTGAAGTGTGCAGTTTATTAACTACATAAAGACGACATTATCAGAGCGGAGAAAGGCCGCTGCGAGTTTTGCCTTTCAGCCTAGCAGCGGGGGTGCTTGATACTTTGATCTCCATCAATGCTAAATGTCTTTGTGAGATAGAGGGAGCGGGCTGAAATTATCTTTGGCGGGGCGGTAGCATCAATTATTCAAGCCCTTTTCCTTATGAATTAAAGTGTTCTTCAACTTCTACCCCACTTGTGGGCTCGGATGGGCTTCTTTCCCTTCTATTGTTGTTTTTCTCGTCAGGAAAGGCACTCGGAATAAATCTCCAGGCAATCGCTAATCATACTCCGGCTGACCTTTGAAAATCCACATCTCCTCCTTCCTAATTGCTCTCCCCACCCTCAGTTCCCGGCCCTGGGCCTCTCTGAGGTGACCCAAAGGACTGTTCAGAGAAAAGAGCACGATTGTCTCCACTAGGCTTCATGCCAAAATGGTCAGCAGAGACCGATGAAGGAGCCTCTTGACAAGAAGTGTCCATTTGAAACTCAATGAGGCAGAGGCGCCCTCGCACCACTTGAAGCCTTCTGGGTGCCCTCGGCAACTCACTGGCTCCCGGTGAACAGCCCCATTACCAGATTGCCAGTGTGACCCTGAGCATGGTGCCTTTGGGGATGTGATCTTGAAGCTATGGACTAACATCCAAGAGTGAACCATCAAAACAAACCAGGAAGGGAAGACTGGAGCGGGAGGGGAGGGGAGGAGAGGGAAAGATGGGGGAGGGGGAGGGAAGGAAAGGGAAAGGAGGGTCAGAG
Organism: Tokudaia tokunoshimensis; assembly: GCA_036184795.1. Taxonomy (NCBI): domain Eukaryota; kingdom Metazoa; phylum Chordata; class Mammalia; order Rodentia; family Muridae; genus Tokudaia; species Tokudaia tokunoshimensis. The sequence goes on along the minus strand of BTHU01000010.1, from coordinate 12,901,705 downwards.
TGTACTGGATGTTCAGTCATTCCTGAACATAGCTGCAGGGAATTGGTCCTAGAACACCCCCCCCATACCAAAATCTATGTGTTCAAGTCCCATATACACTTGCTATGATTCCAGTTTTGTTTTTTTTTTTGTCTTTGTTTTTGTGTTTTTTTGTTTTTTTACTTTGTAAGGTCTTGTTCTAAGCCCTGTCCCTCAAATAAAGTAGTGTACAGTCTGCAGGGAGCCACCTCCAGGTTACTTTTTAAAATAATGATTTTACTTATTTATTCTTTGTAAATTTCTTACTATTGGAGTCCAGGAGTCACCCCGCAGACCACGGTGCTGATCTCAGTCAGACAGGGATGGTCTACTGAACGTACAGCCTAAGACTGATCGATCAAGGCCGTAGCTCAGAATTCTGAGGCGGAATCTAAGACCCTGAACATTTTTCTGTCAGCTTCAAAAGGCTAAAACGACAAAACCCACATACAGTGAGCACATACGCAGGTACTGGAAGTGCTGCCCAGTGGTCAGCCCTGACTCAAACCATTTTAAACATAATGGTTCCTATTGACCTTTAATTTGATGGGTCCTACATGACGCTTATGGGTGTGGAATTTTTCTTAAGATGAACGAACCTCATAACATACAGAACATAACAGGCTATGTGGTCTGGGTCAAGTTATTTTTTTCTGCGTAAATGACTGGCAGGTGTATTACAGCAACAATATGAAATAGCTGGCAGGCATGGAACAAAATGGCTGTGGCTATGCTCGGGGGCGGGCCTTAACAATACATTACACCTTGATCATATTTATCATGCTCAGTTTGTGTTGCCTGACTCCTCCTGGGCATAAGTCCTACTCTGTTGGGTGGTGAATATACCCACTCTCCTCCATTGAAGAAAACTCATTTGTTTTCCTTTCCCTGCGGGGATCACTTGTGAAATGGCTTCCTGACTAGGGTTGGGATTTCCAACCCATGCTGGGATTTTAGCTGTCTTGAGCTTGTTCAGGTCTTGTGAATGTTGTCCCAGTTTCTGTGAGTTCCTCTGCCCTGTTACATCTGGAAACCTGTCTTCATCCACACCTCTGTCTGGTTCATTCATCTTGGTTACTTCTAATTCCTAACATAAATACTACGGAAGAGCTTGTCTACCATGCTGTTGAGGGAAGAAGGACAAAGAGGGAAATTCTGTTCATGTTCAACAGGTACGGTTGTTTTCCGAATGTTTTCCAGTTTGGGACTAGTTGGGTCTTACATGCAGAATCACCAAAGAGAGCTGACTGCCTTGGGGTAAGCATGGTTTCTGAGCACTTTCCTTTTGGATCACTAATCTTATCCCATTCCTGTTCTTTCGGGTGTGGGAAATGGCCCTGAAAGATACTAAAGCTTATCGAGGGGCTGTAGGAGAGAAGGCAAGGAGTGAGGAAGCAAGCAAAGTGGGTACTGTTGACTCTTCAATGACCAGGGATCACTAGAGATGAGTCTCAGAAGGGTATTGCTCTTCAAACTCGGTCCTCTGTTGAGTAGGACCTAGCCTAGGCATGAGGCCCCTAGCTCTAGACATCAAACATACCAAGCATGCACACATGGCAAGAGACACTCCTAAGGCAGAATGGCAGGGCATAAGCATACTGCAGAGGAGAGTCTACCATGACTCTGAGATATCCTGAGGGGACACATATGGAACACCAACAGCACTGTTGTCTTGTGATTTCTTACCGTAGATGGCAGTCAACAAACTCTTCTCTCTCTCACTCTCTCTCTCTCTCTCTCTCTCTCTCTCTCTCACACACACACACATACATCTTGACTGTAGATGTGACCAGCTGCTTCGAGTTCTATCCCCATGAACTTAGCAGCCATGATGGACTATAAGCTAGAATTGTGAGCTAGAGTAAACCCTTCCTCCCCTCCTTCTCTTTCATTAGGGTGTTTTATCACAGAGACTGTTAACACAACTAGAACACTACCTGTCAGAAGCCCTCTCAGTAATCAGATCTCATGTCTTGGTTTTCCCACTGCATGTAATTAAAATAAGTCTCTATTTTTATTTTCTAATGGCCCCAACATGTGAGCACAGTGACGCTCATTCACACCATTCACTGAAACATCGTGTTAGGTGTATGTCTCGGTTAGGATTTCCGCTGCTATAAAGAGACACCACAACCGAGGCAACTCCCATAAAGGACAACATTTAACTGGGGCTGGCTTACAGTTTTAGAGGTTTAGTCCGTTATCACCACGGTGGGAAGCATGGCAGCATCCAGGCAGACATGGTGCTGGAAGAGCTGAGAGTTCTACATCTTGATCTGAAAGCAGCCAGGAAGAAACTTGACTTGGGCAGGCAGTCAGGAGGACGCTAGATTCTACACATTGGCACAGCCTGAGCATAGGAGCCCTCAAAGCCCACCTACACAGTGATGCACTTCCTCCAACAAGGCCACACCCACTCTAACAAGGCCACACCCACTCTAACAAGGCCACACCTCCTAAGAGTACCACTTCCCATGGCCAAGCATTGAAACACATGAGCCTATGGGGGCCAAACCTATTCAAACCGCCACAGTGTATATAACATATATAGAATAAAACAGTGTATTGAGGGTATGGGGATGTTGTCCGTAATGTCCAATATCTACTGATGGTCTTAAAATGTGTCCCCTGCTGATGAGTAGGGTTTGTTGCAGTTAGGCCAAGGCATTTGCCTATGGAAATTGTTGACACAGACGTGCCATCCCACAGAATATAAGCACATGTTTTCCAACTACAAGTGAATCTCGGAAGCTCCTGAGAAGCCCCCATTCTCACCTTGTTTGTCCTGGCTCCTGCTTTCCTCCAAGACTTGCCTACATATCCTCTCTCCCCACACCATCAGCCACCCTTCCTTCATGTCTCCTCTCTGAGGAAACAGAAGCCACCAGAAAGCCAGAGAGCTCTCCAGGATCCTGCTACATTATCATATGGTTCTCTGCAGAGTTGCCTGTGAGCTCTGTCCCCTTCTTCCTGAAGGCAATCTCTCTGTGCTCCGACAGAAGCCTATCTCCCTTTATGCAGAAGGTCTCATCCCCTCTCACACAGTAAGGGACACGGCTACCCATCCTCTTTTTTTCTCCTTCTCTATCTGCGTCTCACACTTAACTATTGGATCTTTCCCACCAAATTACAAGCAAGCTATTTTTTTTTCTCTCCCACCTTGAAACCTCTCTTGGTTCCACAGTCCCGTGGGCGATGTTCTCTTTTTTCATCCTCAAAACTTCTTGTAAATTTTCTTGATGCCCCGTCTTCTCGTTCCCTCTCCATCTCTTAAATCCAAAAGTCCTCTGGCCATTGCCTGCCCCTCAGTTCACCTGCAACTGCCAGTATCAAGGCCACCAGTACCTTCTACATCACCAAAGCCACACCTTATTTGACCTATCAAAAGCATTGGGCAGACCTAAGGGCACAGCTCAGTGTATAGAATACACCTACCCAGAATGCAAAAAACTTGGATTCAATCCTGAGCATCTACTGTGGTGCCTATAATCCCAGCACACAAGAGGCCAGAGTGTTAGTAGGTTTTTATAAAAAGTGTTACAGTTTTACTCCTACCCAACTAATTAAGACTGGAGTATTATACTTAATTATCAAGCTTTAAGGGCACAACAACTGAGTAGTATTACTCCATTTTAATCCATTAAACTAATCTGACTATCCTCCAGCCAAAATCCCCAGCATACTTGCATTTTATGGCTTTCTCTGCTCCAGGTATTTTTCTAATGCTGTCTCTTGGACTCTCCTCCCTTGGCTAATTTAGCTAATATTCTCTCTCTCTCTCTCTCTCTCTCTCTCTCTCTCTCTCTCTCTCTCTCTCTCTCTCTCTCTCTCTCTCTCCCTCCCTCTCTCCTCCTCTCCCCTCTTCCCCTTTCCCCCTCCTCCCCTCTGCCCCTCCGCCCCTCTCTCCTTCTCCTCTTCCCTCTTCTGCTCTTCCCCTCTCCCCCTCTCCCTCCCCCCCTCCCCCCTCTCTCTCCTGCTCACCTCCCCTGGCTGAGAGGAAGTTCAGCCCTATTCCCTCCCCTGCTCAGTCATTGGCTGATCAACTAGCTTTATTGACCAATCAGGAATAACTGGGGAGCACTGCTTGTACAGCATTGAGAGAGGAGATTCTTAGAATAAGAATTGCAACCAGACAAAGGGGCACAGAAATCAGCTTTTGAATGATACAAGGATAATCTTTACATGCGGGTACAATAACATTGATCAGAAGTTCAAAGTCAATGGTTACATAGTGAGTTGAAGGCCAGCCTGGGACACATGAGACCCTGCCTTAAAAAATGAAAACAGGGGGCTGGAGAGATGACTCCGAGGTTTAGAGCACTGACTGCTCTTCCAGAGGTCCTGAGTTCAATTCCCAGCAACCACGTGGTAATGTGTAATGGGATCCAATGCCCTCTTCTGGTGTGTCTGAAGACAGCGATGGTGTACTCACATAAAATAAATTTTAAAAAAATGAAAACAATTTTAAAAGAGCGTTGAACACAGCCGTCACTCTCTCCTCTGTGAAACACTTCCTTCTTGAGCCTCCAGGGCTCTGTTCTTGTGTCCCCCCCCCCCCCATCCATTACTGTTCCTTCTCAATACTCTTGACCAGTGCTCCCTGGCCTCCACAGAGTACCTCAGGACAACCTTAAAGACTCTCTAGCCAATCTAGCACTGGACTGGTGATCCTGCCTACCTATGGGAAACTCCCATGCTTTTAACTCGGGTCCTAAGGACTCCCCTGAGCCCTGGACTGCTACTAACTTCTCTACTAGGTGTGTACTTGAGACCTACATGTAACAGGAAATGCCTGGTCCTCGCTTCTCAGTAAGTGCTCTTTCTGACCTACTCCTACCAGCCACAAGGGGCCATGTCATCAAATGTGTCTGTTTCTCTGCTCCTCCCCCAAACTGTGGAGTTACTCCTCAGCCTTGCCTGTGCTTATATCCCATAACCAACTCCCCAAGGGATTTAACATCAAAGCAGAGAGACCAGCTCAGTTGATGAGCTGCCAGCTACACCAGCATGAAGACCTGAGTTCATTCCCCCCTAACCCATGTGAAAACCCTGGTGTGGTGGCACATGTTTGCTAACCCAGCGCTAGGTAGACAGAGACAGGCAGATCCTTCGGCAGCCTAGATGACTTGGCAAACGTCAGGCCAATGAGAGACCCTCTCTTAAAGAACAATGTGAAGGACAACTGAGGAATTGCGTTCGAAGTTGTCTTCTGTCTTCCCTATCCATGGGTACACATGAGACACACACACACACATACACACACACACACACACACACTCTGCCCCTTCACTCACTCTGCAGATTCATCATCATCGTCATCATCAATCATCACATCATCATCATCTCTCTGGCATCTGGCAGCCTCTTGGCTCGAGCCCCACTTCCACTCCACCTTCACAATCCGGTCTCAGCATGGTAGCCAGAGAGAGAGGACAGCAGCCCTGCAGGTCAGCTGTAATGGCTTTCCCCTAAGAGTGTTCTCAATGGCTCTCCTCTCCTTGGGTCCAGAACGTCAGTTTCCTCAAACGGGTCTTCTAGGAGATGTCTTTCCAGGCCACTCATCCAGAATCCTCATGCTTGCCCCTCCTCTCCCTTTCCCAGTTCCCTTCCCATGTTCCCTTCCCTTCAAGTCGGTACTTGGTGTTCTGGAATCTGAAAACAAGCTGTCTTCTTGCCATCCCCTCACCTGATAGGGGAAGGCAGCCCTGACAGAGTTGCCTGTTCTCAGCTTGTACAAAGGCAACGGGAGCTAAGTGACAGGAGATTGAGGTGCGCATAGCCAGTTGCCCTTTCTAACTTCATCCCCTTGACACATCCCTCCCGCTGGAGATGCAAAGCGTGAGTGGGTGATTCTTGACTGAATCTTTGTGAGTTTCTATCGTTCATCTCTTGCCTTCTCCACGATGGCCTTCCCCACGAGCTTTCTTCAAGCTCTGACTTCTGTGTGTCTTCTCTTTGCCGTTACTCAGCTCCTCACAATCTTCCGGTGGCTCTCCTCTGTCCCTTCTGTCCTTCGGTGTCCCTCGAGGCTCTGACGCCAGCTCTATCCTCCATCCTGGAAGCCGGTTCAGCATCTGCTAGCTCCGGGTCATGAACTTCCTCCTCTCCGTTTTCTTGATCCCCCGGAAGGGCAGCACCGCTTCCTAACGGACCAGACTTCAGTCTCATCTCCCCCGCCTTCATTCTCTCCTGTGAGCCATGCTCACAGAGCCCACACTACGCTCCCTGTTCGCCTGCCTCTTCCTTTCCAGGGTTGTCTCGGCACCTGGTCCCTTCCAGTTTTGGTTCTTTGGAAGTTTTGAGTTTACTTTCTCTTCATTTCTCAGCCCCTCCCTCATTCTGCTTCTGCTCCGTTCTTCTAAGGTACAGCTCTAACCAGTCATTGCGTGGCTCGAAGCCTCTTGTGGCTCCTTGTCACCTGTCCAATCCAGCCTGTACTGGCTGGTTTTGTGTCAACTTCACACAGGCTGGACTTATCACAGAGAAAGGAGCTTCAGGTGAGGAAACGCCTCCATGAGATCCAGTTGTAAGGCATTTTCTCAATTAGTGGTCAAGCGGGGAGGGCCCCTTGTGGGTGGTGCCATCCTGGGCTGGTAGTTTGGGGTTCTATAAGAAAGCAAGCTGAGCAAGCCAGAGGAAGCAAGCCAGTAAGTAACATCCCTCCAAGCCGGGCAGTGGTGGCCCACACCTTTAATCCCAGCACTTGGGAGGCAGAGGCAGGTGGATTTCTGAGTTCAAGGCCAGTCTGGTCTAGAGAGCGAGTTCCAGGACAGCCAGGGCTACACAGAGAAACCCTGTCTCAAAAAACCAAAAAAAAAAAAAGAAAGAAAAAGAAAAAGAAACATCCCTCCATGACTTCTGCATCAGCTCCTGCTTCCTGACCTGCTTGAGTTCCTGTCCTGACTTCCTTTAGTGATGAACAGCAATGTGGAAATGTAAGCTGAATAAACCCTTTCCTCCCCAACTTGCTTGGTCATGATGTTTGTGCAGGAATAGAAACCCTGACTACGACACAACCCAAGTGGTTCTGAATAAGCAGAACACCTCCTTCTCTTCTCAATGCCATTGATGTTTCAACCCAACTTTGCCTGTGATGACTCCAGCCACACTGAAACGTCGGTTCCCATGCCAAGTTGCTATATTTTCCAGCAAATGATCATGCTCTGTATTGTATCATTCTGGAATACACTTTAGTTCTCATGGCTACTGGGAAAGTCCTTGAGGATTAGGGTCAGAATCATGAGAGACATTTGCACCCTCTCCCCACTACTGATCACACAATGTGTCCTTAACTAATGAGTTAGGGATGAATGAATAAGTCAGTAGGTGTCTGTCTGTCTGTCTGTGCTTCTCTGTATGTGTCTGTGTATGTCTGTATATGTGTGTGTGTGTGTGTGTGTCAGTATGTCTGTGTGTGTCAGTGTGTTTGTGTCTGTGTGTGTCAGTGTCTTTATGTGTATGTATGTGTGTCTGTATGCATGTGTATATGTGTATGTATGTGTGTCTGTATGCATGTGTATCAGTGTGTTTGTGTGTGTGTCTTTCTGCTTATGTGTCTCTGTGTGCATGTATGTATGTCTGTGTGCATGTGTGTGCATGTGTGTCTATAAGTATGTGTGTCTATGTGCATGTGTGTGTCCGTATGTATGTGTGTGCTTGTATGTCAGTGTGTGTATGCCTGTGTTTCTGTGTGTGCATATGTGTGTCTATGTGCATGCCTACCAGTGTGTCTGAGTGTGTCTGTTTGGGTGTCTTTGTGCATGTGTGTCTATATGTCTATGTGTGCACATGTGTGTCAGTATGTCTGTGTATGTCAGTGTGTCTTTGTGTGTATGCATGTATGTTGGTGTGTGCATGAATGTATGTGTCTTTGTGCATGTGTATCAGTGTGCTTGTGTGTATCTGTGTTTCTCTCTGTGTGTGTCTGTTTGTCTGTGTGTCTCTGTGCATGTGTGTGAGTCTCTGTGAGTGTATATATCTGTGTTTCTATGTGTGCATGTGTCTGTCTGTATGTGTGTGTGTGTGCACGCATATCAGTGTGTGTATGCTTGTGGTCTGTATGTGCATGTGTGTGTATGCCTGTGTGTGCATGTGTGTGTATGCCTGTGTGTCTGTGTGAGTCTGTGTCTGTCTGTCTGTCTGTCTCTGTGTGTGTCTCTGTGTGTGCATGTCTGTATATATGTGTGTGGGCATGTATATCAGTGTGTATGTGCTTGTGTGTGCATGTGTATGCGTGCCTGTGTGTCTGTATGTGACTTGTGTACTCATGTGTGCACATGTTCATTCATGTGGAGACCAGAGGCTTACACTGGCCGTCTTCTTCAGTCTCTCCAGTCAGACTTCACCTTTCTCACGACATCTGATCCACGGATTCTCCCAGACTGACTGGGTCACACTCCCCAGAGACTGCGTTACAGATGCCACCACATCCAGCTTTTTCACCTTGGTGCTGGGACTCTGAACTTTATGGCTGAATGATTAGTGATGCTGAGACTTGCTGAGCTAACCCATATGTATTTATAAACCTCTCTCTTCTTCAGCTCTGCTCCTCACAACCCACACAGACACCTCATCTGAGTTTGCCTCTGTCAGTCTGTGCGCACATCCCCTCATTACAGAGCCATCTGACCCCTCTTCCTTCAACCCTGATCGCTTGCCCTCGAGGGTTTTGAGCTGACTCCTTCAGATTAGAATCTCAGAGCCGAGGCTACTTCTGAGCGTCTCCTCTGTCCTCGGCTTTCTGCTTCTGGGATGATCCTCCGGCCCTGGAGCAAAGGCAAAGCTTGGTCCCTAGGCAGTGTCCCCTTAGAACCAGCCCAAGAGCAAAAGAAACCCTGCCTTTCCTGAGATCAAAGCTTTGTAAGGCAGGAAGGATCACCGTGGCCTAATGCCATGCTGCTATGGCAACGTGAATTTTAAGCAGTCACCAACAGAACAGTCTCTTCTATCTCAGCAGCCCTAGAGTCAGCCTCTCCAGGTGGGACTCCCCACAACAAGGGACAGGGTGGGCCCCAGGCATCTGAAGCATTTTCTGAGGGCAGGCCAGCTCACCTTGTGGCCGACATCTGAGGCCTGCCTGGATAGGGGAGGGGTATCTCATTTATGTCTCCAGAGACACACCATTACTAGGGAAGATACAGGGGCACTAGCAGCCTCAGAGGCAGAACCCGAATAAAGAGACTGATAGAGATGCCACCTCCCTCTCCTCAAACACAGGTTCCTCTATGTCCATAGGGTCTTCATAGTCTCCAACCTCAAAGACACAACACTCTGGGCGACAGACAACAGACCGTATAACCGATGGCATAATGAAGGTTCTCTGACTGACGGTGCTGGGACCGGAGATGACAACAAACCGACAGCCAGAGCCCCATTGAGGCTGGGTCACCTCCGTGGGCACAGATGCTCTTGTGGTTTCAGTGTAAAATGTCCCCCACAGACTCATATGTTTAACATGTGGTCCCAGGCTGGCTGCGCTCAGTAAGAAAGTTATATATGAGTAAGGGGGTGGAGCCTTGCTAGAGGAAGTACGTCACTAGGGGTGGGCTCTGAGATTTTTATAGCCCCGCCCCAACCAGGTCTTGCTCACTCCCCCCTCCCTCCTGTGAGGGAGTGGAATATAATCAGCTAGCTAGGAGCTTGCCTGCCTGTCGCCATGCTTATCCCCTTCATGATGGGCTCGTTCACTAGAACTGCAAACCCAAATAAACCCTTTCCTCTCTACGTTGTTTTTTGCTTGTTTGTTTGTTATTTGTCAGAGTATTTTATCACTGTAACAAAATGAAACTAAAGAATCCAGAGGATGGGCAGGGAGTTACATGGCCGGAAGTGTCTCTGGTCATCTCCGCCCACCATGTCCTCCTAAGACTACAAACTGACAGAGGGACCAGGACCCAAGCCTCGTTGGCATCTAGAGGGACATGCCGAACTTTAGATGTTTGCAAGTTACAGTAGATGCTGGCACATTGTGGATGTGCTAGTGACAGTTCTAGCCAAGATGTACGATAACAAGTATCCATCACTGGGAGAGTGTTGATTAATATGGATTTCCAAAGAGCCAGTCCCTTGTAGTGGGCTGATTAAAATAGGCAGCATTTCTGTAACACAGATATCCTGATCCTTCTTTTTAGTTTCTGTCCTGTGGAGACACAGAAGCAGGAACAGAGATGCTTGTTGCCTGCCGCATTGTTGGTTTTCACGAAAACTTGGGAACAACTCAGCCTTTGCCTTCGGGAGGATGATGTCATTGTCACGTGATTACGGCACTCATTTCCCCCCGGAACCACCCGAATGAAGTACCACAAAAGAGGTGGCATAAAAACGACAGGAAGTTACTATGGAAGATGAGAGAAATCAGTGTCCGTTGTCCCACAGCCTCCTGGCCACTGTGTGTCTGTCTTGTCCCTCCCAATAAGGTCCCAAGCCTTGCTCTGATGGCCCACCCTTATCTAGTTTGGCTCATGGCTCAGTACAATCACTCACTTTAGGAAGTTTTATTTTGAAAAATGGCGTCTTGCCGTATAGCCATGGTTGGCTCAGAACTTGCTGTGTATAGCCCAGGCTGGCCCCAAATTCATGGCAACTCTTCTTCTGTCTCAGTTTCCCAAGTGCTAGGACCACAGGCGTGAATCAGTTAGAGGTAAGATTTCGGAGTATGGTTGGAGCCCACTGGGGTTTTTCAGGTCTTGTTTCCTGGGACAATTAGACAAGGATCCACAGAGAGTGGTAAAGCCCGGTGCAGTTTAGTATGACAAGGAGTGCTTCCAAAGAAGGAGCCTAGTTAGAGCTGAAAGAGAGTGTTGGAAGCTCAGCAACACTCCCACCTCTCCGACTGTGACCTTTATGGAGGAGCATTCGTATAGAGCGCCAGCTGTATCTGCGCATGCTCTGTCACAGGGCGGCCTTGAGTGGGGAAGGGTTTCCAATCTCTCTTCCTTTATGTGTGCATTTTATCTTCTTTCTACCCTGCTTTTCTGCCAGACCACTATGCCTTGCTTAAGGAATTTTTTAAAAGATTTCTTTTTATTTTTTCTTTCTCTCCCCCTCCCCCCCACCCCCATGCACGTGCCCGTTCGTGCGTGCGTACATCCGTGTGTGTGTGTGTGTGTGTGTGTGTGTGTGTGTGTGTGTGTGCGCGCGCGCGCGCGGACACCCCACCCCACCCCACGCTCTATAAGTATGCAAGTACCCTCAGAAGCCAAAAGAGGGTGCTGGATCCTCTGGAGCTGGGGTTGCAGGCAGTTGTGGAATTGGAGAATTTCTATCACTGATGGGTGGTGAGGTCACATCTGTAGCATAAGGGCAGTGATGCTATTGTCCCACACTAGAGCGAGGAATAAATGCATGCGCATGGGAATTCATGAGGGGCTCTTTCAATGAATCTACAATCTGTGGGTGGCCAACTTCCTAACTCCTGGAGATCAAGTCCTGCTTGATAACTACCTGCAGATAGAACTGAGGGGATAGAAGTCAGTAGATGGACTACTGACAACCTTTCTTTCCTCTGCATTCTGTGGTAGCTGCCTCAGCTACCGAGCCATCAGTGAGCTTCTCAGACTCTGACTCATGCTCACCAAGGGCATCTAGACCCCAGCTTTACCACTGACTTATTACTGTCTTCTGGGGTTCTCTGGTCTCTCTAGGGATCATATGAATCCTTCTTTTGTCCCTGCTAAGGCCAGTACCAGCCAGGTTCACAGGCACACACTCCCACACATGGGACACATCAACACTCCATTCACGCAGATAGATGGGATATGTACTTGTGGCCAGAGAGCCTGTGTACATAAACTTCCCCTATGCAGGGGCTTGGCAGGGGCTCTGAATTATCCCCGAGAACAGAATAGACTAGTGCCCCTGTTCTCTTATACAGGGAGTCCCTCCCATCAGCTGAGAAGCTGAAAATCATGTTTATTCCACTCTTGTTGCCCTATACTAGCCTGGCTGACCTGGCTCTCCCAATTCCCCTGTTTCCCTTCTCAACAGAAGAACTCATGAAGCCCTCAGGCTGGAAAGTCAACCATGAACGAAACTCTGTTGATCTTCAGCACAGGGTTTTTCTGCTGGACACAAAGAAACACTACCCATCTCTCCAAGGTTGGGGCACTACTGGGTAAAGATGGATGGGTAAAGAAGTTCCCTTTCTTCTGGAGACTTCCCAGCCTCTAAGAGTTAGGAGATCTGTGAGTCTGGGACTCCCTCTTCTGGTGAACTGTGAGGACAGACACCACCATGGCAGGCTGGGCCTCTGAGTCAGAAGTATTTAAGAATCCCCATTCCCCTCACCCTCCTCAGACAACCCATCCAGCACCCAGAGACCCCAAAACATGGTCACCACAGACTCCTTATAGTCCCCTTATTTCTAGCAAATAAGCACACCCATCCACTCAACTCAAGGAATTCAAGAGTTCTCTATGGGCCATCCAAAGGTTCCATAACCAGAGAGGAAAGGGGCAATTGCTTTAGGGGTCCCTGGAGAAACTTGCTGTGTTTGTAATTGTCAAGAGCAGGAAAACAAGCATCTCTCTGAGGCTCTGACAAGTGGGACTAGTTGCTGAGATCAAAGTCTGCCCCTAATTCTGCTGTGACCTGAAAAGCAAGAACCTACCTGGGGTACCGGCCGCCTATCCCCTAATGGGCAGACCTAGCCAAGATGGAGGTCTGGAAGTCACTCACAAACTCATCCACTGAAAAGAAGTTGCTCCACCCTCTCTTAAGTTTGCCAAAGAGACCATTTATATGCTTCCAATCAATCCCAGACACAACGCAGTGCATAGATGAGTGAAGTGAAGTAATGTCCTCAGCTGGAAAGAGGTCAGACCCTGTGTTCCATCGGGGACCCAGTTCCCCAGCTGACCCAGAGCAAGGAGAGCAGTCCCACTCCTGGAGTTAGATTCAGAGCCTCTCTCAGGGTGTGTCAGCTGTTGAGGTTTTATGCTACCCAAGCCAATGAAAACCCAGCTCTGTGGTTAGTGTCTTGTCAACGTGACGCAAACTGAGTATCTTCTCTTCCTTTGACTCTACTTGCCCTAGAACCTCCTGTCTTCGGACAGCTAGCTACATGTCCAAGATGGAAACTCTCCAGACATGAACCACTTCCTACCTTCTGAGGTCTGTTTGTTACTGAACTTTAGACTAGACTTTACTGGTACAATCGGTGGATTCCAGAACCTTCTGTGGTTAGTTCTCCATTCATCCAGAATGGCTAAGTTCTCTTCATGAAGGCTTAGAAGTATTGTCCTGTAAGCACAAATATCCACATGCAGACTTGAGAATCCCCTTGTTTCCGGACATGCTGGTTGAGGATAGATTATGGGTCTGGATTGGTCTCACTTACAATCTCATTTTAAGGTGGTTCTGCAAACCAAAGCAATATACCAGCCCCATCCCCTTCACTCCACGATTTCAATGACAGAAGGCAAGGAGTGACTGTCTTGTGGGTCTGGTGGTAGAGATTTGGTTGAATCTAAAATGAGCAGTGCCCGCAAAGAGATGAAGCACTGGCGACTGCCCTGCCAGGGTTGGCAAGCCCACGTCTTGCTCACACACCTGCCCAATATTCATTTTTAGAAGTGCATTGTGGAAAGATTATTGAACAGCCCCATCTATGTCTCCCATATGGTAAGCTGTCAGAGACTGAAAGCAAATCTGGGGCTCTTATCTGCTAATTGAATTCTGATGCACTTGAGGGCTAAAAGGGAGGGACGTAAGGAGTGGTTTAATAAACCACTGGAAGGTCTTCTCCTTCAAGGACTTTCCATGTGAGGTCAAGAGCTGTTTTATTCAGCATTTAGTTCTGAGTCTCTGTCCACCACAATGTGGTCAGATCCCACCACAATCCCTGGAGGACCCAGCGGGACAATGCTTCAGAGCTGGCAGAAACCAGACTCAGGGGTATAACCCAAACTCCCAAATTTGCTTGTTTGTTTGATCATTTGTTTTACTTTTTTTTTCCTGGGAAAAATGTAATGTTAAAAAGGAGACTTATTCAATATAGTCATATTGGGAAGGGGGACAAAGAGATTATGCTATGGTGTCCCTTCCTCACCATCCAATCAGAACAAAGATTTCTCAGTAGTGGTGACTCTCATATTTTGGACAGATAGTTTTTTGTTAGGAGTTTGGAATATCGTGGGATATCAAGCAGCATCCCTGGTCTTTACTTACTGGCCTCTGGTAGCAATGCCCACTCTCTGCCCCAATCTCGACTTTCCAAGTTATTTCCAGGCACCGCCCAACATACAGGGGGAGACAAAATGGACCTGGTTGAGAATCATTAGATGAATCCATGGAGCCTTACCGTTATCTCCTCAGGCCTGGCACAGTGTCAGGCACCCAGTAGGGACTCAGTAAGCAAATATCTGTTGGATGAGTACCTACGGGGAAGGTGAGCAAAACGCGCTAGGTCCACACCTCCAGCCTGGTGCAGTAGATGAGAAGAATGAGTGTTCCACACTCCTGCTGCAAGGAGTAGATGACTACAGATCTGGTTGCTGCGTCACAGGTCCCTCCAACAACCCTGTAGGTCCCAGCCAGTGACTGTGCACAGCCCAAGACTGATGTAGGACCTCTCTCAGGCCCCATATGACTTCTCGGACAATGATTTTGATTTGAGGATGCCCGAGGATGGCCTGTCCAAAACATTCTTGAAATGGATCCTTCCCTGCACCAGACCATTAGCCCTCCCCTTCTCACCCAGGCCTCATTCTGGGATGGTTAACCCGCACTGCCAATTGGATGGAGAGCATTCCTCTGCATCTATCCAGTTCCCAGAGAGGTTGAACTGAACAAGGAAGACCCATCCTGAATATGGGTCTTCATATGAACAGTGCCACCCCTTTGGTTGGGATCCTGGACTAAATAGAAAGAGAGAGTGCACTGAGTGCTACCATCCAGCTCTCTCTGCAGATACAATACTACCAGCTGCCTCAAACTCTGGCCACCATGATGTCTCCAGCACAAGCATCTACAAACCGTGAGGCAAAATAAACCTTTCCTTCTTCCTTAAGTTGCTTTTGACTGGTGTTTTGACAAAGCAATGGGAGTAGTGGTTAAGGGCTGGGGAGATGGTTCAGCAGTAAAGAGCGCCTGCTGACTGCTCTTCCAGAAGACCCAAGTTTGGTTCCAAGCACCCATGTCAGGCAGCTCATCAATGCCTATAACTCCAGATACAGGAGATCTAACACCCTCTTCTGGACTCTATAGGCGACTGCACTCACATGTGCGCACACCAACACAGAGTCTCATACATATGCACATAATTTTAAGAAAGGAAAGGTAGAAAGAAGGAAAGAAAGAAGGAAGGAAAGATGGAGGAAGGAAGGAAGGAAGGAAGGAAGGAAGGAAGGAAGGAAGGATGGAAGGAAGAAGAAAGGAAAGGAGGAAGGAGGAAGGAAGGAAAGAAGAAGAAAGGAAGAAGGAAGGAAGGAAGGAAGGAAGGAAGGAAAGAAGGAAGGAAGGTTGGATAAATGCTTTACCTTCCTCCAAAAAAATCTCTGTCTTGTGAACATCTTAGAGAATAGTGTTCCAAGTGACCCTTGGCCTAGCTATTGTCCTCTCTGGGCAATGCCACTCCGATGGACTTCCACTGTGGAACGTAGTTAATGAAATCATCCTGTCCAAATCAGTTCAGACAGGGAGGGAACTCTTTGAAGTGACTCGTTGCCCCTTGCCCACAAAACTGAAGACCTGAGTTTAACTCACAAGTCATAGGTTATGAACACTAATAAACCCAGGAATATGTCAGTGCCCCCAATCCATGAAAATCCTCCAGATGACCCTTTTATTGGTTTTAAGGCAGCAAGGGATGTCTTCTGGCCCACATGCCTGTCTGGCCAAGCAAGGGAAAGGCAGGGAAAGGGAAAAGGTGGCCGTTGGGAGTCAGTCAGCGCACACGTCCCTGCATTCCACCCCATTTTTTCCAGTCCTCCGATATCATCCTAATGCACTTGGGTTTGAGAGCAAGTGTGCCCCAGGTCTGATGGCGTCTGCCAGGACCATCTTCCCGGCGCATGGCCCTGCTCAGCCCGCCTTCCCTTCCGCCAGGCTCTCCCAGGGGCAGATGACTTCCTTTTCTGTGGTCTGATCACCAGACTCTCCTGCTCCAGGGTCATCCGAGTCTATCAGGCAGGGCCCACTGTCCGTAGGCATTTCCATTTTGATCTGGAAAAAGCTTCAGACACACACACACAAAAAAAACCAAACAGTGAAGAAGCAGAAGGGCAGGCAATCCCCCACGTGATCGCGGGACGGCTGGTAATCACACCCACATGATCCCGACAGTCCCAAGGACGAGCGTGCCACAGACATTGACCCAGAATGGCGTGTGCAGTCACTGGCTCTGGGGACCCCTTTGACGGGAATTTATATCTTTCTTTTGAATCAAAGACAATCCCAGATATGCCTTATTTTGGTTTTTCAGTCTTTATGGTTTTGATTACTGCAGCCTGCCCCTGTAGTGCTGATATACCAGCACATAATCTTCAACCCCTTTCAACTGTCCCTTGGGGACACTGGAAGGAAGCCTTTTCAAGGCCCCATGCCCACATATGAAGTTGGGACAGTTGGGGCTAGAACATTCTCCCAGCAGGGCCAGCTGAGGAGAATCAACAAACTCATCCTGATCATTTCCTAAAGCAACAGACCCTAACCCCCTTCCTCTTCCTCCAAGCCACAGGCAAGAAGGGGACAGTAGCCAGTGTTCCCTGCTGTCGCACACTCACTGCACTGAAGAGATCATTCTCTCTGGGTCTCCATAGCAGCCTAAGGCTCCTGCATAACACTTCCTTCTCTGGGACTAGGCAGGGCCAAATGTGGGATTGTGTTGACCGATTTGGGGGTGCCTCTGACTGTCCTGCCTCTCAACTGTGGATCCAGGCCCTCCCAATCACTCTTCTAGGTATCTGCTGTGCACACAGTGGCTGCCTGGGGCACTCGGGGTTCGCAGATTTCAGACTTGGAAGCCGACAGTAGTGAACAAGTATCTTTTTGAGGACCTTTAGAAGAGCAGGCAGGTGTCAGCGAGGACCAAGGAGACACCTAAGGTATGGGAAAGGGCTGGAGTCCCTGGGAAATCATGTCTTAGGGACACGATAGCTTGTGGTAAGTACTAAAGTCCTTTTCAAATGCAGTGACTTTACTTGATTAGCAGTCTTGGGATGGGGCAGGCATGTGAAGGAAAATGGACAGATAAAGAAATAAAAAGACTCCTGTCTCTTTCCCATCTCTGGAAGAGAGAGATGATGGGACTGGGTTTTGGTGCGGCATTCGGTTATGATTAGGGATATGATTAGGCTACTTGTGACTGGTCCCCACAATCCTCATTTCAGCCCCATGTCTCCATCATCTCCAGAAAGCCACAGTCCCCACCCACACCCACACCAACACCCACTGTCCACATGCACACAACTCCAGCCCCTCGGCTTCTTACTTGGCTACTTTCTTGGGTTTCAGCCTGGGCAGCTGTTGGCCCATGTCCCCCAGAGGCTGCACCTTCCCGTGTGACACAGAAGGGCACTTGGGTGAGAGCCTGGCAAAAACTGGTGATGCCAAACAGCCCCGTCTCAGGAACCTGCCAAGGGACAGAGCTGCCCGGGCCTTGGGAGGGGCCCTGGACTGGCCCTGTGGTCTTGAGTGGTCTACAGAGGGCTCGCTGCTCTCAGTGACTGGGGGCCCAGAGTTGGCACCAGACCAGCTGGCTTCCCCCTTGGGCTCCAGTCCTGAAGAACCCTCCAAGGCCACTCGGATGGGCGAAGGGCAGATGGCAATGCTGGGCCGCCGGATGAAGCGACTTGGGGAAGGGAAGGGCTTCCTGGGGGAGCGGCAGGATGGTGAGAAGGGGCTGGAGGGAGAGGGAGGCACGCAGGTCCCTGTATACACGGCCAGGTGAGGGCTGGGAGCCAAGTGCTGACCTGGCTGTGGAAAAGGAAAAAAGAAAGTTCAGTAAAGAGTCATGTCTCCAGCCACTAACTAACTCGATCTCCTTCCGGCCACCAGGGCTGATGGGCTATCCTCATCTAACTTGAGCTCTTTACAAGCTCCACCTCTTCTAACTCAATTTCTTTCTAGCCACCAGGGCTGATGGGCTATCTTCATCTAACTCGAGCTCCTTACAAGCTCCACCTCATCTAACTCAATCTCCTTCTAGCCACCAGAGCTGATGGGCTAGCCTCGTCTAACCAGATCTCCTTCCAATGACGCCGAGTTGTTCTGGATGCCTCCTGGAGGGATTGATTGAAAAGGTTACCCTGAGGTACCTGTGACAGTGGCACAGACAGTCATACAAAGACCTCTTGCCAGGATCCATCAGACACAAACTGACCTTCTTCCGGTCCCGGGACGCTGGCATGTAACCAAGCTAAACTTGATTACCCCTCAAAACAAGTTTCCAGATGCCTTTGTCCTTCTTACCACAGGTCATCTCTTCATTGAAGACCATCGCTGTAGATCTGGAGAATTTGCCACTATTTTGTTCTTGTTGTGTGAGTGTGTGTGTGTGTGTGTGTGTGTGTGTGTGTGTGTTGCTGGCAATTGAACTTAGGACTTTGCCCGTGCTGGGCAAGTGCTTTCCCATGGAGTCATCCCTACCCAAAGACATTTGACTTCAACAATTTAACTGGTCAGTGCAAATGGGGAGACCTGCAACTGGTGCCCTGCTGAGCCTCCATGCCTGAGAACCACACTCACCTGTCTACCCTGGCAAAATCTTAGGGGCTTCAATCCTAGCACCTGCCCAGGTACCCCCTCAGACTGGGCAGGGGAAACTGAGTGGGGGTGGAAAGGCAGTGTGTAGAACATGAGGAGCTCACAGGAAAGAAACAATTCTACAGGTGGAGTTGATTCTGTGACTCAGCAGGGAAAAAGGAAGGACCTCACTGTCTAGACTATCATGGCCTCAGAGTCCAGGGTATTAGGGCAGAAGGGGAGGGTGTGGCATTTCTTCAGCTCAGGGAACCCGAAGGAGCTTTTCCCAAGTTGAACAAGGAAATTAAAGCTGAGATTTCGCTGAGCTCTTCACTGTCACCCCTTCCTTTGTAGGCCACAAGGTCAGTTGGTGTGGGCTGCTGGGTCCCTTCTAAAGGCCTGCCAGAGTCATTTACCACAGGAAAGCCTGGCATGGACAGAAGTCCTGAGGAGAGGTGGGTGGTGTCTTAAGGAGCAGCTGAACCGCTACTGCTTCCAAGAGAGGCCTAGAAAGAATTACAATAAGGAGCAGACCTTCTCTGCAGCAACCACACAGATAGCTTGCTCGGTCCCTAAGTCTGAAGGAGGCTGCCTGAGCCCTGGGCAGGCGGCTACTGGCTTCAGAGTAAGGCCTGGACTAGAGGGCATTTGAACAATCCAGGCCCAGTGTAAAGTCATCTAGACTCAAGGACAGCTGAGCGGAATGGGCTCATTTGTTACACAGCAATAGAGAATTAAGACAGTGACAGAATGTGCTTCAGAGCCTAGATGTGTGACCCAAAAGTCCCTGCTGTAATTACTAACACGTGTTGCAATCATATTACCTATTACCTGTGTGGTTTCTATATCCTGGAAAGAGAACCTAGAGAGCAAGGAAGGGGGGGGGGTAAGGTACCTACTAAGTGCATTTGAACCTCTCACCTTGGAATGTGTGGTGAACTCCTGAGATCACCCCACCTCACAGATAAGAAGTCTGAGGATAAGGGGACTTAACCAAGATTGTGTGGCTTGACTGTTCCTTTCTCCTCCTCTTCCCTTCCCTCTCTCTCCCTTTCTCTTCTCACTCCTTCCCTAGAACCTTCTTCCTTTCAGAATGGAGGACAAGACAGATAAGGAAGTCAGCCACTGTCTTCCCTTCATCACTTACCTGGCCTGAGCTGATCTCTTCTGGACAAATGGCCACTTCCCTGGGTGGTGCAGGACAGGTTTTGTTGTTTTGTTTTGTTTTGTTTTCTCCCTGGCTTTTTCTCACAAGGAAACCATGAGTCCACTCCGTTCCCATGGAGGCCTGGGCTTGTCCTCTGTAACCCTGCCCTCCTACCAATGGTATGGGCAGCAAAGCAGTGGCATGCAAGACAGGTGGCAAAGAACGCAGGAACTCGACAGGACACAGACAAAGTAGAACCTGGTTTAGAACTGGTGCGAGCAGTTTTCTTCTTTATTGTGCATGGGAACAGAGAGAGGGATGGCAGGAGCATGAAATGAGGTGGCACATTAACAGAAAGTCACAATCACAGAGTTCTTAATGGAAGACAAAGCAGATGGTTCAGCAACTCTACTCATTCTTGTCCCGCCAGAATCTAGCTGCGAAATCAAAGACCGGTGGTTGCGTTCAGCATGCAAGGACACAGCCCCTCCCCTTCAGTTTCTCTCTGTTGTCCCCTTCCCCTCTTCTCCATGAGCAAGCAAAGCTGGTCCCATAAGACAACTTAGGTGACCACATCATTTCTTTGGCTACTCTAGCACAAGACCATCCTAGCTGGGACTGACCCTCACTTCAGCCATAGAACTTGAAGACACAGGTCTGCTGGTCCGGACATTGTTACTAATGATTCCTCTTTTAGAAGCTGTAATTAGAGGGTTAATACCTCAAACAACCTAATGCTGTCTAGAGAGCACAGAGGACACTGAGGAAGCAAAGAGCTAAGATGATTTGGGATGATAATGATTTAAATGTGCCTCAGTTTATACATAAACCAGAAAGAATGGTGGGTCACCATGTTGAACAGCATTGTCAGAAGAAAGCAGTTGCTCACTTTAAGACAGTGAAGCACACAGGGAGTGTAATAGGGTAGTGGTGGTGATCATGGTGATGGTGGTGGGGGTGATAGGAATGTTGGTTCTGATGGTGAGGGTGGTGGGGATGATGGGGGAGAGTGATGGTAATGGGATTGTCATGATGGTAGTGACAAGGAGATGGTGATGATGATGACAACGATGACCACAATGGTGATGATAGGGATGACGGTGGAATGGTACTGCTGCTGGTGGTGATGATGATGGCAAGAAGATGGTGATGGTGATTGGGATGGTGATGGTGATTGGGATGGTGATGGTGACTGACATGGTGATTGGGATGGTGATGGTGATTGGCATGGTGATGGGGATTGGCATGGTGATGGTGAGTGGGATGGTGATGATAATTGGGATGGTGATGGGGATGGTGATAGTGATTGGCATGGTGATGGGGATTGGCATGGTGATGGTGAGTGGGATGGTGATGATAATTGGGATGGTGATGGGGATGGTGATAGTGATTGGCATGGTGATGGGGATTGGCATGGTGATGGTGAGTGGGATGGTGATGATAATTGGGATGGTGATGGGGATGGTGATAGTGATTGGCATGGTGATGGTAATTGAAATGGTGATGGTGATTGTGACTGGGATGGTTTTAGTGATTGGCATAGTGATGGTGATTGGGGTGGCAATGGTGATTAGGGTGGTGATGATGATGGCGGTGATGATGATAATAACAAGATAGTGATGACGGTAATAGTCATGAAAATGATGTTGCCAGTGTGATGATAAGGGTTATAATTTTGATAGTGACAATGTAGCAGCGATCAGCATTTGTTGAGCATGTCTGACATGCTGGTCATGATTCTAAGTACTTTACCCTGATTTTCCTGCCCCTGGCTCTTGTGTCTTTTACTTAATACCCATAGCAAAACCAATGTCTTCTGTAAAAGCCAAACAGGAACATAGAATTCTACAAAGAAAATGCTAGGACCTTAGAAAATAATATCATCCGGTGTAGTTAGCCCCTGTGGGCAGAGAAGCTTGTGATGTGGTTAAATTCCACCATTAAGAAATTGAGAGGGTATCTGAGAACGTGACACAATAAATGCTATTGTAGTGATTTAAATACAGTAATAACATTATCTGAGTGTGTGCTAGGTGAGATACAAGTGGGACCTGAGGGGCTGCTGTTAGCTTTGCTCACAGTAACAACGTAGCAGGAGCCATTGCCCCCTTTAGAGCTGTGACGGCAGCCACAGATGTTCTTTCAACACCTAAAAATTAGAAAGAAATATCCGGCCCCTTTCCCACCAAGCCTGTGAGTCTTCTATAGATCTTGAGACAACACCATCAAACTCAGGCTCTGACACTGGGGTGAGGCAGGAGTGAGAGAGGGGAAGAGCTGAGGCTTATAGTTGAGGTACACTGAGGCCACATAGACATGTGAAGTCCTGGGAGCTGGATGGTAAATAGGGCCTTCCAGGATGGGTAGCCCAGGCTACCCACTGGTCCTAATCTCGCACATCAACTACCTACCCCAAGGCCCCTCTAGTCACCTTACAGTCTTTACTCTTCCACAGGCTAGTGGTTCCTGCTATGACCTCCCAAAGCATCATGGGGCTCCCCTGTAATTCAACTGTCCACGCTCTCCTCTCTTCTCCTCATCCCCATCCCTGACCGCAGCACCTGTACAATTCTTGGCATGTAACCGAGACTGAGGAGCATTGTAGAAGGCTGAGCGGCTGGAACACACAGAAGAAAACTGGTGCCGGAGCCCGAGCCTCTTCTTCCTTGTTTGTCCTTTGTGTTTGTTGAGAAAGGGTCTCACTGTACCTCTCTGGCTGTCATGGAAGCCATATGTAGAGCAGGATTGCCTCTAACTCATAGAAACCTGCATGCCTCTGCCTCTCGACTGCTAGGTTTAAAGGCGTGCACTATCATGCCTGACCTAAGCCTGACACATCTTCTGATCGCCACACATCTTCTGAAAGCTTCTCTCAGGCCAAACGAGTCTCTCCCTACTCTGGCTTAAGTTTTAAACACAGACAAATTCCTAATCACACTCTGGCTCATGGTACAGCCATTTGCACCCACCAAGCTTCATCCATCCCCTGGGGACAAAAACCGCTTTGCATATTTTTATCCCCCATAATCTTCTACTGATCCTTATTTTTTTAGAAAAAAAAAATGTTCTTTAAGATCCACTTGAGGTGGTACATACCTTAGTCCCTGCACTTTGGAGGGAGAAGTAGGCAGAGCTCTGTGGAGTTCAAACCCACTCCAGTAGACATAGTGAGTTCTAGTCCAGCCAGAGATACTTATTAAGACCTTGTCTCAAAACTAAATTTATATATATGTATATATATATATACACATATATGTATATACATATGCATATACATATATATATTCTAGTATCTACTTGCATATACATTCTCTCTCTCTCCTCCTCCTCCTCCTTCTCCTCTTATTGTAGATTGTTAATTGCTGCCCTCTTGTACCTATCCTCTGGATAATGTTCAGACCTCTATATCTTCATTCACTGAGTAGAGAATGCTCGCCTACTCTACTACCCATGACTCTCACGGATCCTAGGACCTTGCACCTCCAACACTGAGCAGGTTCCCATATATGTGGGACAGAACCTGAAACAACACACTGTTGTCTTTCAGAGAATGACAGATTTGAGAAGCTCAAGCTTAGGGCGCAGGGTGGCAGACGGAGAGACCAAAGATGAGCAGGATCTAGGCAGTGGCGCCCTGAGGAGTTCGTGACAACCTCATCGGTTCCACCATGCTGCTGGCGTGATCTCAGCTCATGTGGACTGATTAAAGGGGAC
Organism: Tokudaia tokunoshimensis; assembly: GCA_036184795.1. Classification (NCBI taxonomy): domain Eukaryota; kingdom Metazoa; phylum Chordata; class Mammalia; order Rodentia; family Muridae; genus Tokudaia; species Tokudaia tokunoshimensis. The sequence continues at coordinate 12,878,145 of BTHU01000010.1, read as the reverse complement.
GGCAAACATTCTCTGGCTTCATGCTTCTCCAACTTTCCCACTTAAGTAGGCCAAACAGCAGGAGAGCCGGGTAAACACGCATCCCCCAGAGTCTTAGGGGGGCAGCGCCTGAACCTGCATAGCCAAGTATGAAATGACTTTGATGTCTCCAACGTTAGCCTTAAAAATTCATGTGCATCTTGCATTCTATTTCATAATATATTTATGGTTGTTTTAATGTAAATTTTTAAAAATTACCTAAATTTACTCCTCCTATTCTAAATATTCAAGTAAAATTGCTATCCCAGTTTTGGAAAGTGATCTCGAGACAGCCTCTCTTTCCACAAATGAGTAGGAAGCAGAGAGGCCCTGTGAGTTGCTCAGGACTGTATGGCTTGTATTAGAACTGGGACCAGGGCCCAAGAGTCTTTCTCAGAATCCAGAGTTCTTTCCATCCATTCATCCATCTATCTATCCATTCACTCGCTTATTCATTCATTCATTCATTCATTCATTCATCCATCCATCCATCCATCTGCTCACTCATTTGTTTATCCATCCATCCATCCACTCACTCATTCGTTTATCCATTCATCCATCCATCCATCCACTCACTCATTTGTTTATCCATTCATTCATCCATCCATCCAGTCATGTGACACACATGTATAGAACTTGCTACATCTTGGGCATTAGACTCCAAGAAGGAAGTTAGATATTTGTCCCTCTCCTCATACCACTCAGTTTATAACATGAAGCTTCTGCTGGGGATTGCCGATACAAATATCCAAAAGAATATTTAAAAAACACTCTTGGTGTTTCTTGGTGACATCTCAGAGTAACTTGTGAACTTTGGAAATGCTTGTTCTACTCTTTGGGGATGGGATTATCTTGCTAGCATGGAACCAATGATCACAAACTACTTGAATTGGCTAGACAGTTTTGAGTGATCTGGCCCCGCCCACACCTCTTGACTGGCCCCTCCCATCTCTCCGCCCCGCCCACCTCTCCTTGTCCTGTACCATTTCTTCCTCATTCACCAGACTCCATCCACCTGGCTTTTCAGTTCACTCTGAATCATCTCCTACACTTGGGTTTTGTCCTTATAGTCCCTCTCTCTGTGGAACAGTCTCTCTGGAACTGTTTCAAGGAGGCGTATAAGTCTACTTGGAACACAACTTCCTTATCATGGTATCATACCCGTTCCCTTCATAACCGATGCAACGGGTTTTATCCTGTTTTTAGTTAACAATTACTACACAATTCTATACACTTCCTGCATCCATGTATGTTTCAATGGGACGCGACATATTTTTACTAAAAAGAATAACATCCATTTCCCTACTCCTTTTCCCTGCTTGGACATAGGGTCTCATGTAGCCCAGGCTGGCCTCAAACTTATTATGCATACAAGGATGACCTTGAACTTATAATAGTCCTGCATTCACCTCCCGAGGTCTGGGATTACAGGTGTGCACCACCATGTTTGGTTTTACATGGTTCCGGGGATTGAACTCATGACTTTAAGCATGGAAGGCAAGTACTCTACCCAGTCATCTGCATCCCGGGCCCTGATTCCTCACTCCTTTAATCTAGGAGGCCTTTGTGGCTTTCTCTGGCCAAGAAAAGATGGATAAGACAACAGGAAGCCATAGGCATGCATCTCTATTTTGTCCCTTGTAATGCTGCCACCACCCTAAGACCACACCTAGACAGGGCTGTTGGAGGATGGGGCACAGGAAGGAGAGCAGACATGTCCTGTTCCTTCCAGCTTCAGCTTCTGTAAGCCAAACTCCAGACATAGGGGGAAACCAAGTCAAGAACAATAGGGCTACAGAGATGACCCCATCCGCATGCTCACTACAGCATGCTGCTCAAGTTTGTGGCTCGCTGCTGTGCCACCAAGGCTACCTGATAATTTAGCTTCTTTTGTCAGACCTGGACACCACAAGCTCTATAAGAGAAGAACAGTGTTGCTTTTTGTTCATCCAAGCCCTGCACATTGTAGGTACCCAGTAAGTATGTGGAATGTGTGAGTGTTCCTACTTTAGAAGACCAATCTCTTATACTAGTCTCCTTTGCATGCAGGTATAATTAGGGGGTTATTTATCTTCAAAAATAACCTTACGGGACCTCAAAGTCTTGGACTGAGCTACTCTCTCCCCCAAGTGCTCAGATAGCATGGTCTATAGCTGTAGAGAAAGGTAGTTCCAAAATCTATAAAATATTGCCTGAGGTATATTTGATATCTACCATCCTTCCCCCTGGTCACAACCATCATTGCCTTTCTTTCTTCTTTGACCAAAGATTACCTCAACTGGACATTTCTCCTTGTCTTTCATTCCTATAAACTAATACCTTATGCCCAAGGGGATGGAAAGATAGAAAGAAAAGAAGTAACCATGGCTAAGAACAAGCTCACTAGGAAAGGTGTCTCTCCTAGGCAGATGTAGCAGGGGAGACCAGGGAAGGGCCTTAAAAGAGCCACATAGAAAGATCACAGGTTGCTTCAGAAGGGGCATCTGAACTGGAGAGATGGGGTGAGAAGTTTCACACAGCTATTCTAAATACACACTCCTGGAAAAGTAGCCTCAGAGGGTGCGGGGTTGGTTTCTTGATAAGGTACCACACAATGTCTTTTCTCCTATGCTTCTCCCACAAGTGCTCCCTAAAGCAATGTGGCTGGGCACTGCCACTAACGTGGTAACCTGGAGTAGAAAAGCAAAGCCAGGTAACTCTTGATCTGGGAAGTTCCCCGCCCCCCCCCCAATGCTACATTTTGCTGACAAAGAATGAAACTTCTAAACCCTACTCCTTTTGGGGGAAGGTGTAAGTGCCTCTCCTAAGTGCACGACTCCCGCCCTGACCCCAGGAATCAGACACTCATTTAGGAGGCAGGTCCTTTTTGAGTAGGCTCCTGCGGTCCAGCTTGCTCATGACCTGGGTGATGTCCACGGTATTGGCTGCTTCCCGAGCTCTCTCTTCTTCCTCCAGCTGCCGCAGAATGACAGGGCTTGGGCTGGAGCGCAGGTGACGCCTCATAAATGGGAGGGTAGAGCTACAAAGAAAGATAAGAGAGTGGTTGGTAGAAAACCATATTGCTCGCCCAGAGACACCCAGTGGGTTAGAGTTTGGACATGTCCCCTCATTTTCCCAGTGGCCTTCCAAGATCTTCAGAACCATGGCCCAACAGAGAATGGGACCATAATGAATACAACTGTCACCCGACTTCAGGCGAGGCACAAGGAAGACTCTTTGGATGATGATAATGGTGTCAGGCACACCTTCTACTGTGATGAGCCATCAGTATGTTACGTCAGTGCAAAATCTTCAAGATCCAATGTGATCTCTGAAAGATCTTCAAAGAAATGGGCACGGTGGGGTTGGGTGATTGGCGCCCAAGAGCTTGAGTCTTGAGGAAGAAGGGTTCAGAGCACATGTTTAAAAAGCCAAGCTCCAAGGGTGTGGAGAGTGGAGAGAGCTCCCTTGACAGTGTAAGGACCAGAGCTTGGTCCCCAGAACCCATATATATATATATATATATATATATATATATATATATATATCACCAAACAAAAAACAAACAAACAAACAAAAAACCCAATGTGGTGGTTAGTGTTGTGTTTTATTTAAAAAAAAAAAAAGGAAAGAAGCCAGGGCTATATTTGGTAGAGGTATGGTATGGTGTGGGGGAAGGGGATGCCCCTGCGGCCCCATGCTGAGGCATCCCTTCCCTTGAGGGACAGCCACACGATGGTATAGTATATAATAGAATTTATTTAGGACTGCCATCCTCAAGGACCAGGTGGCCTATTCTCTCATAAGCTTCTCTGATAGTCTAGCCCCACCCCACCCATGCCCCATGTCTGAGTTGACTGAAGATGCTGGAACTGGCCCCAGCATCGGTTGGTTGAACAAACAAGAATATTTATTAACCACAGGGGCAGGGGCGGGGGAGGGGGACACGGCCCGCAAATGACTGTGTCTTGAAAAAACTCCTCTGGCGGAGTTTTACAGCTTTGTTCAAGCTGTTATTCATTCCTTCCTCTTTAAATCTTTAAATCATTCTTATGTCCCCCACCAAAGAGTTCAATTTGCTCCTCAGAATATGGCATCATCATTGTCCCAGTGTCCTGGTGATGAGGTGATAGAAATTTCCAACTAGTTAAGGGACTTTGAAGAAGTAGTCCCCAGAGGTACCCACACTTGGAGTATTACTGTTTGCTTCTCCTGCCTAGCATTTTCTCTCAGTGTGCAATTCCCCACCCCCCTCTCTGGTCTGGAAACAATAGAGATACAAGGGCGGATACCTTAATTAATTCTTACTCTAGGTTTGGTGGTAGAGAGGTGGGGTAATAAAGCAACACAAAACAACAACAAAAAACGCTCAGATGTTCCACATTTGTGACACTCATAATTATTGGGCTGATAATCAGGGCCCTTCAGAGAAACAAAATTTAACTTACCAGAGGCAATTACTAGGGGAATCTTGCTGGAGAGCATTTCTAAGCAAGTGAGGCACTCATTCACTGCACAAGTCTTTCCAGCCCCCAACATTGTCATCAAGCAAATCACTCCACTCTAGCCATTTCATGGAAAGAGAGCCTTGAGTCTCTCAAGCAAACAGCAGGCAGCCAGCAATTAAAGACGTCCCACTTGCCTTCTCTTGGTGGTTTCCTGGGGCTCAATAGCTTTGGCCAGCATTTCTTTATAGATTGGAGATTTCAAATAGCGTGCGTAAGAATCCTGGTGGGAACAAGAGGAGAGCAGAAGTCATGAGCCCCGAGGAGGGATGTGTCGGGCAGAGTACAGTGTGCTGTGGTTTCTGAGCTCTTCCCCTGGTAGGGCAACCAAGTTAAGGGCATCTGTTTCCTTGAATGTGGGGTGTTGGAGAGGTGTGTTGAGTCGTGCTTCTCAGGTGTGGTGCCCAAGACCAGGCAATGCCAAATTCTCCCAGAGAACTCCAATGCACATTCTCGGGACCACCCCAAAGATGGGACAATCACCTGAGTCTTTAGGACCACAACTCATATCCATCCCCCAACACTAAAATCCTCCTTAGAGTTGTGAGCCTGTGTTGAGGCTAACAAGTGATAAGAAGGTGTTAACCTCCCACCTTTAGTTGCCATGGAGACGGAGCCCACTTCTAACCCCTTTCACACCCACTTCTGCCTGGTGTTTGGGGTTAGAAAGGAAGATGATACTGTGTAAAATACTGAAAGGACCAGGGTTTAGGCTGTTCTTATGGGGAGGGGGTGCTTCCTAGGATCTGAACTGGGTAGGGAAGTTGCTCCCCAATTGTCTGGAACCTCCAAGGCAGCTGGAAACTCCACTCACAACTAACATGGAAAATGCCCACCACAGCAACCCAGCAACTGAGAACAGTCTCAAAGATTTATTAAATCCTAGTGACTACAGACAGACAGCATTCCTTTCTCGAAATGCCCCTGCCTCATCCCGGCTAGTCCACATGTGTAGTGGGAGGGCTGGTGCGTCTGTGCAAATGCAGGCAGTGGTCGGCACTGAGTGCCTCCCTCAGCCATTCTCCACTTGACTTTTGAAACAGGGTCTTGCTGAGTCTGCAGCTCACTCACTCCTCTACACCGGCCAGCAAACCCTTGGGATCCTCCTGTCTCTGTCTTCCAGCTTTTGATGTGGATGCTGGTGGTACAAACTCAAATCTGCTTGCACAGAAAGCACTTTATCTACTAAGCCCCTCCTAAGTCCCTGCAAGCTATGTTTTTAAGAGTCAAAAAAAAAAAAATTAAGGAAGACTGTTGTTAAAGAAACCCCACTGATGAGGAAAAAAAAAACAATGGTAAAAAAAAGGCAGACGTAGTTTGCTGAAAGTTGTAAGTGATGATGTCTTCAAAGTAAATGCACTGCTTTATAACAGGAAGAGACTAGGTACAAAGAGACAGTGATAAATACTTAATCATTCCAACCAATCTATATCATGTAACAAAGCTCTTAGAGGTACCATGCCACAGGGGATAATTGTCATAATAGCAAATCAATGAAGTGCACAAAAGCTCTGTCTTGGGATTTTGTGTGGCCAGCAAGATGTCACATTTAGTAAAGGGGCTTACCACCAAACTTCACGACCTGAGTTTGGTCCTAGGATCCACATGGTAGAAGGAGAGAACACTCCCCACTCCCCCACCACCCCCACACACAGACACACACACACATACACACATACAATCAATCAATTAATTAAAATTTAAGGGAAAATAGGTATATCTAGGCCAGGAAGATGGCTTAGTGGACAAAGTATTTGCCAACAAGCATGATGGCCTGAATCCCTTCATGGTAACAGAGGAGAACTAATTCCATAAAGTTGTTCTCCGACCCCACACACATGCCTACAAACATAATCACACACACACACACACACACACACACGAAAAAATTTAATTTCTTGGAATATTTTTCAGAAAGTGATTTTTCTCTCAGATTCTTCTTATTTTATTCATGACAAGTCCTTGGAAGCCCTTACCCCATTTCCATTTCAAAATGATCCAGAAACTCCCTGGATTCTCCCAAGGTTTACCTTTAACCGTACTGAGATGTCTAGACACTAAACCCCCCTGCATTATGTTTAATCAGGGTCATGAGAAGTGTGACCATCCAATAAAGACCAAGAGCCAGGCATCTGGATCTGTCAGACCAGGAGCTGGCTTCCTATCTCCCCCCCATCCCCCCCCCCCCCGTGCTGAGACCTCAGGCAAGCCTCGACTCTGGAGGTGCCTCCCTCGGGATCTTTTTGAGGACAAATGTCTTGCTTTACACAGAGACTCTGCCCCATAAGCTTTCAACAGCTCTCGGCAATTATCTGAATCTGTCTTACCTTCACTGATACTACCTGCAACATACCTTCAGCACAAGGAGCCCACAGATACAAACAGCTTCTATGGGGATTTCCAAGGCCAGAGGAGCTGGGAGCCTCAAGGAGGTCTAGGCTGGTGGCTAAGAGGAAGAAACAGCTGGCCGACCTGTCTCATACCACTAGCAACAAAATATCCACATGTATCCATGTGTCACCTGCCCTTTCCCACATCTAAGCAGCTTTCCTGGTAACTGGGGGTTCCCTGGTCACCGAGTGTCCTCAGCACAGGCCTGCCTACCTTCTTCATGAGCATGTAAATGTGGGTCTGCGCTGCGTCTAGCACATAGCGGTGGGGGTGTCTCAGCCCCTTCACGGTGATGTCCATGGTTTTGCCATCTATGTTGATCCACCGCCTCGCACCCGGGGCCAGAAACAGCCTGCAGAGGAAGGGAAGTGTCCGTCAAAGGAGATAACCGAGGTGCACGGGTGCAAAGGTAAAGAGCCCCCAGACCGGCCCAGCTGGGTTGGTTAGGAGACACTGAAGAGTTTAGACTTTGAAGAGGTTGTTGACCAACTTTTCCCAGATGCCAGAATATGGCCAAGGCAGACTTGAGAATGGAATGTTTAACCTTGATGTTCTAGGAGAGCAAGCCAGAAGCTGGTGAGGTGGACCAAGGTGGGTGAGACCTTTGCAATTTAGGGTAGACTTGACTTCTAGGGAGACTGGAGAAATAGCTCAACAGAGCACTTACTGTTCTTGCAGAGGACCAAGAGTTCAATACCCAGAACCCATAGTGGGTGACTCACAACTGCCCGTAACTCCAGCTCCAGGGTAATCCAGAACCCCCTCTGGACATTGAAACCATGATGGCACTAAGCATGCACACACGTACACACACAACTGAAAGTAAAACATTGTTAAAAACCCACCTCCTGCCTAACCTGCCTTACCTCCTCCATCTTAGGGCCAGCTACAGACACCTCTAAAATGGCATTCTGGAACCTCTACTCTCCCATGGCCCAGACTAGACACGTTTAATGATGAATCTCTAATGCTGATTAGAGAGAGCAGGCAACCATAAACCCAGCTCCCATGGTGTGACCATCTTAGCAACCAGGCCAGCAACCTCTGCAGCTCTCTGTAGGGTTTGGCATAGGGTCATCTCCAGGACTCTAGGTCAGAAAGACTCACACTGTTACTAGAGCGAGTGAGTGGAGGTTAGATCGAGAGTGGAGAATCAGAGACCTGTTCACACTTGCACCCCAAACTGGGATGGCTGTCTCACATACATGGAGATGTGTCTTCCCTTCACTGTCTTGTGATTAAGATGGCCTGTGAAATAGATTCTCCACCTTCCCTCCCCATCATACACACACACACACACACACACACACACACACACACACACACACTGTATTGTGATTCAGGGTGGCTTGCTCTCATAACCCCTGGACACAAACCGATGGGAATAGGAAAATCCCACCATCCATCTCAGTTGGCTTCCTTCGGAGAAACCCTCAAACCTCCCAAGCATCAGGGAGACATTTATGTCACATCAGGTCCAATGGCTGCTGCTGGCTGGAGCCCAGCCAGCCACCAGGATGCAGGACCTCCCCCAACCCTCATTCCACCCAATGCATGCAAGGGAGGCTTCCCCCCAGGACTCGGCCAGGCCTTACTTGTAGATCTCCTCTGCTTTCTCCTTGACCTTGGACTGATCGCCATACTTCAGATCCTCACAGGCCTCCCAGAATCCTAGGTTCTCTCCTGCATGAGGAAGATGGCCCAGGAAGATGAAAGCCAGGCAGGAAATGAGTGGAGAGAAGAGGAGAGAAGGGTCAGGTGGGCTCCACTCACGTGTTGGACATCTTCCTGCAATAGGCTTCACTGAGCACGGGGACATCAAACTACTACATGTCGATTGAGAGAAGGAGCCATGTCTCACCTCTGCAGTGAGGGAGTCACTGGGTCCCAGCAATGGCGTGGCTCATGAGCTGTAAACCAGATCGGCTGCCGCCATGTTTAAAGAGATTATCCACTCACTAAGTGGATGCTATTCTGCCCTCCAACAACACATCCTAATAACTGTCGTGTTCTTCTTCTAAATTGGTATTTGTTTGTTTATTGGTGGGCACGGGTGTAGAGGTTGAAGGTCAAATTATGCAGTTGGTCGTCTCCATCATGTGGGTCCCAGGGGTTGAACTGAAGTCATCAGGCTGAGCAGCAAGCGTCGTTACACCCCGAGCCATCTTACCAGCTCCTATAGTCTTTCTGGCCGAGAACTTATCTACAGCAATCACTTCCTGAACAATTCACACAGGCTCATGAGCATCGATGACTCCACTCTACAGCTTCCTACGCTCTGCTGCATCTCATGCCCATGTGACTTCTGCCTGCCTTAGTCGACTGTTGCATAGAGACCCCCACCTTCCGGCATCTTCCGGCCCAAACGTCTTTAGAATGCTTGAAAGCTGTAGCAGATGCTTAGAAGATACCTGGCTATTAAGGGCACTTAGTGTCATGAGAACCAGAGGGAGAGAGAAAAAAAACCAGACACCCAAAATCCTTAATCTCTTCCCAACTTCACATTCACTCCCCAGTGATTGGCTGAACCCAAAAAGCATCAGGATGTGTTGGTACAAGGATTCTAATGATGCCATGAATCAATTATGCCTGAGAAAATAAAGATGGTGTCATCAGTACTCAAGTAACGCAATGGTGTGTGTGTGTGTGAGTGTGTGTGTGTGTGTGTGTGTATGTGTGTGTGTGTGTGTGTGTGTGTGTGTGTGTGTGTGTGTGTGTACTTGTACATACTCACACTCTGAAGTGCTGTGGTGCCAATCAGTAGACAAGAGAACCTTCTCCTCTGCATCCACAGTATTTCCTGAAAGCTCCCAGTTATGTCAAACTGGTAGAGACTGCATAACTCTACACTAGCTAGAGTTTGTCCCGTAATGACAGAGGCAGATATTCTTTGGACAGAAATCACAGGCCAATGATTTTCTTCAGTAATCTATTGATCTGACGTTGTCCATACCCTGTGCTTATAGTTAATCACTTATAACTAAATCAAATGAGCAAAGGCATGGAGAAGGAACACCTGTGGTATACAGACACATCTGCCATGAAAGAATCTCTTAGCCTCAGCTACCAACTGGAAATCTGAGGGAATCTCTATAGGGGAGGGAGGAATTGCCTCAATCAGATTGCCTTGTGCTATATCAGTGGGCCATTTTCTTGAATAATTATTGATAGAAGAGGCCCAGTCCACTGTGGTGGGTCAGGACTGTATAAGGAAGAAAGCCAAAAAAAAAGAAGACTCCTGGGATCAATTTCTCAGGCTTCCACACTCAATGGCAGACATGTATTCAAGCGCCCACACATACATGTATTGCACACACAGGAGTATTTATACACACTCATTTTTAAACATTAAATAAACACCTTAAATACACATAAGAATGTTCACTGCCGTATTCATAAAGTCTGAAGCCCAAACAATCCAAATTCAAGAGTTGGAGAGATGGTTCCATGGGTAAGAGCACTTGTTGCTCTTTCAGGGGACCCAGGTTCAAGTCCCAACACCCACGTGGCGGCTCACAACCATCTATGACTCAAGTTCTAGAGGGCCTGATCACCTTTTCTGGCCTCTGTGAGTCCCAGACACGCACACGGAGTTACATACATACATGCAGGCAAAATGCCCATTCACATAAGTTAAAAAAAAAAACAACCTAAAACCCCCATAAACTAATGGATGGATGAATACAGGTGGTATGCTCAGACAGTGGAACCGGATGCAGACATAAAGAAGAGTATAGAACACTAAGGAAGAAAAGGTCACACACTGTAAGGTTCCCATTACAAGAAGCAAGCAGAACACCCAAATCTGAGCCTGAGGGAGATGCCTGGGCAGCATGCCGGGGTGAGGGAAGAATTGGAAATGACTTACGGTGGGCAAGGCGTTTCTCCCTAAGCTGTTACAGAATTAGCTAGTGTTGGCAGTTGTATGACCCAGTGAACATATAAGACCAAGCAAGACAGCAAGGCCACTGGTTTGAGCCCAAGGTGGCGGACTACACAATTCTATCGCTTCAGGAGCTGAGGCAGGAGGATCACGAGTTTGAAGCCAGCCTGAGCTACCCAGAGACCTGCTGTCACAAAACCAAACAACAACAAAAGAACTCTTGGAAGACATTGGCAGGAGGGTTTGGACATCAGGTTCATCCTCAGCAACACAGTGAACCTGAGGTCAGCCTGGGTTATATGAAACTTCAATTTAAAGGCTGGGGTGGGGTGGGGATGAATCTCATACGGGTCATACCTAAATTTTAAGTTTTTAATTAAATAAGAAAACCGGCGGTTTATATTCCCTGTTCACACATGAGTCCTTCTGAATCTCCTCAGGAGAATGACTATATAATATGGTTTTAGAGATGCAAGGAAATTTTTTTCTTTTATGAAAGAACCGATAGTTGAAGCTCAGCATGCTACTCTACTTACTGTCCACTAGATGGCACCATTTCCACTTAGTCACTGGGCACTTAGGCACCCGCTCCTGTTCATCCATCTTTTGGAGGGTTATTACATTTATGCAATTCGGCAATTTAGAGAGAATGATTTACAGCAAGTGATGTCCTAATGCAATGCTCTGTATCGGGCAGCCATCCAGACTAAAGCATGTCCAGTATGATTTGCTTCAGGAGCAGGTCCCCAGACTAACTGCTTTAGGGTAATAAGCCTTGGAGTCTCAAATCCAATCATGTAGCCCCCCCAGGGATGGGACTGAACAAACAGATAAATAAATCACATAAAAGCCAATTTGTTGGCAAAGGTGGCGAAGAAATTGAACGTGCAATTGGTTCTAATCTGGCCTCATTGTATTCTGGGATGTTTCTCAGTGGATGAGACACTCGGAGACAGAACTCCTCCATCCACTAAAGTCCACATCCTCTGAAGGCTCGGAAGAAACCAGGGAAAGAGGCTATACACTTCAATCATCCGGGGAGCTTTCAAGACAACAGTGACTGCAACTCAATCCAATTAAAAAGGCATCCCCGGTCTGGGTCCAGGTAAACACGAGTTTAAACATATCTATGCAGGGAGATGGTTCAGCTGTTAAGAGCACTGGCTCCTCTGCCAGAGGCCCTGGGTTCAATTCCCAGCACCCATATGGCCGCTCACAACCCTTTGTAACTCCAGTTCTGGGGAATAGGACACCCCTTCTGGCCTCGATGGGCACTGCATGCATATGATATACAGACGTACATGTTGACAAAATATCTGTATATCTATAGCTATATCATCTATATCATGATATATATATAAAAGACTCATGCTGGACAGGCTGTTTAGTCCCTAGAGTGTTTGCCAAGCACCCACCAAGCCATGGGTTCAATCTTCAGAACCCTATAACACCAAGTAGAGTGTCTCATGCCTATCCCCAGCACTTGGGATGGGGAGTCAAAAGAACCAAGAGTTAATGATCATCTTCAGCTACATAGAGAGTTCAGAGTTAGCCTGGGCTACAATGTAATCCTGTCTCAGAGAGGACAGAAGGGGAGGGAGAAAAAGGATAAGGGGAGGGAGGAAGAGAGAGAGGGAGGGAGGGAAGAAGGAAGGAAGGAAGGAAGGGAGGGAGGGAGGGAGGGAGGCAGGGAGAACTCACCACTGAATTCCTTCTTGAGAAAGTACTGGAAGCTCTGCCGACCCTTGGGGTCTCGAATCAGTTCACTGAAGTTGAAGGCCCATCGCTCTACCCGCATCTTGGTTGGGACCTCCACCCTGCAAGCATAATGACTGGTAAATGCAGCACACCTTAGGAGATAGGGGCTGTACTCTGTGCTGGCCTGGGTGGGAGTGATAGGTCTACCAACCTTCATGAGATCCTTGGCCAATGTCTCCACCTGATCTCAGTTTTCCTCTGCCCCGCCCCCCAGCCTCTGCATAGACACACAAACCAAGTCACCACTTACTGGGAGGACGTAGCCAGTAACTTCTCTGGGGTTCACACCAGAGATGTGGCCTCCCAGAGCTGAGGGAGAGTCGCAACCCGGTAGATTTCCGGCCTAAAAACCTTCAGGGGAAAAGATCCCAGTCCTAAAACAATCTGTGAAGGGTCAGGCTGCCACCTTCAAGCCAGGCTGGAAGTCCCATGACATACTATCACTGGATGCTGTGATCACAGCTACCAGTCAACACCTGTCACTCACCAAGACTTCCCTTTCACCCTGAATATACAGGAAAGTTTGTGACAGCATTGGTCATGATAGTTACCACTTGGGAAAAACCCAAATGTCCTTCCGCAGACAGACAGGTGTGTGTGAAGCATGTAAACATGGGGAGCTTGGTTTATATGTAACTGAAACAAGATGCTAACTTCTGTTGCAGCATGGACACACTCTGAAAGCTTAGCAGGAAGTGAAAAATGCCTAATGAGAGACCACACAACCTATGATGTCATCTAGGAAACATCTAGACTAGGAGAATATGGATAATCAGAAAATAGACTCGTGATCATCTAGGGGGGATTGAGCTCGGGGAATGGAGATTTGGGGGCACTGACAGCTAAAGGGGGCAGATTTATTTTCAAAACATTGTGGTAGAGATTACATTCCTCTGTCAATGTAACAAAAATGTAATTGTATGCTTTAAATAGGTAACTTGTATGAAATATTAATTATAACTAAAAAAATCCCCTCAAACTTGATATAGGGCCTGGTGTATACCAGGCTGGCTTTGAACTTGCTATGTAGCTCAGAAACCTTAAATGCCTGATCCTCTTGCTTTCCAGGTGCTGGGGTTACAGGTGTACCCTTATATTGTGTTGGGGGTCAAATCTGGGGCTTCACGAGTCACAAGTTCTAGATTCTCTACCAACTGAACCACAGACCACCCTAAAATAAAGCACATTCTGGGCTGGGGAGATGGCTCAACGGACAAAGTATTTGCCATGTAAGTGTGAAGACCACTTTGGGTCTCCAGAACCCATGTAAAAACCTAGCAGGTGTGGTAGCCACCTGTAATCTCTCTCCCCCCTCAGGAGGCAGAGACGGGATCCCTAGGGAAAGCTAGCTAGGTAGACTAGGCAGAACTGGAAAGCTATGGGCTCAGTGAGAGACCATGGCTTGATAAAGTGTAGATGAGTGAAGGAAGACACCTGATATCAGCCTAAGGCCTCCATACACATGAACACACGTGGACTCACTCATACACACATGCAAACACATCACACATATACACTCACCAAAAGAAAAAAAAACAGATTTGTTAAAATCCAAACACTCAAAATACTTACAATTTGGCATTTAAATCCCAGAACTGTGTGTCGTCTGTTATCCAAGGGTTGCTTGGAAGGCAGCCGGACATGATGGCGTCGTTGGACGAGAACTGCTCACTGTACTTGACAATTCTGAAAAGCAGATAGAAAGGGGGATTCCTAGAAACTCAACCCAGAGAGACCAGATAACTCCATGGAGTACTTGGCCGGCTTAGCCTCCCTTCTGGTGTCGATTTAGTTACACACCTATTACTGTCTTCTCAGAAAAAAAAAATGTGCCACAGCCCCTGGAATGGGAAGCTATTTGGTAAAATCTGTCCTAATGTATTTGGGAAATAGTGCTGTATTCATCCAGTCTTGTCCCCTTGTCAATTTTCTGTCCCTAGTTCAAACATGGCTTCGTCACATGTCATAGGAAGATTTTACATTCCAAAGTTGACTCAATCTGTGACTTGGTGTCCATCTTAGAAGCTGCAATTGCCACAGATGAACCAAGACCACTGATCTTCCGGATTCCACCTGTGGTACGATAATGCCTGGGAACTTCAATGCCCTACTGGAACCCTTGGCCTCAAGCAAAGTGGGACCTTCTAAGTTAATGCATTTCTTGATGTCTGAGGCAGAGGTAATGCTCTTATCTGTGTGCGAGGAAGATCGACGGGTTCCTGCCATGAATTCTGCCCACAGCTGTAGGCATGCTTTGAGGGAAGATGGCTCACTTCAAAAAACTATTAATTTGGGAAGGTGTAAAGGCTATCTGAAGATTTTTATGAGAACCTGACCCCTAACCTAATACTGGAAGTCAGCAGTGACCAAATATGGTTCATTGGAACCTAAAGACAGTCTTCACGTGGCTTGTCACATTTGATTTAAAGCAGACATTCTCTTACACACCTATTGCTAGTGATTTAGCAAGACAAATTGGGGACCTACCCTCCAAGGGACACGGAAGACTTCACCGTGGACCTCATTAAGGCCTGTTGGTAATACATGATCTGGAAAGAGAGACGGCTGTTAGAAGATAACTGTGATTGTTAATCATGACTCTCAACTGGACAGGATCTGGAATCACAGACAGACAGACCCCTTGGGTGCCTATGTGGGGATTTCTAGATCGGGTTGTGATGGGAGGATCCACCGTTAAGGTGAACAGTGCCAGACCACGGGCCAGGTTCCAGGATTGAAGACAAAGAGGAAAGTCAGCTGGGTAGCAGCTGCCTTCATGTCTCTGTTTCTTGACTGCGGATGCCCTGTGACCAGCTGCCTCTCGCCGTGCTGCTGTGACTCCTGCTCGCTCCCGTGGTGGACTGTATCCCCTAAAACTGTGAGCCAGGATAAACCCTTTCCACCCTTAAGTTGCTTTGGTCAGGCAACAAGATAAGGAATATAATCTCCAACTCCCCACCCTTGAGTATGCTTAACTCTGATATTACACAGGGATCCAAGACCAGAGGCCATTTATCCATTCCAACAGTGTACTCTATATCTTTAAGTCAGGGCTCACATTCACACCTCAGACTTCTAGTCAGGATCCTCCTTAACTCATCATGTGTCAGTTTGAGAAAAACCAACAGCTGGTGGGGACAAAATGTTCAAAGGGGTTTTGAAGTGAGATACGGAGATACAGGTTGAAGTCCGGCAGAGACCGGTCAAAATAGACAGATTGTCAGTCTGCTCAGATTCCAAATGGATTGAAGAGCAGGGTCCAGTTTAGGGATGTGCAGCCTTCACTCCCACAGTCCTCCCTGACCATCCCTCAGATGTGTGTCTTCGAGGGACATTTCAGATCCCAGGCCACAGCATCTGCTCCATTCAGACCTTACCAAGGATCCTTTGCTGTCCATTAATTTGGAAACAAGTGTCTGAACATTACACATGGATTTCATGTTCGTTGCTTGCATGTGAAGCATAAAACCAGAGTACACATAATTTGTTAGAAGTCTAAAACCAAGCTTCACTGGAACTGGGAGACTAATTACCTCTTTCCTGACAGCAACGACAGTTTGTTTCTGTAAAACAAAGAAGAACCGTTAACTCGGTGCCATTAAATCCAGACGGTTCAAACGTCCATTTGAAAACTAAAAAAAAACATTGCCCATGAGGAAATTGCTCTTCTCCTCATACTTAAAAGGCAGGACCCCGCTCCCGCCACTGTCTCTACCACCTCCGCCCTGCTCTGTGCCACCAACAGAGACTAACAGCAAAGTGAGTAGCCAGGGAAGGGATATAATTTACCACTATAAATTTATTCCTAAAGCCCAAGTTGAATTAAAGACCAAGTTTGGCATTGGCTTTGCTCTCCGTTCTGTCCCATCGGAAAGAGCTGAAAATGGAAGATAAAGAGGGTAGCCTGGGGGCTGGAGAGATGGCTCAGTGGTTAAGAGCACCGACTGCTCTTCCAAAGGTCCTGAGTTCAAATCCCAGCAACCACGTGGTGGCTCACAGCCATCCGTAATGAGATCTGACGCCCTCTTCTGGTGTGTCTGAAGACAGCTACAGTGTACTGACATATAATAAATAAATAAATCTTTTAAAAAAAAAAAAAAGAGGGTAGCCTGGGCTAAGACAATGGCTCAGCAGTACTTACTTCTGCAAGCCCGTCAACCTGAGTTTGATCCCTAGAACCTCCGTAAAGATGGAGGGAGAGGACCGACCACAAAGCTGCCCTCTGACCCACACATATATGCCATGTGTGTGTTTGTTTGTCAATTTGACACACACTAGAGTCATCTGAACAGAGGGGACCACAACTGAGAAAATGCAACTATACAACTGTCCTGTGGATAAGCCTGTAGGACATTTCCTTAACTAATAATGACTGATGTGGGAGGGCCCAGTATATCGTGGGCAGTGCCACCCCTGGGATGGTGGTCATGGGATGCAATAGAAGGCCAGCTGAGCAACCCTCAGAAGCAAGCTTCTGCCTCAGTTCCTGCCTCTACATTCCTGCCTTGCTTTCTCTCAGTGATGGGCTGTTGACCCAGGAGTCATAAGCTGAAAATATGCTCCTTCTTCCTATGTTGCTTTTTGTCGTGGTGTTTTGTCACAGCAACAGGAACCCTACAACACTGCGGAAAGTATGCGTCAACATACGCGCGCACACACACACACTAAAGATAGACAAAAATGGAGTAATTGGAAGCCACCTCTCCCTGATCCACAGCAAGAGGGACAAAGATCTCTGTCTTTGAGAAACCAACATGGACCCTGAGTGTGTGTTTCTCTTCTCACCAGGAGGAGCTTTGAAGAGATTGTGAAATTCACTCTCAGGCATTCATAACAATTTGACTGACATCACATCACAAGCTGAAAAAAAAATTAACACAGCCATGTTTCTAAAACCAAAGCATAGGACTAAAAGTAAAAAAATAAACCCTACAGACTAGTCTCAAGAGTTGGGCCGTAGTGTGGGGAGATCACACTGAGACCAGTGCCCTTGCTAGGAAAGCAAATTCAAGTTCACACTGGGGGTCAGCCCCAGGCTGTTCTCTCTCTCTCTCTCTCTCTCTCTCTCTCTCTCTCTCTCTCTCTCTCTCTCTCTCTCTCTCTCTCTCTCTGGACTTTCTGAGTAAATACAAGGAAAGGATGGATTCGAAGAAGGCTTCCCTGTCTTTCTCCATCTGAAATCTCCCAGATTACAAGCCACGAGAGCGGGCTTTCTTGGGTCCGCCTCTCTGCCCCACGCCATCCTTTGAGGTTGGGGCTGTGGGAATCTCAGTCTTGGTTTTCTGAGATGTGGTTATGTCCAAGGGTTGTTTGGTGCTGCCTCTCATCCTGCAAGCTGAGCCTTGGCTGCGGAATTTTGATGTTGCTGAGTTAAACCAGATCTTCATCAGGAACAGGGTCACATGTGTTAGAAGGACCCTGCTTCTCCTTAGACATTGCAAAGGGAACCAGTGTTCCACTGGCTCCGAGGCACAGGATCTCCCAGGGGCTAATATGGGATGTCAAGAACACAGCTCTCCTCTCTTGTTCATGCAGGCTATCGCTTTGACTCATTGTGATTTTCGACCATTGCTTTTCACAGGAAATCTCCCGATTGTTACTGTGGCAGCACAAGGTGGAGGGCGGTTATTTTACTGCCACATCTGACTTTCTCTTTCACAGATCATCACAAGTTTTACTTGCATGACTATATTTTACAATGTAAACGGCACCCTCAGAACACAGGCACTTCCTTTAGAATCTTGCCTAACCCAGGGCAGATCCTTGACAAATACCAACTCAAGGATGGCTCCGGTATGCTTGGGAGCTTAGAAAAATAGACATTTTATAAGCTTCCTCTTAAACATCTGGAAATGCTCAGCAGATAGTCTAGAGCAGTAGTTCTAATGCTAGTATTCTAATGCTAGGACCCTTTAATACGGTTCCTCATGGTGTGGTGACCCTGCCAACAATAAAATCGTTTTTGTTGCTATGTCATAACGTGATTTTGCTACTGTTATGAACCGTAATGCAAATATATGATATGCAGGATATCTGATATTTGACCCCTGTGAAAGGGTCATTTGACAACACCCCCCCCCCAAAAAAAATAAAGGGTCACAACCCACAGGTTTCAATACACTGATGTAGAGTCTTGGGGATCACATTTGTCCCTGCCCCCCATACCCCCTTTCTCTCTCAACATAGGGCTTTGTTTTACAAGGCATATATTTTAGATAGAAAGGGACCCTGGGACCGGAGTAGATTTACATTGAAATTTAGTATAATCAGATGCCTCTGTTAGAGTTCTGTTGAAGTAGATGCTAGTAATAGGATCTAATGATTTAGGACCTCTGCTGGAAGAGGAGCTGGACTCTTGCACAGTAATTACCCCTCAGCAAATGCAAAGCAATTCACACTACCTTTGAACTGTTCAAAAGCTTAAAGGGGAAAAATTGTACGACTAATTCCATGCTAAGGAGACCCAAAGCTCAGGGCAGTTGTTGGTGTTAATGCCCTGCCACAGAAGCTGCCCATCATTGGCTCAAACAAAACTCAAATGTGCCTCTGCAATAGGCTGAGGAGTGAGCCACGAGAGACTGAAAGTCGCTGGGTCTGTCGCCCCCTCTCCACCTCGCCTGCTCTCTGCACCACAGCCTGCCTTTGCCTTGAGCTAGGGATGCTACAGAATGAAGTGTGGCTGTCCAGCCTTTTAATTTATAATTAACACAGAGAGAACATAAGCCTCAGCCATGAGATGAGATAGAAACACAACTCATTACCGTAATGATGTAAAGACCAATCCGCAGCTAGTTCTATGCTCAGCAGCCAGTATCTTAGACATCATCGTTCAGAGAACCTTGGACCCACATCAAACTGCCCATCCTCTGTTGCCCCACAGCCTGCCCTGGGGCCCAGAGGCTCAGTGCTCAAACACAGAAGAAAGGAGCAGGTCTCTGACTGTCCTGTCATTCTCTAAGCCCCACAGGGAGCTATTGGAAGCGACAGCCATGTGCACGCGCGTGTTTCTACCTCTGCTGTTCTCCCTGTAGATTCACGTGATTGCCCATGGGGCCGCCGCCTCCAACCTCAGACTTTTAATTATTTTTATATTTCATTCACTTTCTTTGTTTTTACTATTTTTTCAGAACTTTACCCCTGGTGTGGCTTATTTTTCTTTCTCGGGGTTCCCAGAACTACCAGTAATTTTCTGGGGGGGGGGTCCAGTCTTCAGTGTGCAGTCTAAAGGATAGGGATTGCACACTCTAAATAATGCAGGTTGTAAGCATTTCTGACTTCAGATTCTTTTTTTCAGATCTTTGGAAATTTACCCAGACATGACATCTAGAGGATGGGACCCAAGTCTAACCAGAAAATCAATTTATGCTCCACCTAGACCTTCTACACATAACCTGAGCATGATTTTACAGAATAGTTTCAACATAAAACAAACTTAGTATGTTTGAGATGGGGTCCTCTGATAGATATATCCTTGGCTGACCTAGAATGTGCTATGTAGACCAGGCTGACTTCAACCTTGTAGGGTGCTGGGACTAAAGACATGCACCACCATGTCCAGCCCAAACAAAGTTTCTCTGTGTAAGCTCTTCTACCTGTGGCATCATGCTGGTATTCTACATTTCAGACTTGGGAGACCTTTGAGTTGGGGATACTCAGCCTATGACAGGATCCAGCTGAAACTCAGGTATTCTAATTTCTGTCTTGGCTTCTCCACTCGAATCTGTTTTTAATTCTAGCTCTACACACACTCGTCCATGGGATTAGTCACCTCAGGAGTGACACACGTGTGCCCTGTGTGCATACTGGGACACACACATAATGAAATGTGTGTAAAACGAGGAAGCGCTGGGAAAGGTTTTAGATTTTTCTAAAGTGCCAATCTGACCTGTGAATGGGAGAAGCATGTGAGCTTTGGGTCCAGGCAAAAGCGGAAATCATGGTTTTGTATGTTATTGACTATATGATCTTGAACGGGTGGGTTTTTTTGTTTGTTTGTTTTTCACATAGGCAGTTGGCATAATGCAGAGACTCAATATATAGTGGCCATTAACTAGGGTTAAACATGCTGTTGCTGAACATAACACATGCAGGGTGTGATGTCAACTCTCATTACAAGATAAAATACTGTTCCAGGCAATCGTCAGGACATAGTTATACTTAAAGACATGATCACTGTTTATCTGAAATTCAGATTTAACTAGGAATCATTTTCAGTTTGCTAAACTTTCAAATCCACTATCAATATTATTATTACTTAGCCAAAAAGGTCATTAAAAACATCACGCTAAAGTTATTGAAAATATACACACCCACACACTCTGCAGTTCAGAGAAAACCACCTGGTGACTGAATAGGGCGAAGCAATCTTTTCTTTTTTCTAACCCTGGAATTCACACATATAGCTACTGGTCTCTTGGATATGGGCTCTTCTAGAGTGAAGACTTAAAGGGATACCCTTCCCTACACTAAGAATATTCTGCCTGAGGACTCTGGTAACTCCATTCCTGAAATTCTAACAACTTGTTATTTTCTTCTTGTGGGGATTTCCCAAATAGAGACAGACTTGTTTACACATCTCATGGCCCTCAGAAGTTGGGAACAAATTGCCAGAGGAGGTTGGGGGGCGGGGTGTCAGAGATATGCCTGGGAAGCACTGGGTTCCTGCCAGACAGAAGAGAGGAGCCAGAAGACAGACAAGCAGAGACCTAGGGGTGAGGTAGCCTGGTAGGAGTCTGCAGACAGAAGTGATGTGGAACACTAACCGGGAGGACGGTGAGGACCTGGGCCAGGCACTGGAGGGGCAGGGGTGGGGCAGAAACTGCAAACAGGAAAATCCAGAAACTGGAGTTGTTAGTGTAAAGTATACAGGAAAGGGGAGAGAAGGCAGCTGTCAAAGGATCCATGATCTGAAGCAGTGATCATCTGAGCAAACATTTGTCTACCTGGTACTTCCTGAGCACCGAGAGGCAGGATAACTCGTTCACAACTTGAAGGGCCAAGCGCAAAATAAAAATGCTTCTTTTCCAGGCAAAGGCAGTAAAGAAGTGTGTGTGTGTGTGTGTGTGTGTGTGTGTGTGTGTGTGTGTGTGTGTGTGTGTGTGAAGGCCGAAGATCAACTTCAAGTGTCATCCCTCAAGTGCCATCCACCCTGATTTTTTTATAAGACAGGGACTTTAATAGCCTGACTGGCCAGTGAGACCCAGGCCCCTCCTGTCTCTGCCTCCCTAGCACTGAGATGACAAGCACACATTACCATGTTTGTACAGCCAAGCTATCACTCCAACCCTGAGAATAAAGAACTTTAAGATGGCAATAGAACATTAAATCAGCCAAGGCCATCCTGAGAATGAGAACTTTGGTGCTGGCACCAGGCACCCTACCTATGGGTGATCCTGGATGTAGTACTTGGGCTGGGTGATGGGAGGAGCTGGATGCAAACCTTGGGCTGGGTGATAGGAGGAGCTGGACGAGGTACTTGGGCTGAGTGATGGGAGGAGATGGATGCAAACCTTGGGCTGGGTGATAGGAGGAGCTGGACGAGGTACTTGGGCTGGGTGATGGGAGGAGCTGGATGAGGTACTTGGTAGTAAGTTCTGTATTGCAACCTTAGCCTTGGACAAAGAGCTAGATCTCTCTGTTTTGGTTTTGTCACATGAGAAATAAAACTGATATTATGTCAAGACCTCAATAAAGTCTCTTTAAAAACCCATATGCTGGGCATCGAAACCCACCAGACAGGATTTGGAGGGGGTTTGGGTGGTTCCCATCCCAAGTTCACTATGTCCAAGCTATGTGTCTTTACATGAGTTTTCTCTCCCTGTGACCTGCTTCATCTACTAACGGAATAACCTCATTGTTCTGTGCCTCCTTCAGCTCATGTGAGCCTCTGAGCCAGGGATAGGTGAGGAACACTCTCCCCATGCATGGCCTAGGGGGCACCAGTGCACATTAGGGCCACACTGTCCTTAGCTAGCCACCATCACACAGAGAGTCATGGGAAGAAAGCAGTCTCCGTCAGTAGGAACACACAGTGAAGACTCTGGGCTGAGCGCCTAGCAACCCATACCATCTACTACCCAAGAGCCACGCTGTTCTCAAAGATGACCATGCACACCCATGTGGTCTATGCTGCTCCCAAGACAGACTATTCAACTAGAAGCAGAGAAGATGGAATGGTATGACTTTCCCTTTATATCTCCCCCACCTCTTCTCAGGTTAAAAGCATGAGAAGGTATAAGGACAGAGTGGCCTAAACCCATCCCCAAAATAGGGTCAGAGGTCTGTAAGGACATGAGAACACAAAGAGAGATTACTTGGTAGAGGAAGGGGACCAGTAAGAAATGGGCAAAGGGGGATGGGAGGATAGGAGAGGTGATATATAAGAATATAGTATAAGGATATCAGATATATATGTATATATATTCCATATATAATGGATATATGGAAGCATCATAATAAAACCCATCGTTCTGTATACTAACTTTAAAACTTAACTGAAACTAAATAGAATAAAAAAGACATGCATAAGAAGGCAAGACCCCCGTAACCCACCTCCTTCACAATACAATGACATCTTCTAATGATAACATTAACAGCTACCCTTACAGTGAGCGTCCCACAGGTTGCATATCATCCTGGACATGTCTACATATGATCCTGATTACTCTCCTAAGGAACTAACGCCAGGTGTGGGAACTGAAACTCAAGGTGTAGGAAATAAATAGAAATAGATTAGGAGGACACTCAAGTTCTGAGAGGCTTGGGAGCTTGGCCAAAAGTGGCAGAACTGGGTTCCCTCCGAGGGCCTTAGCTCGTGTTCTTCAGCATTTAGTGCTGCCCCTCGGCGTTGGGTAACAGTGTGGCCCGGTCATGAGATGGCGCCACTAGATGGTGGTGTCACTTGTCCTGGGGCGGAGGAAATGAGGATCAGGTCCAGAATAAGACAAGGCTTACAACCAGCCTCTATCCAGTGTTCTCCTTGTAGGGCCAAATATTCTTGGAATAAAACAGGGTGGTGGGGAGACATCCACACTTGGTCTTTTGTATGCCAGCCCTCAAGGTATAGGAACTAAAAGAAAAATACATACTAGGGCTGGTTCCCTGTTGGGACTAGATCCTCCCAGGGCTGGGCGGCCTTACCAACCAGTGACTACTGTCGGGTGAAGCCTGAGGCCCTGGATATCAGCCTCCTGGTCACTTGCTGGCCTATCATCAGCCTCCTGGCCACCTGCTGGCCTATCATCAGCCTCCTGGATACCTGCTGGCCTATCATCAGCCTCCTGGATACCTGCTGGCCTAACAGCCTCCATTTTCATGCTCAATGGACTTTTGCCTCTGCTTAGGGACAACAGAGCTCAAGAATTTCCTTCTTCTCAGTGACGACCCTGTTCTCAACACGACGAGTTCTCTAAACTGAGACAAATATCAAACCGTTGCCTTCCTAAGGCCTCATGGAAGATGCTCCAAGGGCATCTTCTGTGACCCTCTCCTCTCAGGGCAGGAAGAGGAAGGAAGAAATAGGGTCTCCCAGTTGTGAGAATGCTGCCATGACACTCATCCCCAGCCCCAGCCCCTTCCTGCACAGGGGATGGGGGCGGGGGGCACTGCGCTGCTGGAGAGGGGAGGGCAGCTTGCATGCTGTTTCTTCTTACTGCTCCACAATGACCAGTGTGCACACACGGGAGAAAAAAGAGCTGGAGAGAGAGAGAGAGAGAGAGAGAGAGAGAGAGAGAGAGAGAGAGAGAGAGAGAGAGAGAGAAAGGTGAGTGTACAGCAAAGACGACACAGCCCACGCAGAACCCGCCACCAAGTGACCGCGCTCTGCCTCACTTCCGGTCTACCCTCTACTTCCCTGCTCAGAGCATTGCCAGTAGCCAGCACACCCAGATTTTTGAACGCTAGAAGGCAAAGCTGCCTCCTTCCGGGTGGCCAGGGGCGCATGAAGATGCTTCCTCAGTGAGAAGGCCTCTTGGCCGCACTCCTCGGAAATCATCCATCCACAGCATGGATGGAACAGCACAGCTCCAAGTCCACTCTCCCAAACTGACTCAGTGAAGGTCGTGTTCTAACCTCCACACAGCCCACGTACCCTCAGCTGAGAGCCTCAGTCAGTCCCCACACCCCACCCAGGCTCGTCAGAGTCAGTGTGCTGCCTTCACTTCCCCCTCCTCCACAGGAGAGAGGTTTCCAGAGCAGTACATTATCCATTAAAAAATAAAAAGAGCCTCTCCCACCCGGGTTCTGAGTTTTACTCGATGATTCTGTCTCCATAGCAACTGAGCCTACAAGACCTTGGCACTGATCTGCTATCTGACAAGAAAGCGTGGAAGAGGCTGCTGCGGGAATGGCAAGCTGAGAGGCGGCTGACGTGCCCTAAGTGTATCAAAGGAAGGGTCGTCTTGGACAAGAGTCCTAATGATGCCCCTGGCAATGCTCTCTGATGATGCTAAGTCTCTCTGCACACCGCGGTGCTACTTTACTGGTCCTATCCTGTTCCTTTCTCTCCTCCTTGGCAGTTCCTTCTTCCTCCCACTCAGACACACCCATCCAGGTCCCCACTCATGCCTTGAGGCCAGGCCACAACAATGGCACACTGGGTAGAGAAGTCAAGTGTGAGATGACTCGGATATCACATGGCCTGCCCTACACTCTCACTCACCGGGATGACTCTCTCTCTACCCAGGACCCTTGCTGTGGCCTCCTCTTCCCCTGACTCTGATCCCACAGACTCTGCTATCAACAGCAGCCTCCAAGGAGAGATGATACCATCTCACATACACAGCCAGACCCGTGGACACCTTCCCAACCTCAGAAGGCAGCAGACGTACCTGGTTTACCTTGACTTCGTTTGGATTGGTCACTCGGTCCAGGCCGTAGTCTAACACGTTGTTCATTCCGGGCTGAATGGAAGAATAACAATATACGGGTCACCACAGGAAGTCTCTAGCTTCTGAGCAGCTTCAGATCTGGCCGATTGAGAGGTCGAGCTGAGAAGGGCTCGTGGTCTAGTCCACAAAGAAAGGTGAGGTAACACCACAAATGAGCTAGAGAGCTTTCCGAATGCTATTTTGTCTATGACCACAGATCCCCAGCACTCGATATAGTGGGAGGAAGAGAGAGAGGGAGGGACAGAGGGAGGAAGGGACAGATGAATGCCTCTCCTTCACTATAAGAGAATGAGACAGAGAGGGGGAGAGGGAGGGATGGAGGGAGGAAGGATGGAAGACAGATGGGATGCACTATGGACAGACAGATGGACATACAGATGACAGATGTAATCGACTGGATGGATAAATGGCGCTGAAGCTCAATAAGACTTCACTGCAGTTGAAACATGGGACTCCTGATTCCTCCTACAGGTCTCCTTCACCACGCCCTTCAGTTGCTGCCTGGGCTGAGTTAGAAGAAGGAAGCCAGCTGTGTTTCAGGCAGGTACTAGCCCATCCCTGCCCCGATTTTGATGTTTTCCAGATGTGCCAGGCATCCTAGAAGGTACTTCTCCCTGTTGTCTGAGTCGCAGAGATAATGCATCCTACCTAACAGGCACTCCTAGGATTTAGCAAGACGAAGTACAACACCATCAGAAGAGCTTAGCTATCACTGAACAAGGGCCTAGGCTCTTTTAAGGTCATGCAGGCAGAGGTGTAACCAAGCCTGTGTGTGTGTGCATGCGAAAGTGCAACCAAACCTGCGTCAACTACCTTTGTCAGTTCCCATTTCTGCCGGTTAACCCCACCCTGCACCCAGTCTCGATCGGCCTCTCTCACCTACTCAAGGCCAACAATTGAGGTTTTTCCACTTCCTGTGGACAGGCAAGTGTCAGCACATACTATTAATAAGACTGACTTCACAACAGCAGAGACAAGGCTCTCTCCCCATCAGACCCAGGCCCATCAGCAGCACTGAAAGCAGTTTCAGTTTAGAGGTAGGCCTGCTAGATTAAAATCCAGGACATTTGGTTAATTTCAGATAAACACAAGTAATTCATGCCCCATAGAGTTTTGGAGGAGTGAGGATATAAACCGCTTCGTTGGTGGGTTTGTTGTTGTTGTTTGCTTGCTTTGTTTTGCTGTTGTTTTTTGTTTTTTCCTTGGAGGGTGGGGGACAGAGCCTGGTGCACATCGGTAATCACAGCTCTCCTCCAGAGAGATGATTGGCATAGACATGGGAATCAGTCAGAAGCTCACAGGTCAGCAAGCCTAGAGTACTCAACAGGGCTACAGCAATGAGAGACCCTGCCTAAAAGCAAAACCAGGTGTCCTGTATCCAGCTTGCTAAAATATGTCATCCTAGCTCAGCAGGCTACCTTAGAGGCAGGGCCTACTAGTCACAAAAGGAAGAGATGAAAAGCAATCCAGGAAATGCATGAGAGGAGGATGAGGAGAGGGAGCTCCCACCCTCACTCTAACTGTTATCTGTGGGTCTTGATCAATACTACCCATACGCCAGACACTGTGCTAAGTCTTGAGAGACTAGTTGAATATGATGTGAGACTCCTGCTTGGGGGACACCCCCAGAAGACATAGGGAGTCATTTCCAGTCTTGGGGAAGGGGGAAGTCCCTTAGTGTTCACAACAAGATAAGTGTTGTGATGACTGTTATGAAGTGCTGAAGTCCCAGACAGACCTCAAGACGACCTGACCTCATATGAAAGAGAAGAGAAGGGTGTGGCCACCAGACGAATGCTTTTGCCTAAAATGGGCTCCAGGTATTTCCCCCGACGTCTGCTACAGAGTAAGCCCCACCAGCACAACTGAAGATGAGTTTCACACACACGCAGACGCTCACGTTGTATTGTCTAGCACACCTACAAACCCTCTCAACTTATGCATGCCTACTCATAGACACACACGCACTCACAGGCTCCCACACATTTACACGCACTCATCCATGCTCACTGCACACTCAGACCCCACCCCCACCCCTACCCCCATCCCTACCCCCAGTTTCCTACAGCCGCTGTCCAGCTCCTTTCATGGGCCCTAGCTGCCGCTTGAGTTGGCTGTTTAGTTGTTCCTTAGAGCTGGCCCCACAGACTACAGAAATGAGGTAGCCTGGGCCTTAATCGTATTATGTGCAAAGTTGAAACCAGTTCCAAGGCCACCTCTGCGGCCCAGACTCACAGACACCTCTGAGCATTATTGTTCTACTCTCGCTCCAGTTCTAGCTTGCCGCCCCCACCCCCACCCCTGAGGATTTCCTCACCACTTCTAGGGGAGAGCCAGTCCTACACCCTCCTCTGCCTGTGCCTTCATATCTTGTCCTCTCTGTGGGTAGCAGCTTTTTAAGTCCCAGTTGAAGAAGCTATAATCCCAACCACTGTCCTGTCCAAAGTCCCCCAGATGGTTACAAGTACGAGAAACTCCCAGTTCGTTCATTCGTTCATTCATTCATCTATCAGGCAATTAGTATACTGTAATAACCACCAGAGCTACTGGTCTACAAGTGAGTACTTCATTGAAGATTACTCAGATCCGATTGTCAATGCACAATGAATAAAGGTAACCAACTGAGGCACCGATAGCCAATGCCTTCTATCCTAATGTCTCCACACGGGAAAGTCCCTCGGAGACGTGCAAGCTATGAGCTTCCCTCCTTCAGTTGGAGGAACTATGAGCCCCAGGGTATGATGTCACCACCGCATCCCTTGGGTATAAGCAAAAGAGGCAATTTGCTAAATGCCTGGTTAATCTGAGAGTGACATCAGCAGGAACCGGCACGCCAGGGTGGCACCAGCCCTCTACCAGTCACAGGGTCCACTCTCTAAGCCCCTTCCTGGTCACCACTCTGTTCCCTAAAGCATCAGACCCTTTGGCTCATGGGTTCGAGGGGATAAACAAAACAGTACCTTGTTTTCTAAACATAACAAAGTGAGGAGGAGGAGGAGGAGGGAAAATGAGGCGGAACCGAAGAGACAGTTTTAGGTTGAAGAGATAAAGTCTGTTCCAAGCACAGCTCGATGTGAGTGTCAGCTCTGTGGGGGAAGTGTCTCCTGGCACCTGATCTGATGCAAGATGCCTTTCTTCTACAAGACTTCGTGGCATTCTGTATGTCATTTGCTCATTTGCATAATGGTTTAGTCATCACTTCCTCCACTGTCCTACAGTAAGTTCCTTGAGATCATGAATCATGTCTGTCCTGGGCTCAGAAAGCTAAACATCCCCATTGCTCCAAGATCATCTGCCATTAAATAAACATCCAAAAATTATGTTGATTCTGTTTAATTACCACCAGCGTCTTTCAAGGATCTCATACTGTTTTGTGACACAACACTACATTTCAGACTATTTTCTAGGCTAATGAATGGTCTTTGTCCATATCATTTTAATAGCTTCACAATGGCCTATCACGTCTGATCTAAGCTATGCTGCCATTCTCCACTGCGGGGCACTTAGCACAACCTCAGCAGGAAGTGGAGAGCAGATACCTTCTTTGCTGATGTCTCTGTACGTGGCTGTAGTGAGGACTGCTTAGTGTTCATTCACGTGACCTTAGGATCCAAGGCCAGAAACTGCCTTCTCCCCAGAAAGCCAGGCCTGGGTGATGGACTGGACCTTCAGAAGACACCAAGTCACTGGTGTTGCCCAGGTGACTCAGCGAAGACAGGGGAAACACCAAAATGTTTTGTTCTAGGAATCCTGTCTCACTGGCGGTATAACTCAGTTGGTAGTGCTTTCCTGGCACACATGAAGCCCTGGGTCCCATCCCCAATAACACATAAACTGGGCATGGAAATAAAGGCAGGGGGATCAGGAGTTCAAGGCCATCCTCAGCTATATAAGGAAACCATTTCTCCCTGTTCATTTATATTGTTGTATCATGCTTAGATCTGTATTTTGATCCATTTGGGTCAAACTTGATGACTGACCAACTACTGCCCATGTCTGAATACCTTCTACTCCTGATGCTTTCCTGGATACAGTATCAGACAGGTGTCCTTCCTTTGCAGATGCACACACAGTACAAACTCAATGTTGACTATCTGGCATTATGAGCCCAACACTCTTACTGGCAGTCAAGGCTCAATAAGGATTTCACCAATAAGAATGAGACAAATGAGCGGCCTCAGTGGTTAAAGCTCTTGTTTTACAGGTCTGAGGTCTATAGTTCAGATCTCTAGAACGACATAAATGATGGATGGGTTCGAACAGCCTGCTTGTAATCCCAGGCTTGGAGAACAGCGAGGTAGACACCAGAGCAAGCTGGATAGTGAAACTAGGCACATCAGTGAGCTCTGGGTTTGACTTTGAGAACATGCCTAAATGAATGATGTGAGAAGCAAGGGAGGATGCTTTCTGACATCAACCTCAGGCCTCTACATGCATACAGACACACATGTGTACCCACAAACAGCAAACATGCATATATACAACACACACATACACACACATGCATGCATGCACACACATGCACATGTACATACGTACAGACATACACACGCATGCATGCACGAAAGCACACCCACACATGTGCACACACATACACACATACATGTATGCACAAACATGTACATACATGCATATACACATGTGCACATGCACACATATGTGCACGCATATACACACACCCACATACATATACATGCATGCATGCATGCATACACATACATGTACACACACATGCACACATATACATGCATGCATGTGCACACACATAAGCACTCATGTGCGCACACACATGTACATGCATGCACACGCACACACACACTCACACACACATACATGCATGCATATACACACGCACCCACACCCATACACATGCACTCATGCACATGTACACACAAGCACTCACGTGAAAACACACATGACAAATGAACAAGTTAACAGGTCATCTGGTAACTGTGACCACATCACACTCTAGCAGGTGGCCACGGTGGGTCCTCAGAGCTCCCGTTCTGCATCCACAGAGCCAATTGCTTGGCTTGCTATGGCTGGCTCTTTTCCCACTGCGCTGAGGTTTGTTTGGGTCTCCTGGAGACAGTCTGGCAGTCTGTGGGCTCCAGGGCTCCCTCGGCTTGTCAGACAGATTGCTCTGTTCCAGGCAGTGATGTTCCTTCGACAGAACACCGTCTTCCCTGTGCTGTCCAGGAAGACGTGAAGAGTATCCAGGAAGAGTCGGTGACGGCAGTCCCCGATACAGTCCTGCCTCGTTCCTGATGCTACCTGGGTTTCAACTGAGGAGCCCAACAATGAGGGAGACCAGACAGGGGGGGCAGATTCATGTTCTCAGCATTTTAAGACTGCCCCAAGCATTCCAAATCTTCACTCTAAACTAGTCCCTGCCCCCTATGCTATCAAAGTAGCCAGGCTTGTTTAAACACAAATCCTTATGTTTATGGAGCATCGGTGACTCAGAAAGTACAAACAAATTAGAATACATGAGGACATCAGGTGACATTGTCACAGAAGGCAAAAAAGAAAATAGCATAGGGACTAAGAGAGAGGGCTGCATAGTTCATTAAGGGTGTGGTTCAGATCCTCTAGCACATATGAGATGTGTAGCTGGGCAACTTACAACATGCTGGGGTATCAGTGGGTTTGTCAGTAAAATGGAACAACACCACTTTCCACGAGGAATGGCAAAGGGTGGATAAAGGAACAGGAGCAGAAGGCTTAGTGAGGTGTGAGTTTTCAACTTAAGTTGGGCAGGTTGATGACAAGGGATGATGGCAAGGGTGATGGTGGTGGTGATGGTGATGCTGGTGGTGGTACTGGTGGTGGTGGTGGTGATGGTGATGCTGGTGGTGGTACTGGTGGTGGTGGTGGTGATGGTGATGCTGGTGGTGATGGTGGTGGTGGTGGTGATGGTGATGCTGGTGGTGGTGCTGATGGTGGTGGTGGTGATGGTGATGCTGGTGGTGGTACTGGTGGTGGTGGTGGTGATGGTGATGCTGGTGGTGATGGTGGTGGTGGTGGTGATGGTGATGCTGGTGGTGGTGCTGATGGTGGTGGTGGTGATGGTGATGCTGGTGGTGGTGGTGATGGTGGTGGTGATGCTGGTGGTGATGGTGGTGGTGGTGGTGATGGTGATGCTGGTGGTGATGGTGGTGGTGGTGGTGATGGTGATGCTGGTGCTGATGGTGGTGGTGGTGCTGGTGGTGCTGATGGTGGTGGTGGTGCTGGTGGTGGTGGTGGTGGTGGTGGTGGTGGTGATGGTGATGCTGGTGCTGATGGTGGTGGTGGTGGTGGTGATGGTGATGCTGGTGGTGATGGTGGTGGTGGTGGTGATGGTAATCGTGGTATCAGTAGTGAAAACATGGTAAGTGAAGGAGGTGATAGAGGTGAGTTGGTATCAGGCTGCTGGAGATGAGAAAAGGAGACAGGTTAAGGTGGCCTTGCAGACTCCACATCCTTTGAACTCATTTATCCCCCTGTGAAGAGCCACTCGGTCATTCTCCTGACAGAAGCTAAGAGCTTACACCAGGAAAACTAAGGAGAATCTGGGTGGTCCATTACTCATTTCTCTCCTCTGGGCCTTCTGGATAAGGCGACCAAGGCAGGGAGCTGGGGAGTCCTACACAGCTCACTGAGCAGCCGACTGGGACTTTGTAAGGACGGCAGCCACATGGACGCCTACCATGGACTCTGCACGCGCAACGGGGAAGCCATTATCCACTCTGGCTGAATGGAAAACGACTCCATTTTGGTGCCAACGGAGCACAGGGCCATCTCAGAACGTGAGTGTGAACCTACCATTTCCTCTCAACCTCAACAAGCTGCTCCTAGAACACACAGGCAACATAAAATTCACAAAACAAGCTCTCCCTCAAAACTTCCACTGTGAAGACCTTGAAGCTCTAGGACTCTGGGCTCAATCATCCACAGCCAACCGCCGGGAATCTGGGTCGGGAACTAAAAATTAGGGTTTTTTTTTTTCCTGAAAAGGACTCCTGAAGCAAAGATAAACCAAACAAGCTACTTGGGAATCAAGGCCAGAACATTCACTTTAGCAACACAACATTCAAATTGTGCACCATGGTGGCTACACCTTAAGAAAAACCTGTTGGAGATAGACAAAGATGGGCAAGCCAGCCAGACTCTGAACGGAGAGCGGCCAAGCTTTAACACCACTCCTGACTCAATTCACTTCCTGTTCTGAGCATCTCTGGTCATTGCGAGGCAAGTTCAATAAAAGAGGAGGAGGAAAAAAAACATTTGTTTTGAATGCTTCACTTTCCTGAGTCTCTGTCAACCTCTCCCACTTCCTGTAACCCAGAGGGAAACTGAGGCAGCTGAGATAATTCTAGTGGGATGCTGGGAAATGAGACTGACATTTCCTAATACCAAACTGGGACAGGTCACATCCATTATGGCCAGCCTGTCTCTTGGAGCCAAGTTGGAGCCATTGGAAGTCCCAAAGCTGGGTCGTAGAGATGGCTCATGGGTTAACAGCACTGCTGTTCTTGCAGAGGAGCTGGGTTCTACTCCCAGCACCACACACAGGTGTGACCCAGAAACATCTGTAACTCCAGCACCAGAGCATCAGACACCCTTTTCTGATCTCTGAGGGCACCAGGCATACATACCTGGTGCACGTACATGCATGCACGAGTGCAAACCATTCATACACATAAAATAAAAAGAAATCCAAAAGCCAAAGAAGTAAGATGCTCCAAGCAATGAGAAGCTCGCAAGCACAATCAGTCCTTCTGCCTTCCTCCCTTCCAGTTGCTGACCTGGACCAGGGAGGAAAAGATAGAGCTGGAGATGCACAGGGCATCTCTGTCTGTCCTTACCAGGGACCTGTGCTCCCAGATCATCTTATTTTCTTTCCCCAAGGAAGAAACCTCAACAACAAAAATTCTAAACCCTCAAGAAAGACCAGTTGATTCCGGTTGCTTGGTACTTAACGCTGACAGACAAACTGTAAGGACCCCACCAAGAAGACACAAGCACAAGGCAGCCCACACCGGACGGATCCTCCAGCTAATCCAGTTCTTGTTGGCGACAAGAGGGTGGGAAGTCAGAGGCAGCTGTGCTTCAGTGAGTACAGGAGAGTGGGGGTTGGGATGGGGGGCGGCTCAGGGGAGAGAGGGACCCCATACTCACAGGGCTTCGGTGCACCAGCCAATACGCCTTCTCCTGGCAATCCAGCGCATACCGGTCGGCTTTGTTCCTTTCCTTTCCAGTCCTAAAACAAAACAAAGGCTATGCTCAGGGCCAGCAGTGCTCCCCATCTTTAGGTCTAAGATGGCCTCCATTCTTGATGACCTGGACCTCCTTCCCCACCTTTTCAAAGAATGCACGTGATAACAAACACAGCAAATACCGCCCATACCACATCACACTCATGCTCCAGGCACCGTACCAACACGCGTGGACTCATTGGATCCTACTTAGTTCTCCCGGGGAACTTCCCAACCTCACAACTTGGTGAGGTCCCTTGTCTTGGTGGGGTCTTTATGGCTTGTCTGTCACTGCTAAGAACACAAGGTGAGGAAAGAGGAGGAGTTGAAGGCCCTGCCGGGGCTACATCCTCTCTGGGAGTCGAGGGTGTGTTCCATTTCTCCTTTGTGGTACTGGGCTGCAATGATTTAGATGGTGTCACCATGACCAGCTCCAGAATCAGATCTGTCACCAAAGTCACTGTGGAGCTAGCAGACATGATCATGTGACCCTATCTTTGGCCTCCCTGGCTTCGTACTGGTTTCCCTGCTTTGGCAAACAATATGATCAACATCTGGACAGGCGGGTATCAAGTTACACCAGAGCTATACTGGGGCAACGAGGGCCTCAGGAAATCCTATTTTCTCCTGTTTGTCCTTCTCTGTCCCTCCAGTGAGTTGGTGACAAGTCATAGCTTTTTCTCAGTCCTGCTGGGGACTATAAAAGGTTATCCTGTTTTGTCTAACCATCTCCCCTTTGCCTCCGCAGGAGGAAGTGATGCCGGGCCTCCCCCTCCGGAAGGGAAAAATCACTCATTATCACGCCAAGGGCACCAGTCCCACTTCCAAGACTAGCTGTGCTCACATTTATTAACGTCTGTTTTCCCAGGCAACGGGCAACATGAGATGACGCACACACCCTCCTTGAGACAGAGGCGGTGGATTTATTTCCCCATTAATGGTCTGTGAAGAACATAATAGCATCCAGAGAGCCAGATGGGTGAGCAGGGCCATTCCAGGAGGGTGTTCTACCAACCTCCTCTGGAAATTAAATAGAAACATTGTTGCCCCCATTCCCCGTTAACAACTTAATGGATTTTCCACCAGCTTAACCAGATGGATTCTCGGGAGGATGGACCACAAGCACCCTGAGGTTTGCGTGGTTTCTATAATGCTAGTCAGTCTTGTAAATAGAGCCCGTCTTTAATGAGCCCAGTGGGCCTTTCTGGATTTGCTCATCAGCAACTCTGTGCAAAAGACAGGAGAGCCGTGACAGCTGCAATCCCAAGTAGCCAGTAAATAAGGAATTCATTTAGTTGCTCATATGACTTTTTTTTTCCTCACAGTTCTATTTGTTTAGTCTCCTGTTCATTCATGGATTTATTGATCCCTACTATGTTCCAGTTACTGGGAGTCAAAACATAGCTCTAGCCTTTGAGTGGCTTTTAGCCTAAGCATTACGAGAGTACCCAAGTAAATACAGACTTGCCTGCAGTGTCTGTACTGTGAGAAAACAGTGTAGAAACAAAAGAAAAAACAAGGATGGTTGGTCTCTGTAGTGGTTTTGAACTGGGTCTCCATGCCCTTCCTGTGGATGGAGGGCTCTGTTTCCCCTCCCCCTTAGAACCAGGTAGAGTTTTGTGCTGACTTCCACCACTAGAGTGTGGTGCATAGTGTGTAATTTATGAGGCTGGGCCTCATTAAAAAAAAAGAGAGCCACAAGAGGAGAAAAAAAGGAAGAGGAAGGACACACACACACACACACACACACACACACACTCACACATGTATGCACACACACACACACACACACACACACACCACAGCGGGAGGGGCTCAGCATGACAAAAACTACCCCCACAGGCAAACCTACTCAGCCCATCTACTTTTGTGGTGGGATCCAAATCTGAAATCTAGGAGTTAAGTCATGGAGTTAAGGGGACACTGGTGTCTCAGGAGAAAAGAGCCCTTTAGGAATTCCCTGTCCCACAGCACCTGAAGGGAGGAGAGGAGAGGAACCTCTGAAGAGTCTGGGTTCTCAGACTTATCTAAGGCTTCTGGAGGAGGAAAGAGTGGGAACCCCTGAGACAGCTCTGAGCAGCAGCTCCTGAAAGGGTTCTGTCAGGGTACGTGGGTGGCTGGGATTGTCCCACTCAGAGCACAGAAGTAGAGGATGGCATGGAGGGGCTGGGGAAAGAGACGCAATTCCATCTCCATGCTTCTGGGCCCAGCTTAGGGCTGGAACCCGCTAGAAACACAGAAGTGTTGTACTTAATAGAATGTAATCATTCTAGCCCAACCAAGTGACCCTAACCAAGTAATGGTAGCCTCTCCAAGCCTCCGTTTCCCAATGATCAGGAGTGACTAGGCTAGGACCCTGAGCATTTCTGCCACACCAATTTAAAATAAGATGGCACCCGTGAACACCAATGAAGCCTTGCAAGCAAATGTCCACGGCACGTTAGAAAGTCCCCTCGACGTTGCTTTGTCTCAAATATGTCAGACGGGAACAGGTTAGTGACTAACAGAGCATTGACAGATCTCTTACCAGTGCCCCCATGGGAGCGTGATGGTCAATCTTTATTGTCAACTTGACTGGATTAGAGTCACCTAGGAGGCAACGCTCTGGCCGTGACCATGAGGGAGTTTCTAGAGAAGTTTAACTGAGGTGGGAAAATCCCTCTTGAGTGTGGGCTGTGCTGTATCTGAACTGATCTGAACTGAATTGAAATGTCAAGGCAAACTGAGCACCAGTAGTAGTCTCTCTCTCTGCTTCCTGAGGGCGGCTTCAGGGAGCCCCTGGCTGCCTCACACTCCTGCATCATGATTTCCCTGCCATGATGGACCGTGACCCCGAACTGTGGGCCAAAATAAATGCTTCGCTCCTGTGTACTATGGCTTCACTTCAGTTCCTAGACTTGCCATCCTGGGTCCTGAAGTAAGAGAAGGCGCGTCAGAGCTGCAGACGGCCTATGGTAGATGTGAGACACGTGAGAAATGAACCTGCTAGGGTCTGTGAGTCGTTCAGAGGCATAAGGTGCTGCCCAGTCTATACTTCACACTCTGCTCCAGCCACAGAAGATGCCCGCACAGGACACTCTCCTATCTCCTTAGCTCTACATGCGTAGAACAGCCTTCCTTTTGTCTCCTCTCCCTTCTCCACCCACCACCAGCATCCTCCATGGCTTAGAGAGTCCATTTCCACAGCTCCCTCTACCCCAATGTCACAGTCCTGTGTGCTGGCCTGTTCCCTCATCTGCTTGGCCTGCCGGGCTGTGACCTTCGTTCCCGAGCCCCGGCCTGGTGTTTATCACACAGATGCTCATTATAGGCTGGTTGTAATCAAAGGAGACAGGGGCATGGGATACCCTGTCAGTTGGCAAGCGTGAGGACCTGAGTCTGATCTTCCAGCGCCCGCCTAAAAATAGATAGATAAACGTTTTAAGCTAGGCTGATTTCGTGTACTTGTAATTTCAGCACTGGAGAGGGAGAGACAGACAGATCCCTGGAGTTCTCTGGCCTGCCAGCCTGGACGACTTAGGACTAGAAAGTTTCA
This sequence comes from Tokudaia tokunoshimensis, assembly GCA_036184795.1. Lineage (NCBI taxonomy): Eukaryota > Metazoa > Chordata > Mammalia > Rodentia > Muridae > Tokudaia > Tokudaia tokunoshimensis. The sequence continues at coordinate 12,840,952 of BTHU01000010.1, read as the reverse complement.
AGTCAGTGAGAGATTCAGCTTCAGATGATAAGGGAGCTGGCACCTGAGGGACTCGCAAAGTTATCTTCTAGCCTGGGTACACACAGAGACAAGCACAGACACACACACACACACACACAAACTAAAACAAAGGAGCCAGGAAGGAGAGAGGAGAGATAGCAAGGAGAGAACCCCTGGGCCCCCTCCCCACTCACCGGTACTGCTCTTTGGCCTGCATGATGACAAAATCCCACTTGTAATTAATCTTCTTGTTCAAGAAATCATAATTTTCCTAGAGGAGAAAGACAAAACGAGACAGTAAGCTTCACAAGATAGGCCACAAACAGCAAGGCAGAAGGCATCAAGTCGGGAAAGGGTACCCATGGGTCCCCACAGCCCAGCAACACCCACCGCATCCAAACAGCACTCATAAAGGGACAGACAGAATTCTCAAATGCCTTTGCAGCAGGTCTCCTTTGCTTTGTTTAAAATAGCGGCATCCCAGATCTGATTGGGAAGAAAGGGGGTGAGGGTGAAGGTGGAAACTCTGTTTGACCATGGGACTCAAGAATCTAGAAAGTGAGGCTGAGACAGGAGGATCCAGCCTGAATAATACAGTGAGACACTGTCTCAAAAGAAAAAGGTTTTTTAAAAGAGCTGAGGGTATGTATGGCTCAGAACACTGGCCTACTAGGAAGGGGGACGGGGAGGATGGGGTAAGAAGGGAAGGAGGGGAGGAGAGAGGAGGAAAGAAGAAGGCCTTCAAAGTGTGTATGAAACCATCACAATGAAATACAATATTTTGCACTATTAACATAAGCTAACAAAGAATTTGCAAAGATTAACCGTGACTTTGAGGTGATGGATGGATGTGGATAGGTGTGGACCAGTTTTAAAGAATTAAAACCCATAAAGATTATTGCCCTCTGCCAGATAATGTCAGCCTCATGTCCTGGGTAATTCTTGCTGTCAACTTTACACAACCCAGACTCACCTGGGAAGAGGGAGTCTCAGTTGATCAGACTGGCTATAGCAGATATCTGTGGGGGGATTGTCTTCTGGGATTGTTAATTGATATAGGAATCCCAGCCTACTTTGGGCAGTACCATTCTTAGGAAGGTGATCCTGAACTATACAGAAAGCTATATAGCTGAGCATAACCAGTAAGAAAGCCAGTAGACGGCATTGTTCCTCCATAGTTTCTAATTCAGTTTCTGCCTTGATGTCCCTCAGTAACTGTGATCAGGAAGTATAAGCTGAAAGTATAAGCTTTCTTCCCAGAGTTGTCTTCCGTTCATGACATTTATCACAGCAATAGGATGAAACTAAGATACCTTCTGAAGTTTCCAGCATGTCCTTGGGGAAATCTGATTCATTCAGCCAAAAATATGTCTTTCCTATTATTTTCACACCACAAATTTAAGTCTAAATATGTTAGCCCAGGGCCGTGTGCTATTATGTATACCATTTGAGTGCAACCAAAGGACAAGGATGGGCACAATATCCCCAGTAACCACCAAGGCAAGGGCTTAAGTTACAGCAGGAGAGAACTGAAGCTACACATAGAAAAGGATATGTTTCAGTAAGCTGTAAACAGATCAATGGACAGGTAGATGGATGGATGGATGGATGTATAGATGGTGGATGAATGATGGCTGGATGTATAAATGATGAATAGATGGGTGGATGGATAGTAAGTGGATGATGGATGGATGGATGATAGGTGGATGATGAATGGGTAGATAGATAGATGAATAGATAATGGTGGATAATAAAAAGATGGGAAATACAAAGATGGAGGACAGATGGGTAGATAAATGGAAGATGTATAGATAGATGTAGTAATGTAGAAAAGAGAGAAAATATCTCATGACTACATTCTACTCCATTATAAAAAGTCTGTACCTTTTCATATTCTTCTAAAATCCCCTTCTTCTTGATATTTCGCTTAGCTAGATAGATGGCTGGAAAAGAAAACAATGGCATTTTCCATCATTGTCATAGTCCAAATTCCCTTAGGTAGCCAGAAAAGATATTCAGCCAACTAGGTTCCCTCCCTCTCCCCCCACCCACACCTCCAGGGATACTTCCAATACAGATGTGAGCTGATGTAAAGGTCAGGATGACAGCTAGACAAATGTCACCCAAATGCAGCACAAAAATAAGCAGCGTGTTAGGAGAGACAGAGGCATATGAGGAAGTGAAGTATTTACCATAGTCTGTGTCTTCAGCTGGCCATTGCTGAGTGGGCCAGAAATATGGCGTCTACAATAGAAAGCAGGAAAACCATGGTTACCTACAGACCTGGGAACTTATGGATCCCCAGCCTGGGATGAGAAGGATAACCCTACCTTAGACCTCTGCACCATTTCTAAATTCCTGATCTGTGAGGACATAGGGCCAGCTAGGTAACTTCCCAAGGAAGATCAGTCTCACATTAACCACAGAAGGTCAGGATTAAAGCTTACCTGAAATCGGTAGAGACTGCTGTCAGGCTTGAGGACAAGATTCTTGGGGTCTTGCAAAGGATAGATGTAGCCATACTTGACAATAAAGTTGCCCAGGTTCTGTGCCTCTGGGGAGGGGGGGAAGAGTTTCCAGATAAAAGTTAAATATGGAACAAAAGCAAGAATTTGTGGTTCAGCCCATGACCGCCAAACCCCAAGAGAGTGGCTCATCCTTATGGCATAAAACCTGTGAGGCCTGGGACAGAGGGTCTCTCTCTCTCTCTCTCTCTCTCTCTCTCTCTCTCTCTCTCTCTCTCTCTCTCTTAAAGATTTGTTTGATTTCTTACATGCATGTACATGGATGTATATGTAGTATATGGGTTTGTATGCATGAACATGTACATGTGTGTGGGTCAAAGGTCATGTAGGTGTCTTTATTGCTCTCCACCTCATTCTTTCAGACCAGGTCTCTCACTGAGCCTAGAGCTCACGGTTTCAGGTAGAGTGACGGGCTGGTGAGCCCACAAGATCTCTCCTGACTCACCTCCAACTCCCAGTGCTGGGATTACAGACTTGTGCTGCCTTTTGCGCAACTGCTAGGAGTTTGAACTCAGATCCTCACGTTTGCATACCAAGCACTTTACCCATTGAGCCATCTCCCCAGCCCATGCCTTTGCTTCTGACTCAGGCTGGTTTATCCATGAAGGTCCTGTCTGGCCAACTCAGATGTGCATTTCTTAGTGACTCGTGCAAAGCCTCCTTTTGATTTTAGTACTGCATGCATGGCAACCAGTAACTGCATGGGCAAAGGCCTCACCCAGGTTAGAGATCCAAAGGCGCTGGATGATCCATTGCAGAACATCACCTCCTGCAAAACAGAGACAGATCTGATCAACATCATCACCTCTTAACCCAGTACTACCATGCCCTCCTCCACAAAGTGCATCTTCACTGTTTGGTGGTGGTCGTGTCCCTGAGCAACCCCACCCCACTCAAATAATTCAAAATAATTAATATACACCAAGGCATGACCCCACCAGATCTGCAGCTTCTCCTCCACTATACATTGTCTTGTATTTATAAGTGTGTTCTGTTCGTTTGTTTGCTTGCTTGCTTTTTGCAGAGCCTTACTAAGTTGCCCAGGCTGAGCGTGAAATCACTCTATACTAGTCCGGGTAGTCTTGAACTCATAATTCTGTTTCCATCTCCTAAGTAGCCATGCTCAGTTTTTACCTCAGTCACTGTATTTATCTTTTTAACCATAAAATGGTTTAAAGATCACCACCCATCAAGTAAACAGTTAACAGACTGAGTTTAAGCATGAAGAAAAAAAATAGATTCTAAGCCAGCTAGGGTTCTGAATGGAGTATGGACATGTGGGAGAACCATACATGAGAATGAGCCAGAATAGAGGATTGGAATTAAAGGAGGGCTGAAGGCAGGGATGGTTCTCTTGTATTTAAGTCTCCAGGTATGACATTCAAGAGCCAGAGAATTAAATTCAAACCTTAAGGTTGATGCGAAGGTACTTTTATCCGAGTGGAGGAGGGAACCTATTTTAGTAACATCTTGTAGGTTGACACAAAACTTTGGAACAAAGAATGTAGGCTCCCTTTGTACTTTTGCCCTGGGCCTTGCAAATCTTAGGGTCTGGCCAGGGAACTGCACAGAGCTAAGACTGCATAAAACGAAAGGCAAGGGATGAGTCAAGAGAGACAGCGCACTCAGCTACACATCCCTGAACATTTATGTTTATCTCAGGGTGGAGACGTTATAAGTCTAGAGAAGTCTGAGGCTCCTGTAGAACCTGTGGGAATTCTGAGCTTATTTCCCGGCCTGAGGCCTCTGGCCTCACAACCAGATGCTTTCTATACAAGAGCAGTGGTGTCTCCGAAGAAAGCCAAGATGCCCGAATCTGAACTCCCCAACTCAGCCAGCACCGTAAACGGCAATGGCCACATTCCCCGCATCTTCAGCCTGATTCCCAAAGGCAGAATCTGGTCCCTGCCTGCCTGGGAACTGAACCCTAAAGCATTTCAGAGTAGGTCACAGCTTGAGATCCTATCATCTGTATCTTTGTGAGATCCTATCATCTGTATCTTTGTGAGATCCTATCATCTGTATCTTTGAGAGATCCTATCATCTGTATCTTTGTGAGATTCTATCATCTGTATCTTTGTGAGATCCTATCATCTGTATCTTTGAGAGATCCTATCATCTGTATCTTTGAGAGATCCTATCATCTGTATCTTTGAGAGATCCTATCATCTGTATCTTTGTGAGATCCTATCATCTGTATCTTTGAGAGATCCTATCATCTGTATCTTTGAGAGATCCTATCATCTGTATCTTTGTGAGATTCTATCATCTGTATCTTTGTGAGATCCTATCATCTGTATCTTTGAGAGATCCTATCATCTGTATCTTTGAGAGATCCTATCATCTGTATCTTTGTGAGATCCTATCATCTGTATCTTTGTGGCTAAGCAGTCCTAAATGATACTTTCCTCTTTGGAGGTAGAGAAAGGATATTTCTTTCATAGCCTTCCAAAGATATCAATTATGATCTCCTTATATTCCCTAGACATAATGACCAGATACAGTTGTGGCTAAGCATGATCAACCTGTGCCCACATATATTTTGTAGGCTGAGATGGATGCCCAGTCACTGTCTCTGTCGGTACCCACACACCACACTGCTGCTTCCACACGTCCTCATCTCCTGTGCCTCTCAGCTTTGACTCACCCTAAGTTGGTTGCTCCAAAGCAAAATTCTCTATCTAAAATTCTGCTTAAAATCCTAGGCCTGTGTGTGTTAACCAGCATTCCACGCCATGCCTCTCTTTAAAGGCATGCGGCTGGCAAGACCGCCTCAGGCAGACATCAGACTGATTGGCCCTCTCCACTGAGGAACCTGGGGCTTTCTCATCCACTTAACTGCTTCCTTAAATAGACCAAATGAATTTACAGTGCTACCAGCATCTGCACCGAGGGGACCGTGCTGGCAGCAAGGCAGGCTGGCTGTTCCCGGAAGCCCTGGCTCCTGCCATCCAAGAAGCTGTATGCACGCACATTTGTTATCATTGACTCTGCCTTGGCAAGAGGGGGGTTCCCTCCCTCATGGACTGCTTCTACAGAAGGTGGAACTCAAGGGAAGACAGGGCAGATGGGCAATCTCACCCAAATCCAGAAATCACATACAACCCATGTGCAAGGGAGAAAAAGTGCACACACACACACTGACAATGGAACAAGATAGAGTCTAAGTCTCCAAGCCAGACTCAAATTCAAGGTCACTCCTGAAGAGCTTCAGTGCCGGGGGGACTAGTTCTCAACCTCTTCATTGTTTCGATACTGGAGATTGAACCTAGGACCTCACGCATGTCAGGCAAGAGCTGTACCACTAAGCCACAGCTACAGCTTGGATGTGTTTATATATCTATAGCCCCATCTGTAAAACAGGGGTTGTCATACCTACCCCTAAATTTATCCTGGCTGTTGGCAGACACCAGGGAGGGAACTGCCAGCTTCCATAAGCTGTGACACATCTGCCACATGATGGGCCCTTGAGCAGCAAGCAAGCATGGTCTCTCTCATCCCTGCCACCTTCCTCTCAGAGCGGGTTTTCTGTTGCCGCTTTATAGTGAGAAAATGAGATCAGGGCTGGGAAAGGGGTACTCGAGGGATTAAACCCCAGGTGTTCCACTCATGTCTAGGGCTCTCTGCACAGCTAACTCAAAACAGACTCACATATTCATATAACAAATCTTTTTATTAGCATCCTTATGCGCACAGTCACTCCAATCACTGGGGTTACCAACAAGCAACATAAGAACCTCCCACTGAAGGGTCCTCTAGTCCAGAGTAAACAAAATCAGAGCTGAAAGGACAGACAGGCTTTCAGGACGGCTGCCTCTTAAACACTGGGAAAAGCCTACCCATAGGTCCTCTCTGTCTGGATGCCAGGGCAACTCTGAGTCCCAGTCTCCCATGTGCCCCTGAACTGTTCTGAAGCACTCCAATTAATTCCCATTTTTCCCTCAACGAGCCAGAGTGGGTCTTCCATTAATTGTGCTGGAGGAATCCTTGACAGTCATTACCCTTGTCTTTGACATGCGTTACCCTTGTCTTGGCTCTCTCACTGCAAGGCATGAACGGTGATCCCTGTCTGAGAGAAATGTCCCAGGAGTGAATGAACCTGTGCTGTTCAGGGGCCGGGTATGCAGCCGATGGCTGATGGGTGGTAAAAGCCTGAACAATCCCTTCCCATGTCTGGTAGCATCTGTAAGAAAGTTGGGATAGGTATGACCACCGTGATGGGGAACAGCCCGTCTCTGCGATGCAAGGCACCGTGTGTGAACAAATGCATGCATGGTCCAAGTGCTGGGGATGGCTCGGTTGGTAAAATGCTTTGCACACAAGCTAGAGGACCTGGGGTTTTGTTTGTTTGTTTCTTTGACTGATTGTTTTGTTTTTAAAGTCAAGTGTGTTGGCAGGCACAGTGGGGAGACAGATGGACAAGCTCAAAGTTAGGGCCCCTGTCTCAAAAGTCAAAGTAGATAATGTCTAAGGAACAACAAGCAAGCTTGATCCTTTACATACATGTGTGGCGGGGGAGGAGAGGAGAGGGAAATTCAGTGAGGTCATAGGTAGGGTCAAGAGCACAGGTTTACAAATCCCTGGTTCCAAGAAGCTTGTCTGCTTCTGCAGGTCACATGCCTCGCCATGTCACGAATCGTGGGTAACTGAGAACACATAATGCATCCTTATGCTCATACCCAACACCGCACGCACACACACACACACACACACACACACACACACACACACTAATATTCCAAGTGATACTCTGGAGTACCCTTAAACCCTCCCACAAGGAGGGACTAGGGATTCTGCCCCATTGGGAAAGCTCAGGAGGTCTGAGTGTAGACTAGAAGAAGGGTGAAGAATAAGACAGGAGCCCCATTTCCCAGCCAAACAGCAGTAAATATTCTAGTTTTGTAGATTTAATGCTGTCTGAGCACAGCCATATATTTCAGCCCTGTAGCTGGAATGACACAGCAGCCATAGATTACGTGTAGCAGAAATAAAACTTCACTCACAAACCCAGGCAGGTTGTGGGCCGTTGGGCCGTGTCTTGGTTAGGTTTCTATTGCTGTGATAAAACTCCATAGCCAAAAGCAGTTTAGAGAGAACAGGGGCTTATTTGGCTTGTATCTTACGTCATAGTCCACTGAGTGAAGCCAAGACAGGCACCTGGAGGCAGGAAGTGCAGTAGAAGCCATGGTAGAGAACTGCTTACTAGCTTGCTCCTTGTGGCTTGCTCAGCTAGGTTTCTTATATGACTCAGGACCCAGGAGTGGCACTGTCTCCCTCCGTGGGCTGAGCCTGTCCACATCAATCACTAAATAAGAAAATGCCCTATAGATTCGCCATCAGGCAATCTGATGGAGGCATTTTCTTAGTTGACTTTCCTCTTTCTAGATAACTCTAGCTTGAGTCAAATTGACAATAACAAACAAAATAATAATAATAATAATAATAATAATAATAAAGCAACCAGGACATCCTGTGTGCTCAAGTTTGCCAGTCCCCCTGTGGGGTTTGTTTCAAGTCACAACCAAGCCACAAGCCACATCACCTGTCATGGCGTGAGGAACACTGGTGACCAGGACTCTCTGGTTCTGCATTCTGACCCCCGTCTCTGGGTTCTGCATGTCCTTCACAAGCGCTTCGATCTGCAAGACAGAACAGGAAGAACCTGCTGAATCAAACTGTTCCAGAAGCTTTCCATAACACGAGCAAGATCCACACGTGCAAAGGGAACCCAGAGGCTTCCAACCTGGTGCGGGAGCCAAACACGCTAAGCAGCTACGTGTGTGCTCTGTCGATAGACGCCTCCCTGCCTGGGAGACCCCAAAGAGATGGATGCTGAGATGGGGAATGTGCAGGGGTTCAAGAGCAGACCGTCCTCAACAAGAAAGACGTTGATGGGCAGAAAATGAGAGAACACCACAAGCAGAGGCAGTGGGAGGTAGTGCCCGGGACTTGGAGGAATGAAAGAAATGAAGTGCTATTCGAAGTGGGAATGGCAGGTGGAGACCAGGTCATAGTGGTCTTCACGTGCCGCTCCTGAGTTAGATTTTGGAACAGCAGTGGTTAATGGAGAGCAATGTGTCCATAACAAAGACAAGGAGGCAGAAAGAGGTTTTCCAAGGTAGAAAAGGGGTGAGATTGTCCTTGATCCATTCAGAGTTGCTGCAACCGTCCAGGAAAGAAATCATTGGGCTTCCACCCCTGAGACCACACCCTCCAACTATCCCATCATAAAAGCTGATGAGCCTCTGAATCAACTAGAATGATTCCTATAGTGAGAATTGTGAAATTTTGATTTCTTTAAAACAGTGTGTGTGTGAGAGAGAGAGAGAGAGAGAGAGAGAGAGAGAGAGAGAGAGAGAGAGAGAGAGAGAGAGCGCAATATTATAAGAACCCTAAGTGTAAGGATGTGGGGCTGCTTTGCCCTGTCCAAAGTGGCTGACTATGGCTTGCCTCATACTCTAGGAGAAGCGTGGTTTTGCCAGTTGCTGATAGTTTCTGCAACTGTGTATCATTTGGAATTCTGGAAACTTTTCAGGCAGTATCTAAATGCTAGGGCCTGGAGAGGCGGGGTTGGTGGTTGCTAGTCACTGGAGGTGGGGGTTGGATGTGGTTTGTTAGTAATCGTGCTCAAAGAAGAAACAAGAAAGAAATTAAGACTCAGATCTCTCTCTCTCTCTCTCTCTCTCTCTCTCTCTCTCTCTCTCTCTCTCTCCTCTATCCTTCTTTTTCTCCTATCTAGTGATAGAGGGTGATAAAAAGTGGAAAAAGGAAGAACCCACAAAGTAGCAAAGACCAGCTACAAGTTCCTGGGATCCTTTTCTCATCTTCTCCACTAATATCTCAGGAGGCCTACCCTGACCACCCTACTCAAAGCTGCAACTTCAGCACCCTCAGATCTCCGGACCCCTGGTTGCTTTTCCATAGCATTCAACTTCTAACACACAGAACAATTTACTTCAGTCTGTTGTTTTATTGGGTGTCTCCCCTTTGCACCTGGAAACTCAGCTCTTGGAGCCTGGTCTTTCTCTGTCAATACTTCCTGCTCTATTCCAAATGCCTGAAGGAGTGTCTTGCGTAGAGATGGTGCTAAACAAGCATTAGACACATACATTAATAAGCAAGCAAAGGCAGCGTGAGGAAGATGGAAAGGAGTCAGGGCTCTGGACACTCTGATAAAGTGAAAACTGGCCACATTTGCAGTGATTGGATAGTTGAGTGAGAGTGGCTGGTTTATGGTAATGATTCCAAGGTTTGGGTCCTACCTGACCAGAGCAGTTAATTACCAGAAAAAGAGAAATCCCAAAGAATGGCTGGGAATATGACTCTGTGTAAGAGCATTGTCTAGTATGATGGAGGTCTTGGGTTCAACCCTAATGTGCAGACGGGGAGGAGAAAGAAAAAGAGAGAAGGAGCCAGGAGGAAAGATGGAGGGAGGCTGGGGGGAGATAAGAGAAATGTATCGCTTCTGCCTTGGCATGGTTACATAGGGCTACTGAGAGACTCACACCATGTGGAGAAGACTGCCCCGAGTACCAAAAAAACCAAGAGTTAGGAGACAAAAGGTAATGAATTGACAGGAGAGCGAGGAAGCCAAAGAAAAATGACAAACAGTCCAAGGAAACTGGAATCATGGGAAGAGAAGACATCCCAGGGAGAGTACCTTAGCCTCACTTTTGATAAAAAGACTCTTATCTTCTGCTGGGCATGGTAGTACATGCCTGTAACACATTCAGGAATTAAGAGGTTGGAGGATCACTTCAAGTTCCAGGCCAGCCATGGCTGCATGGCAAGACCCTGTCCCAGTAAATCTTAAATGGGGGGCAGAAAAATGGTTCAGCAAGTAAAGACACTTGAGCCTGGCTTTGAGCCTCAAACCCCTCAAAAATGTGTGTGGAGAGAACCAGCTCTACAAAGTCATCCTTTGATTTCCATGTATGCACTGTAACACACATACCAAACACCCCAACCAACACACAGACCCACAAGTAACAAATACTGTGTTTACACTTTTAAAAGTCAATATAATAATATTTCCCACAGAATATGGTGACACATGACAATAACCCTAGCACGTGGAAGATGAAGGCAGTAAGGTTGCTACACGTTTGAGACCAGCCTGCTCTACATAGTGAGTTCCAGGCCAGCCAGAGTTACATAGTAGGACTTTGTCTCAAAAAACAAAAACATATAACAACAAAAGCAACAAAGTAATATTTCTACTTGGGGGGGAAAACTAAATGGAAATAAAATCAGGTGAGAGATAGTTTTAAGCAGAATAGATATTTTATATGCGCAAAAGAAATGACCTAGATGCTTCTATTGCTATTTGGTGTTTATGGTTGATACTAAGTCTCATGTACAGGGATACTAAGGCTCATGTATAGGGATACTAAGTCTCAGGTGTCACCTCCTCAGGAAGTTCCCATTAATAGGGAGATCGCCACAGTCCCTCTCTAGACCATCAATGCTTCCAGTGGCCATCATTGTTTAACAGGCAGGTATACCCCTGGGGAATGCTGGGAAACCAAAGAACAATGGTAGTCCATAAGTCTAAGATTGCACAGGCACAATCATCTCTATCCTCTGGGAAGATATTGCAAGATCCCAGCAGATGTTAAAGCCACAGACTACATCTAGGATATGTTCATTTAACCTAAACGTACATTGCAATGATAAACTGTAATTTATATAGAATGCACAGGAAGTATTCTGGCTTGCATCTGGTTTGGATCTGAAAAGTCCCTCCAAAGATAAATGTGTTGAAGGCTTGGTCCCCAAATCTGTATAGAAGTAGTGCTTTGAGGAAGCAATTGGGTCATGAGAATTCTAACCAATGGGTTAATCCATCTATGGGTTCATAATCTGACAGACTATTGGGGGTGACGGAAACTTGGAGGGAGGGTGGGGAGGAGTTGGAGAGGGTAGGGTCCTTGGAGATATGTTCCTGCAAGCTACATCCTGCCTTGCCTGCCCCTCCCTCTCCCCCACTCTCTCTTTCCCACTCCCCATTTATCATGTTTGGACTGAGGTTGATCCCAAGTTAGCAATGGAGAGAATCAAAGCTGCTGATAAGGAGATGTTGTAACCAGATATGATGAAGACCAAGTCCAAAACATCATGTGAATGCAAGCCCTTTAGAGAGCTAGGGAGGCAGCGCTCCCAGAGTGAATCTTAGAAGACATGCAGAAGGTGGGCAGTGGGAAGATCAGATGGAAGATACAGTGTCTCTAGGCTAAAGAGCAGCTAGACCAAACGCTCGGGACCTGAACCAACAAATGAGAACAAAGACGCCACGCCCCCCCCCCCCCCCGTCTTTCCACAGCTCTATCCTGAAGTCTGTGAGCTGCACCCACTTGGACATACCCTCAGGACCAGCTCACACCCATCCTCGGTAACACCCAAGGCAAGCAGCTTCCCAATTACCAGCTTCTTCTCGATTTAAGAAGCCTGATGCTATCATAATGTCTCTGACTCTTGGCAGCTGCTCTGATAGACAAGTCCTTTTGCATCTTGAAAGTGCTTGTGGTCAGAAGCAAAATGAACCCCAGATTCTCATACCCCCTTCTGGGATTCCTTTCTCTCTTAACTGAAGAACTTGGGGCAGCCCATTTGAGCTCATGGGGTCTCTTTCCCCTTTTCCAAAATGAGGGCCAAGGCAACATGTGTCTCACAGATTTATTCAGATGGATAATAGCTTGATATCTAATTAAGCGACTGCTAGAATGCTTTACAGGGAGAGGTAGGTGTGTGTGTCTGTGAGTGTATGTATACACATGTACTATTTGTATAAAATATATAGGCTGAATATGCCCTAACCAAAATGCATGATACCAGAAGTGTTTTGGATTTTAGATCTGGGGATAATCCCATATTCGTAGTATCTCTCAGAGATGGAAACCTGTTATGTCTAAACATGCAATTAATTTTTGTTGTATATACTTTTGACATGTAGCCAAAAGAAAATTTTGTGTAGTATTCTAAATTATTTTTCACATGAAATAGAGGTGGGTTTTTTTGTTTGTTTGTTTGGTTGGTTGGTTGGTTGGTTTTTTTGTTTGGTTGGTTTGGTTTTTTGTCGTTTTGTTGTTGGGTTTTGGGGTGTGTGTGGACTTTTTTGATTGTGGCATCAGGTTGATACTCAACAAGCTTTGGTTGCATGTTTTTAGATTGTTTTCATTAGGGATGCTGGGAGCATAAGCTGCCATGCTTACATCTGTTTGTGAAAGTAGCATGCATGCAATTAATGCATCTGTGGAACTCAGCAACTGGTCTGTTAAGACATCTGTGGGTGAAAACCCAACCCCATCACTGAAACAAATTCAGGTACTTACTGGGCACTGGGAGGGTACAAAACAGTGATACACCCCTAGTCCTCAAAGATACACCCCCAGTCCTCAGACACATACCCCAAGTCCTCAGACACATACCCCAAGTCCTCAGACACATACTCCTAGTCCTCAGACATATATTCCTAGTACTCAGACACATACCCCCAGTCTTCAAGAGAATGGTTTGGAAATTAGTTAACTAACATAAAAACAAGGAATCTGAGTGCCAGGAGAACTCAGTCCAAAATTCTGTTCCAATCTAGAATTGAGAAACCTTAAATTGTGAAATTTGGGGGCAGGTAGCATAGCTCAGAGGAAGAGCACACACGTAGCACACATGGAGCCCTAAGTTTGACACCCAGAGCCCAAACAGAAAAACAGAGCTGAAGCTGAACATTTTATTGATTCGAATCTCCATAAACTGGAACTTGCGGCCTTTGTCATCATGGAGATGCTGTGAAGATTAAACATGAGATTAAGCATTGAAGCATTAAGATACACCATAGTACTTATGAGACCCAAATTACACACTGAATTATAAATAAGGACAATGCTTGTAGTATTAAAAGCCAAAAGGGGAAGGTGACCCCAAAACTCTGTGAGGAGCGTGGGTAGAATTGCCCCTGGTTGTGAGAGCCGGACTGTACTCCCACAGGGGGATGGTGTGGAAGACTGCTGAGCCTCTCTCTCTACTTGGGGAAGTAGGGAGGCTGATGCTAGCACTCTGGTGTACACCACAATAGACAGTGATAGAGACATTGCTCAAAGAAGTTAAAATTCAACATTAAGGACTCCCCGTGTGATCCAGCCATCCAACCCTCAGACATTCATATAAAGAAATTGAAATTGGGATCTAGAGAAGAATCTACATCTACAAGTTAACTACATCATTATTTACAATGGCCAAGATGTGGGAAGAATTTGCATGGCCATAAACAAGTGAAGAGATAAGCAATATGTCACACACACACACACACACACACACACACACACACACATACACACACACACACAAGCACATGTACACATGCATGCATGCACCCACACACACACACATATATGCTTCTGCAATATTCAAAGATACGGATGAGGGGTGTGAATGTAATTCACTTTGGTAGAGGAATACTTCAGACACAGAAGTAGACAACTCGCTCATAGGAAGCACTGTTTAAAGGCAAAAGCAGCTTAAAGAACACTGGCTGCTTTTGCAGGAGCAGAGTCTAAGAGGAGAAAGAGGGATTTGCTAATTGAGAGGTATAAAATTTCAGCTAAGAGGAGTAAATCTTAGAAACATGCTTACAATATTGGGTTTTTTTTTAGGGGGGGTGGTTGTCTTTGTTTTTGTTTTTTGTGTCTCAGTTGATAATGCTGGGCCGTACACTTAAAACTCTAAGTTAGATCTCATGCTAAGTCTTACCACAATAAAGTAAAATTAAAAGAGAGAGGCTAACCCAGTTGCGGTGGAGGTTAAAGATCATTCGGGGAAGCCCTGAACTGAGGGTTCTACCTGCTGCTTCCCTCCCACTCAGCCACCCTGCCTTGAAGCTGGAGGGCTCCCACCTTCTCCGGAGTGTGGGCGCTGCCCTCATTCAGCCCTGAGAGGTACTGGGTAGTAGTATTCATCTTTGATGCAAAATCAGAGTGCTAAGCCACCATCTCAGGATTCAGGCTGGGATGAGGTGTGGGGCCCGGGCCACTCCCACACACAGTCCAAAGGTCAGCCTGAAGCTGAGACCCAGCAACTCCTGGCTGTCTGTGAAGAAACTTTCCCCGTTCCCAGTTCCATCAGGAATGGAAATTGCATTTCAGGGTCTGAGAAGGTGGCTCAGCCCATAAAGTGCTAACCACAAAACCAAGAGGAGGACCCAAGGGCAATGCTCAGTACTACCCCACACATAAAACTCCAGGTATAATCTATGGAATCCCAGAGCTGGGGAGGAAGATCCCTGGCCTATTCTAACTGGTGAACCCCAAGTCCTAGTGAAAGGCCCTGTCTCAAAAACAAGGTGGGTGGTTTTTGAGGACTAACACCCAAGCTTGACTTCTGGTCTCCATACACATATGCATATATACAAACACATTTGCAACTACACACATATACACATTCACACATCTCTCTCTCTCTCTCTCTCTCTCTCTCTCTCACACACACCAATAGCTTCAGAATTTTTGGCCTTCTATGAGATAAGAGCTTAAAAATGTCTCAGGTCAGAGGTCATCCATGGGGTTAAGCAGCAGACACAGAATCAGAGAGCCCAGTAGAGATTGGAGACGGAGCTGAGTGACAGCTGCAGCCAGGAAGCTGGCCAAGGGACCAAGGACACCATATGGATAGGAAGGAGTGATTATCTGGGAGGGGATCATCTCATCCGGCCCAATACTCTTATTGGGCTAACTTTCCAAGAGTTCTTAGCTGTGTGTTTTGGAGGCACAGAGTAAAGAAGTACCTGACTTAAAGCCAGGACTCCTTTTTCTCATGTTAGCTGCCAAACTGAAAGGATAAATTCACTCAAAATGCGTGTGTGTGTGTGTGTGTGTGTGTGTGTGCCTGTGGAGACTGGAGGACAACCTTGGCTCCTGTCCCTCAGGCCATTGCCTTATTTCTGAGGGTCCCTTATTCAGCAAGCAGGTTGAGTACAGTGTCTGGGGGTTCCACCTGTCTGTCCCTCCCCTGCACAGGGATTA
Source organism: Tokudaia tokunoshimensis (assembly GCA_036184795.1). NCBI lineage: Eukaryota > Metazoa > Chordata > Mammalia > Rodentia > Muridae > Tokudaia > Tokudaia tokunoshimensis. The sequence continues at coordinate 12,825,414 of BTHU01000010.1, read as the reverse complement.
CAAATGTGCACCACCACACATGGACTTTTTTAAAATACATATGGGCTCTGGGAATTTTACTGAGTTATCTTCTCCACCCTCAAGATTGTTTTGTTCGATGAAACAAAGTTGTTTCATGCAAATGAGGGCCCATATATCAGAGAAGAGATGGGATCCCACCTTAAAAGTTAGAAACCCTGAGTTTCCCCAAGAGAAAGTCAGCAGATTTGATTCCTTGTCTTTGCAATTAAAAGAAAAAAACTAGTTATTAAGAATTTGAAAATAACCTTCAGAGGAGGAATAATGAGAGTTATTTTAAAAATTACAATGAGGGAGTCAGATTTCTTTCTAACAGGTGTGTCAGCCTTCACAAAAAGGAGAAGCCTGTGGAAGGGGGGTTCATCACACTCGCCTTGGGAACATTCTGAGGGAGTCAGCACACTGGGATTCCGATCAATTTTTCTCAGGCTTTTCCCCCCCTCTGGGGGGGGTCTCCCCAATCACTTAAAACTGATGGGATTCTAAGCTCATGGCGCCATCTCTGAGAGACTCTTAAAGTCTGAAAAATGTTCCCCAAATTCATATACCAGCCTCAGCATCTCTGAAGACAGGTGTTTTGAGAAGCGGAGGGGGTCTTTAAAAGACCAAAGAGTGGTAAGAGTCAGGTGTGTGGGGACACACATGCAATCCCACCCATGGCTTGACAGGCAGAGGCCAGAGACTCAGTCAACACTAGCCTGAATTACACAGCAAGAACCCTGTATTAAAAAGCCAAGGACTAGCTCTGCCAAGAAGGTTCAGTGAGTAAAGGTGTTTGCAACCAAGCCTGCAGACCCAGGCTTAATCTCTGGGAGCCACATGGTGGATGGAGAGAACTGACTCCCAAAAGTTGTCCTTCAACTTCTACATGGGTGTGGTGGGGTAAGTGCACATCCACAAATAAACTAAAAACGTGAGATTTTTTTTAAAAAAACGAGTATTTTTAATGGAAAGAACAAACCAAGAGCCAGGGGTCGAGCAAGACCTGGCTTTCATAAAGTCTTGAATTCAATCCCCAGGGACACCATCCCCCCCACACACACATACACACATGCACGCATGCACACACGCACAGCGTCTTTATGAGAAGAGGATTAGACCCTAGTTGAGATGATAATGTGAGGACAGAGAGCAGCTATCTACAAACCAAGGCACCAAGGCTTCTCAGGAGCTCTTCCCTGCCAAGAGCCGAACTCAGATTTCCATCTCCAGGACTATGAGAAAGTGTGTTTCTTGTTATTTAAACCACTCAGCCTTCCTGGGACTTGTGCTGTAAACTTTCACACGACCCATCATCCCTAGATAAAGGATAGCTGTAACCATCCCCACTCTGCTCCCAGGAAGACATGGCTTTTAGCTTCTCTCAAGATAAAGAATCAGCCAGGTTACCAGGCAACACACACACACACACACATACACGCGCACACACACACACACAAAAGCCATAAAACCAGGCCCCTGCTGGACCCCTGGATGACCTGGTGTTGACCTCCTAGATGCACGTGTTCCCAGCTGAAACTTGACTCCAGGTGAGCTGGGGACCCACAGCCTCAAAAAGGGATCAGAAGAGATGGCTTTGATGGTTCCGACATCCCACCTACCACACCCACGCTGCTCCCCAAATTAAGGAGCTGTCACTCATAGTGGAAGATCTCAGGGGCTGGAATTTTCCTTAACACTGGAGAAGGCTCCCAAAGGGGCAATCATAATTAGTGCTTTCCTATATTGAGACGGGGCAAGTGACCCAAAACCACAGGGTTGTTTTTCTAACCGAGGTGCTTGTGACCTTGCAAATAAGCCATGGTCAGCTCAACTCAATGGATTAAAGACATACCAGCACTCTGTGCCTAGCCACTACATGGTGGTCTTGCTCCAAAATCTGCTCTCTCCACCCTGTCTTTGCTCAGTAAGGCATAGCAGGCATCCCCAGCTAAGGACTGTGGTTAGATTCTGCTTTTGTCTTGCAAATCTCATAGACGGCCACTAAATCCTAGCCCATTGGGAAGTCCTCTGACCTACTCTGGACTACAGCCTCGGCCTCAGTTGGTCCACAGAGTTCAGTGTGTTCTCCAGCTCATCCTCCTAAGTGATGAGTTTAGCATCCACTCACCATGACCATACCTCCCCTTAAATTAAGGAAGAGTGCCCTGTGGACATTTTGAGTGTGGACATTTATCTGTTGGAGATCTGCCCGGTGCAAGGTAGATTATTAATTAGTATTCCATTGCCGGTAACGTTCACCGTTGGGTACCTATAATATATCCAATTGTTGCCCAGTGTCTCCAGAGGCTATTGTTTCAAATGCATATTCAAACCACCTAACAAGCTCTTCTAGAAAATCTAATGCTTGGGCAGAATGTAGTTTAGGCGGTAGGGCTCCCACCTGTCATGCCTGAAGCCCTGGGCTTAATTCCCAACACTGCATAAACTGGGTATGGTGTCACACATCTTCAATATCAGCACTTAGGAAGTGGAGGTAGGAGGATCAGAAGCCCCGGGTCACTCTCGACTGAGTAGGAATTTTAGGCCAACCTGGAATACATCAGTCGCTGGCTTGGTATCAGTATCAGCAATTTCCAAAATGCAACCAGCATCAAGAAGCTCTCATGGTCTCATCAGAACCACTCCTGTAGCATGTAAACTAACCCACGGCATTCATCCCCGGTCTTAAAAACATCAAACGGCATCTCATCAAATGCAGAAAGCATCAGATCTTCATTGCATCATGGGAGGTTCTCCAGCATCAGCCTTCCTTACCTCCGGCCTTCCCATCCACCTACCTCAACACCCACCCCCTGCCCTCTCTCTGCCTGCTGATCTGGACTCACTGAGTCTTCCATACTGACAGGCTCTCCTACATGTATACATTCTATATCAGCCTAAGATGTTGCTCATCTTCCCCTCCTCCTGGAAAAACATCAATAATTTTTCGTAACTCAGTTACAAGCCTCTTTGTGAAACCTTACTCCTCTGATCCTGAGCACAGCACTTCTCCCGCACTGGGCGCATCCAAGTACCATGTGTCTCTTGGTTTACCCAGTATTCTTTCCCACTGGACTCCAAGCTCCTTGGTGCACCTGGCACCTAGCACCCAGTGCTGCATTTTGTATGCAAATAAAGGGGATGGTATGGGAGAATGATCCCTCCCTCGGCACCAAGTCTCCTTACCGCTGCTTCTCAATTGCTGTCTGAGCAGAAGGAGGGTACCGTAAGCCACACAGAAAAGTCAAGTCACCTAACAGAAGGCTCCTTCCTATGGCATCAAGGAATTTCCCAGGGCACTGATAAGCTAAAGTGGCCAGGATAGTGACCATGTTACCATTGAGATATGCGGACCAGCACCAGAGTAAGGGTCTTTGGGGCCAGAGGCTCTTCAGTTTACCATGTGTCACCAGCTAATCCCACAGCAAAGCCCTGGCAGAGGGGTCTCTACCTTTCTGTCACACTTGTCTTCTTGAGACAAGATCTTACTGTCACTATGTAGCTGTAACAGACAGTTTTTACGTCAGCTTGACACAAGCTAGGGTCATTTTGGAAGAAGGAATCTTAATAAAGAAAGTGCCTCAATAGGGTTAGCCTGTGGGCCAGCCTGTAGGGCATTTTCTTGATTGAGGATTAATATGGGAAGGCCCAGCTTACTGTAGGCAGTGTCACCACTGAGCTAGTGGTCCTGGATGCTATCAGACATCAGGTCAAGCAAGCACTGGGAAGCAATTCAGTAAGCAAGTGTTCCTCTGTGGCCTCTGCTTCACTTCCTGCCTCCAGGTTTCGGCCCTGACTTCCCTCAATGATAATCTGCTACCTGGAAGTATAAGATAAAACAAACCCTTTCCTCCCCAAGTTGCTTTGGGTCATGGTGTTTATCCCAACAATAGTAACCCCAACCAAGACAGCAGACAAGGATGACCTTGTTCTTCCGATCCTCCTGCCTCCGCCTCCCAAGCGCTGGGATTACAAATATGCACACCATATCTAGCCTGTGGATGGAGGAGTGAATCCAGGCCTTCCTACACATCCCCAGGTATCAGTATCTTGAACAAGCTCTGACATTCCAGATGATCAGCACCTTGGCTTAGGGGCATTCTCTCCAGACACTACACTGAGCTTGAGGTGGAGGCCTGTGATGTAAACACTGTGACTCACAGGAGACACGGTTCTGCTGAGCAGCATCGGTCTCCCGCCTTTGGGAAGAGCCTCCATTTCCAGGGTGTCTGGAGTAATGGGGCAGGTACAGGAGACCCTTAAATTGACTCGCTGGACTCGGGGGGAATGAAGATAGAGTATTACCTGTCTGGCTCACCACAGTGGTCATCTTGGTTTACAATCAGCCACATCACTCGTCTGTTCCAAACTTTGAAATGATTCCCTAGGGTGGGTGGGGGATCAGACTGCCTTCAAGGCATTCTGAGGGCTCGTTATTGTCACCCCTGCCCCCTCTACCTTTCTGCCTGTTTTCCTTTAAAATATGTCTACCAAGGGCCAACAGACCCTCAAACTCACCAGATTCCCTGTGTCTTTGCACTTCTGTACCTTGGCTCATGTTGTCCCCTCTACCAGCTATCTCTGTCTCTCTCTCTTCCTCCCTCCTCCTCCTCCTCCTTCTTCTTCCTCTTCCTCTTCTTCTTCCTCCTCCTCCTCTCTCTGTGTCTCTGTCTATCTCTGTGTGTTTGCCTCTGTCTCTCTCTCCCTTCCTCCTCCTTCCTCTCTGTCTCTCTCTGTGTCTCTCTGTCTCCCTCCCTCTCTTCTTCTTCCTCCTCCCCTCCTTCTTCTCCTCCTTCTTCCTTCCTCCTCCTCCTCCTCCTTCTTCTTCTTCTTCTTCTTCTTCCTCTCTCTCTCTCTCTCTCTCTCTCTCTCTCTGTCTCTCTCTCTGCCTCTCTCTCTCTCTCTCTCTCTCTCTCTCTTCCTAAACTCTCCCACTTATCCTTCAGTTCTCAGATCCTTGTCCCCCAAGCACGCAGTCCTTCTCACAACCCCCTCACCTACCCCACACCATAAGAAAACCCTGATCGTTGTATCACAATTGCACAGACAAGGCCAGGCCTGTATTGTTTCCAGGTTCTGCCTATGCTTGAGTCACTGAACCTCTCAGTATCCTTCTCTCCAAAACTGTCTTACAAAACATGACAATGCATGCAGAGCCCTGCCCACCTTGGACACTGAAGGAGTGGGGAATGGTACCTGCACCTGGGTCCACATTCTACAGGTCCAGGCCTTTTTCTGAAAAGCTGGTTATCTAGCTCAGGTGGATAATAGCTGAGGATTTTCTACCATAGTTTCCTGAGGTTCTGTAGACCTCTCTGTCCTCTGACCTAAGGGGTTCTGTGATCCAATTCAAGACCCCAGCGGGCACAGATGGGATGCAGACAGGACCCTTACCAGGACAAGGCAGATAAGGAAACAATACCGTGGGAGGAGAGGACAGAGTCTGTAGCCCCAAAGAGGGAAGTTGCTCTCCCCATGGAGTCAGAAGAACCTGCTTCACAGAGGAGCAGGAATTTGGCAGAGGGGAGAAAGGATAGTCCTGGAAGGACATGGGGTCCTAGAGAAATGAGGACATTCTGAGTGACGGCTCAGGATTCCTGGGCTGCAGGAGTGGGGGGTGAGTGAGAGGAAGAGTCAGGGAGATGGTGGAAACGGGGCCCTGAGCAACCAGGCTGCAAAGGGGGGACAGTGTCCTGTGAGCCTAGGGAGCCAATAGGGTGGGGGTAGGGGGGCAGGGAGCATCCTGTGAGAGAGCTCACTCAGTTTGGGGAAGAAAACCAACGTGTATGAAGGGTGTCAGGGAGGAAAGGAGAGGCCGTGAGGACCACGAAGTAGGGTGAGCGCAGAGGCAGTGTGGAAGAAGAGGCGTAGCTGAGAGTAAAGGGGAGATGGGATTGATGGGACCAGACAGGGTGGAAAAGGGGAGGCTGAGGTAGAGGTGAGGAAGGTTAGGATGAAGAGGAGAAGAGGACAGGCTGGGGAGGAAGTGAGGGGCTCCGGGGAGGAGCTGAGAGGTCCAAGGAGATGAGGAAGATTGTTAGAGGGCGGGTAAAGGATGCTGGAGAGCAAGACAGCACTCAGAAGGTCAAGAGGAAGGGTGTTTGGAATCAAGAACACATGAGTTGTCCAGATAGGTACTCTAAGCCTCCAAGCCAGGGCCATCCTGCATGGAAGGCAAAGACCGTCCTAGACACAGTCTGAAGATGGTGTTTCCCTTTTGACCACCAGACTCGAGCAGTTTCTTGTTCTTTTAGGAGCTGGGAGCTGCACTGTCTACTCTAGTGAGACAGTGTCCCCTTCCGTTTGTGGCATGGCCATCACGTCTCTTCTACCTGGCTTCTCGAGGAGATGACCAGGTGTGACGAATGTCCTGGTGTGCCCAGGTCTGTCCAGCTTTTAACATCTTGTAGATTAGGACAGTTAGTCACCAACTGCACCCAGTAGCTAAGCTCCAGGGGCTCAGGGCAGGAAGGGCCCAGCTTGTCACAGAGCATCGGGCTAATTCTCCTCAACAGGATAATCCTATGAAAAGCGGCATGAGTCACAGGTAGGCAGACAAGTGACCTGAGATTTAATCCTGTGAGTGGCTCTTCCCACACTTTCTAACTCAAAAGCCCAGAACAAAATGAACCACTTTGTCCCCAGACACCCCATAGGTGCAGTCCACCTCCCACACATCCATTGGGAACGGACACCCTGTGCTGGCCATTTGCCATCCACAAGAAAAGGTTCTAGCTGTACAGAAAACACACAGATTGTTACCTTGGGGTTGGGGGAGGCTCTTGATCCTACAAATCACATTTTCCTGGTCTTTTTATACACACACATATACACACACTTAAAAATCCTGCTGTTTGGTATTGGGGGAAATGTTCAAAACGTTCATTCAATAGTCGATTCCTTGTAACAATATCGGCTGTCTCAAATCTCCGCGCAGCTTCAAGCACCCTCCTGAGTAACAGGTTGTTTTTGGCCTGCAGCAGACCATCACGGCTGCCTTCGAATTCTCCACTATAAACAGTTTACGCGAAAACCCAATCATTATGGTTTTTAAATACAACACATATAGCAACACAGAAGTCATTTAGTACAATTGGGCAGCACGGACCGACCTAGATGGACGCCCTCTGCCCCTACCCGATCTTCCCTTGGACACTCCACATATTGGGTCCCCGCCCACTTGCCAGAGTCCAGGTGGGGACACCCGGGGTACCTTTTGGAGAAATGCCATCCTCGGCCTGTACTGCTGGCCTTGGTGTCGGATCGTCATTCTGGACCCTGGATGAATTCACGACCACAACACGAATGATAGTGAAAGGGGAAACCCCCAAGTTCACAAGCCAGCCTGGTCTGCCCCAGCCTGGGCGTGGACCGGGAGGCACAGAGAGCGGAGAGCGCAGGGCCCAGAGTGCCGCCCGCCGCCCCTCGACTCTCCCTCGCACCCGCCGACATGCAAAGCAGCTGGAATTCGCGCCAACCAATCAGCGAGCAGCGCCGCGCGCTCATTAGCATCCACTGCGCGGGCTCCCACCTGCCACCAGGGGGCGGCGTCCGGCTCCACCTGGACCAAACCTCAGGTAGGAAGGCCGGATCAGGGATGCTGAAGCTAGAGCATCTATCTGCCCCAAGGTATGTGAGCCTGTTAACCTAGGAGAAGTTATATACGAAAGTGAGACAGAGCACAGCGGGAACGGGGCTTTCCTATGCCCGCTTGCAGAAGAGTTGGGCATCTTTGGCTAAGTTAGCGCTAAGAATTTCTTTGTGAGAGAAGTAAAAATTTTAAACCGTTTCATCGTATCCAATAGAAGTGTCCATCAAGCCTCTAATAGATAAATGAGCAACGCCGTGATTGCTCCTAAATAAATATTTAAGAAAAAAATATCAGCTGTCGACTTTTATTTATTGACCTAATAAATAGACTAATTGGTAAGATGTTGGTTTCAAGAGAGGAAGAAGTGAGGAAGCCTGTAGACACTTTTTAGCTAGCTGTGTGCCCTTAGGCAAATTATATTTTACTTTTAATTCCAGATACTTGCATTTGTTTGTCTTTAATAGACTCTTAAAGGAATTTTATATTTTTATTTTTTTTTTAAGATTTATTTTGTGTATGTGAGCACACTATAGCTGTCTTCAGACACACCAGAAGAGGGCATCGGATCCCATTACAGATGGTTATGAGCCACCATGTGGATGCTGGGAATTGAACTCAGGACCTCAGGAAGAGCAGCCAGTGCTCTTAACCACTGAGTCATCTCTCCAGTCCTTAAAAGAACTTTTAAATTGACCTAAAAATTGGGCAGATGGAACAGAATAGAGACCTCTAGAGTGTCCACCCACTCCACACATTCATAACCCCTCCTCCATAGTCAACCTGTCTGGGGAGATTGGTATGTGTCACTAATTGATGGGTCTATATTGGCATATATCTACAAAAAAAAAGGATGAAGCCCCCACTTAGTCTACACAGGCAGGATAGATATGCAGTGCAGTGTCTCACATGTTTAAGCTGAAAATGATCAAAGTGATTTGCCTTAGTGGTGCTCAGCCAACTGATATACCTTTGGAGTATAAGCCCTTATCCACTATTTGTTTTTTGTTTTTTCCTTTCGGGGCATATTTATTGGTAAGAATCCATTGAACGCTGTGGACACTCTCAGAAAACATACTCACATACATGTTCACATAACAGTGACCCATGTTTGCAAACAATGTCAAAGTTTTGGGTTCCTTTGGGCCCCATTCAGAAGCCCCTGCATCCCAACCTTCAGTAGAAAGGATCTGAGCTCTCCAGGGATCGGGTGCTACAGAGGACCAGTGTCTGCCAATCAAACCAGATGGCTAAGAAGCCTGTTCCTTATGTGAGCTGGGATCCCAGGAAAGAGCCGCAAGATCTTGACTCTTCTTCATGGAACAACTTCTGGGTTTAGTGTTACACAGAACACACGGAAGCAAAGAAAGCCTGAGTTCCCTTGCAGCACCAGCATTCCCTAGATCTATAAATTCTGAGAAAACAGAGGTGACTTCCTGGGGTGGTGAATTGGGAGCTTAAATCATTCAGCAATGAGGAGAGTCGAAAATGTAAGGAATTATGCTCAGCAGGAATAGAAGTTGCCTTAGAAAGCCTGCTCTTCCCTGCGATCTCTTCTTTCAAGCTTCCCTGTGAAGCAATCATATTTTGAAGGATCTTCTCTTAGCCCATTGGACCAGAGATGCTTGGTGGGTGGACCAGAGGCCGGTCCTCGGCCTGTGATCCGGTTCCACCAATAAATTCTTACCAATAAATAAATAAAAAGTATTTATTACCCTTGCAAATGTCAACTAGAGCAAGACAGACAGGACATGGAGACAAGCGAATCTGAGGTGAATTGCGAGCTGAAGTGGAAGTGAAGGATGAGCAGAGGAAGCCAGAAAACATAGAGAAGTCAGTGAGCAGTACAGGCAGAGAGCAACAGGAGCTGTGAGGCGGGTGAGAGTCCCTTGAGACAAGCTGAGGCAGGGTCTTCCCAAGGGCAAGAGTCTCTGTGTGAATCTCCCACAGAGCTAAATCTCTGTTCCTTCCAAAATGCTCCGATATGTAATTTGATATAAAAGGTTTAGGTAGTGTCCTGGAAAAGAAATTGATGCCGTTAACCTATTTAAACAACAATTATATTGTATGTTCAGTATTGTGCCGAAAGGCCTGGGATTCAAAATAGACTGTGATTACCATCTCTGTCTCAAGGAACTTACAGCTTCATGGAGGGAAAGAATAATTGCATAAAACCTGTGCAAAACACGATACAGATGTGTCAAAAACCAGGAAGCACAACACGGGGCTTTGGGAAGGCCTTTTATCTGGTCTGAGCGGATGGCCGTTGTGATGAGGGGGCATTATGGGGTCTGGAAGGAAAAGGGAGGTCAAGCCTGTGAAGTAAGCGAGAGGGAGTAGAGAAGCAAGAGCCAGCAGGATTGGAGGGTGGTGACTGGGAGCTCACTGAACACCAGATCATAACGCTGATGCAGTTTGGAGGGGCTGGGCCTGTGACAGAATGGGGAGGGGCAGAAGGGGAAATGCCGAAGTGATATAAAGGATCTGTATTAGGGAGAGCACTATAGGTAAAGTAGCTGTTGTGCAGGCCTGAGGACCTGAGTTCAATCCCCAGAGCCCCACTTTTCTTTTTTTTCTAAGAAAAAAAAAAAAGAGTATTAAAGTATACTGTAACTCCAGCACTGGAAGGGATACCTAACCAGCAAGGCCAGCCTAGGCAGTGAGCTCCAGACCGATGAGTGACCCTATCTTAAATAACAAGGTGGCTGGCTCATGAGGCAGGACACCCAAGGTTGTTCTCCAGCCTCAACCCTCACACACATGAACGCGCGTGTTTACCCTTCCCACGCACAGACGTGCACCCACACAAACATGTTGTGGATAGCCCCGGGCTTGTACTTTGATGCTAATTCCACTCCTGGGAGGGGCTGCAGACATATACATGTAATCATATATACAAGTGCCTTGTGAACCTTTTCCCCACCTTAACTTTTCAAATAAAGGCTAGAGACGTGATTGGGCAGGAGGAAGGAGGAGGAGCTAAGAGTTTGGGGGAGGAGAAAAGGATCGTCGAGGGAAGGGGGAGGAGTTACCGGGGATAGACGGAGAGGAGGGAGAGAAGCTCGTGGCCTGAAGAAACCCCAAGTTATATGCGATAACATAGATGGGAATAGAGTACTGTATAGCTTGTATTGATATTGATCAAGTTGAGATTTCTTTTACTGGGTAATTGGGTTGGAAAATTACAGCAACACCCACCTACACGCACATGTTTATACACACAACAAATCTTTGTAAAGGTGACCACCTTAATAGGCATGGTGGTTACACTGGCGAATTCATCTATTAGCACTCAAACAATTATGCTTCTCAAATTAGAGTCCATCAATGTACGTCAACAATACATCTGGGCTGGAGAGATGGCTCAGCAGTTAAGAGCACCAACTGCTCTTCCAGAGGTCCAGAGTTCAATTCCCAGCAACCACATAGTGGCTCACAACCATCTGTAATGGGATCTGATGCCCTCCTCTGGTGTGTCTGAAGACAGCTACAGTGTACTTATTTATAATAATAAATAAATCTTTGGGCCTGAGCAAGCAGAAACTGAGCGAGCAAGGTTAACCGGGGTGAGCGGGGTTGATCGGAGCGAGCACAGGTCCTAAATCCTAAATCCCAGCAACCGCATGGAGGCTCACAACCATCTGTACAGCTTCAGAGTACTCATATACATAAAATAAATAAATAAATAAATCTTTAAAAAAAACAATACCTCAACAAAGAGACTGACCCACGAATCCAATTTATCTTTCAAGAAGTCAGAGGAGTATAATGCTAAGAGCTAATCTTTCTATGACTCCGTTACAATGATTCTGTCATCACCCTCTTCACCACGGGTATCCTGTGTCCTTGTCATCTTTAAAAAAAAGTGCGATTCAGAACCTAAACTTAGATCACAACCTTAAATGTTATGCGATGCCACTTACAGTGCCATGGCTCTTGTCCCCAAAGAACAAAACCTACTCTACGTACGATGCTGCACCATCCACACAAGCCGCAATGTCCTTCTACGCCTAGGTCAACGGTCATCTCAATAGGATGTCGTAGCTTCAGTAGGTCAGTCCACTGCACCAAGGACTGTGGGTGCAGAGTTTAAAGGACATGTCTCTCACCTTTGTGCTTCTTGTACAGTGTGGGAGGGAAGGTGGGACCTTAAAGGATTCATTTCCTCACGGTGGGTCTATCTAACTGCTTTGAAGCAGGAAGTTCCATGAGGTAGCTTCTGAGAAATTGGCCAGTGTTAAAGAAGACGTGGGAAAGTCTGGAAAGAAACAAATATTGGAAAGTCATTCCCATTACCGAAGTCCGAAGGAAGGAGAGCTGGTTCTCTATATAGAAGACAGTCTTCTTGGAGAGATACAACTGTTGCCAGGACAGAGCTCTTGGAGAATAAACACCAGATGTCTCTCTTCCTGCCCTCTCCTATTGTGGCTGGTCACTGTTCTAGTCTGCAATAAAGAGGGCAGCTCATCCCGGATGAGGTGAACTTTTAGGGTCAGCCTCCAAGAGCAGAGTCTGACAGAGTATCCCAAATGACTGCGGACAGCAGCAGGAGAGGACACAAATGTCTCTGACGCCACCAATGGCTAGAGATGTCTTGGAGTATATCGTGTGCCTTCGATCTCTGCAGCACCTACTCCTGTAACAACTGACAACTCCCTGCCTTAGACATGAATGGAGTTGGATTCACCTGACTCCCTGGGCTGCTGCCCACACTGTTCCCATTGGCTTTCATGTGATTCCATGGTGTAAGTTGTCATCAGTATACATTACATTTGCAAATGTAAAAAATAAAACAGAAATTGGGGGGCAGTCCTCTTAGATGATGAGTATTTCTCCCCACTCCTATTAGAAAAACAACACCTTCTGAAAACCTACCAATACCTAATACTCCACAGAGCAACCAAGTGGGGCCAGCAGACACCTCACTGGTCAACTGCAGTTCAACAGAAGGAAGTGGGGGCTGAGAACATCCTTCTCCAAAAAGAAAATGAGATGGCTAGAAATCATCCACACTTGGCATGCTGTGTGTTGGCTCAGAGATAGGAAAAGAGGAATTAGAACTTTTTGGAAAAAAAAAATCTTCTTTAACCAGGGCTTATTTAGAAACTGTTTTAGCCCAGTGGTGACCACCAGCTACAAAGCTCAATCCTGGATCACATACCCCGTCCATCTTGTCTTTATTGTCCTAAATTAAATTCATTTGGGTACGTGTTCTTATAAGCACAGCTAGAAATGAACAAAGGAAAAGGAGACAAGAGTACTCCTTCTGAGCCTTCCTCCTCTTCACTCAGCAGAGTGCACTTGTATCTGTGTACTAGATGAGTCACCTCGGAACCAGTGACATCCATCATCTTTCTCGAAGGGTTTTATTGATTTTCATTCTAGAAAATTTGGAAGTAGAGAATTTTTTTTTGTAAATGTTTTCATTATTTTTTGTGTTTGAATGGTTTGCCCATATGCATACCCAGGCACCATGTGCATTCAGAGTCACTGGAAATCAGAAAAGGATACCATAGCCCTGGGATTGAAGTTATAGACAGCTGTGAGCTGCCATGTGGGTGCTAGGGACAAAACCCTGGTCCTCTGGAAGAGCAGCCAGAGCTCGTAACTGCTGAGCCATCTCGCTATCCCCTCTATAGAATTTTTTTATTGGTGCTATAGAAAGACATTTTAACAATGTAAAATAGACTTTGATTTTAAAAAACAAAACAGAACTGGATAGATGGCTCAGCGGTTAAGAGCACCAACTGCTCTTCCAAAGGTCTTGAGTTCAAATCCCACAACCACATGGTGGCTTACAACCATCCGTAAAGAGATCTGATGCCCTCTTCTGGTGTATCTGAAGAAAGCTACAGTGTACTTATATATAATAAATAAATCTTTAAAAAACAAAACAAAACAAAAACTTGGGGCTCATAAGGGGATATGGAGGCCTCAAAACACAATATATGTGCTGTAGAGGCCCTGCTCTGCCTCTGACGGAATGGAGAGCATTTTAAGTAGCTTTATTGAGGTATAATTGGTATACAATAAACTGTTCATGTTTAAAGTGTATAACCAGGTAAGTTTTAACATATATACAAAACAATATGCACACTGCCAAGGTAAGGAATACATCAATTCTCCACAAAGTTCTTCTTGTGGCCTCTCCCACATGACCCAGACCTACTTTTTTTTGTTGCTATGGATTAGCAGATAGGTAACTTTGATCAAATTACCTAACCTCTTCCTCTCACTAGTAACAACAAGAATCCAGACTTGAATTTCAAGTAGCCTTCAGCTTTAAAGTCTATGATGTCAATATTCTAAGTCAAATTCTTTTTCACAATAAACCAGCCCCAAAGGGCTGGTGGCAGCATTTAGTCTTCTCTACAAAGTGAGCCTCTCTGAACTCAGACCAGATAGGATGTCACAAGTCAGACACCCAAGAGCTGAGCACCGATCTGACTAGAGTGGAGCATGCATTTAATCCCAGCACTCTGGAAGCAGAGGCAGTCGGATCTCCATACATTTAAGGTTAGCCTAGTCTGCGTAGTGACTTCCAATATAGGCAGAGCTACATAATGAGGCTCTGTCTCCATAACCAAAGATGGGGAGGGGGAGCACTACCACATACTCCAGTCATGCCTGCCACAGCAATCACAGAGGGGTGGGCATAAGGGAATAAGTAAGAGAGACCCATTCCAGGCAAAGAGACTCAAGGAAATATTCCATGGTGCACTGTATTTGTGTTTATTATATTGAAACCCCCTTATTTGGTCAGAAGTGCCCAACCTGAAAAGTGTGTCTAAATAGGACATATGTACACCAGCAGAGAGTCTGTGGTGACTAGTTTAAATGGTCAACTTAATCAGAAAGAATAACACCTGAAGATTAGCATAACACACGTCTGAAGGTAACTATGATGTCATGTCTAGGAGATGACTAGATCATAAGGGTTCTGACCTAATGCATGAATGACTCCCGCAATGGATTCATGACGTGATGGTATTGGGGCTGGGGAGATGGCTCATTCAGTACAGTGCTTGATGTGCAAGGACGGGAATGGGAGTTGTCTCTCTCAGAAGTCACATTAGAAAGAAGAGGAATAGGAGAAAGATGAAGAGGAGAAGAAAGAAAGGCATGGTGGTGTACACCTATAGTCCCTAGGGAGGAGGACAATGGGGGATCCCTGGGGCTTGCAGGCCAACCATTCGACCTGAATCAGGGAGCTCCCTTGTCAGTGAAAGACCCAGCCTCAAAAAATAAGATGGAGAATGATTAAGCAATATACTGGATGTCAACTTGTGCTCTCCTCCAAATAAATAATTAGATAGACAGACAGACAGACACGAATGAATACATACATACATACATACATACATACATACAACAGTATTATTGGGAAATGGTGAAAGGAAGTAGGTGGAGCCTTGTTAGAAAAGTGGGTCACTGGGAGCATGTCTTTGGGACTATATCTTATCCTGACCACCTCCTGTGTCCTTTCCTTCTCTCTGTTTCTTAGCTTTCATACTTGAACATCTCTCCTCCGTCCACACACTGCCACAGCTATGATTTTCTGCCCAAGTCCGTGGAGGCAAGTGAACACTGATGGAGCCCTCTGGATTCATGAGCCAAAATAAATCCTTCCTCCATTTAAAGCTGTTTACAGACCAGAAAGATGGCACAGTGAGGAAAGGCACCTGCTGCCAAGCCTAATGACCTGAGTTAGATCCCTGGGGCATATATGGTGGAGTTGGAGAACTGACTCCCACAAATTGATGTCTGACCTTCAAGTCTTGAGTGCATGTATGTGTTCAAGTGAGCACACGCACATGCACACACACACATATCCAATCAATCAATCAATGTATGTTTTTAAAATTCATGTCATATATGCAAAAGTATCTATTACAGTGTCCTCTCCTGGACTGACCCCAAGATCTACCTGGGAGCTGTGGGGACCTTGGCATTTCTGTGACTCACACATACTCCTCAAAGCCACCATCTTCCTTTGTAAGGAGCTGTGGTGGTTTGGATAAGGATGGTCCCCATAGGATTCTACGTTTGAATATCTGCTCTTCAGTTGGTGACTGTTTGGAGGATGAGGAGGTTTGATTTTGCTGAAGGAAGAATATTACCAGGGACTGGCTTTGAGTTCCGTCTCTGCCTCCTATTTGCAGATCAGATTATGAGCTCGCAGCTGTTCCTGCCACGGCACCTTTGGTCTACTGTTGTGGATTCTCACCCTCTGAAAAGCAAGTCCAATTAAATGCTTTCTTTTATACATTGCCTTGGTCATGATGTTTTGTTAAAGCAATAGAAAAAAATAAAAACAGGAGCCAATAGCATTAGTTAGCAAGTGTCATTCTGATGGCTTTCTAGAGTAAGGGAGCACCCCCAAGTTCCTGTCTCTTCAGCTCTTTTTCCTTTGGTTTCTTGGGGGACTGGAAGGAGCGCAGGAAAAATATGCACCAGTGAAACAAACAAAAAAAAACACTAAACCCCGAGAGAATTCCTCTCTCTCCTCTTCCTCTCTCTCTCTCTCTCTGGTTTTTGGGATAGGGTCTTGTGTAGACCAGGCTGGCTAGCCTCAGATTGGCTTTAGAGCTACAGATAACCTTAACCTCCTGACTACTCAGCTTCCTTTTTTTTATTTAAAGATTTATTATTTATTAATTATATATAAGTAGCTGTCTTCAGACACACCAGAAGAGGGCATCTGATCTCATTAAGGATAGTTGTGAGCCACCATGTGGTTGCTGAGATTTGAACTCAGAACCTCTGGAAAAGCAGTCAGTGCTCTTAACCACTAAGCCATCTCCCCAGCCCCCAGACTACTCAGCTTCTGACTCTCAAGCACTGAGATTCCAGGTGTGTACTGCCATGCTGGCTTCTCCCTGGTGTCTTAACCAGTGTTCTATTGCTGTAAAGAGACACCAAGACCCAAGGCAACTCTTATAAAAGATAGCTTTTAATCGAGGGCTTGCTTAAAGTTTCAGAGGTTCAGTCCATTATCATCATGGTTGGAAACATGGTGGCACACAGACAAAAATAATGCTGGCGAAGTAGCTGAGAGCTTCATCCTGATCTGCTGGCTAAGAGGGAGATTCTGAGCTTAATATGGGTTTTAGAAACCCCAAAGTCCATCCTCAGTAACATGTTTCTCCAAAAGAGCCACACCTACTCCCACAAGGCCACACCTCCTAGTCCTTCTCAAGGAGTGCCACTCCCTGATGCTAAACGTTCAAATATATGAGCCTATGGGGGCCATTCCTACTCAAATCACTACAATTGGCTTGTTTCTAGAGACAGAGTCTCACTCTTTAAGCTTGCCTGAAACCCACTATGTAGCCCGGGCTGACCTCACACTCACAGCACCCCGTCTCAGCCTACCCAAGTACTAGGACCCACAGGCATAAGTCATCCCACCCAACTCCCTATAAGAAAAGTTTTGACATCTAATACCTTACACTAAAGTTAGATGTTTCTGAAGATCAGCCCCCCTTTGTGCTCTTTTGATTTCATCTAATGTTGCTTTTGACCTGTCAATCACCTGTCTCCTTATCTGTCTCCATCTCATTATGACTGCTGAAACATCTCGTTGAGGGACAGTGAATCTGTGGGTAGAAAATCTAACTGGGCCAGACTATGAACGGATGAACTGTATTAAGGGAGGTAAGTGGGAGGCACTGAAGGTATTTGAATAAAGAAAAGCATAATAATAGCAATCCTTGAGGAAAAGTTGGTTCTCTGGGACTGTGCTTTTAGCCTGCTTGGCCATACTAGATCTTACTTCCTCCTTCTCATCCTCAGTCGCCTTCTGGGTTCAAAATTCAAACTATCTGGCAAACACCAAATTGAATATTTTGTAAAACAAGGACACTTTTAACTGCTTAGCCATCTCTCCACCCTCACAACCAACCCTCAAGAGAGAAGAGGATGGAGAGTCAAAACCTAACTTAGGTGTTACATAAAAACCAATTGCAACTCTGTTTAAAATCTTCCTAGTAACTATAATCATCCCACAAACTGAACAGTTCATCTCAGGACCAGGGAACTGGGTGTCTTTGGAGTAACTGTAGTCTTGATGGCTAAGAATTTTAAGTGAGATCTACACTGTGAGTGTTTGCAAGCTAATGTTCCAATCCCATCTTCCCAAACTATAGAAATTTTTGACATGGTTCCAACTAAGTCTTGTGTGGAGGAGAAATGGATGCCAATGTCATTTGCCCAGTATCACCATCAGAAGACAAAGGGCTACTGAGCTAGCCTGACCTTGTTCACTTCTCAGGGAACCAAATGAAGAAATTGTCTTGCAGCATCTTAAGACTCCTCTCAGGCTGGGAAGATGGCTCGGTGGGTAAAGTGATTGCTACAGAAGCATGCGGATCTGAGTTTGGATCCTCACATCTATGTCAATCCCAGGCATAGTGGAACAAATTGTCACCCCAGAGCTGTAGGGGAGGATCGGGATAGCAGAACCCCAGAGCTCACTAGACCTGTCATTGACTTTTGGCCTCCACACATATGTGTGTGTATATGTATGCACATGTATACATGTGAACACGCACATACCAGAGAGAGAGAGAGAGAGAGAGAGAGCTCTACTTTGTATGTATAAATTTCTGTGCTTGAATTATTGAGCTGGCACAATGAAAGCTGATATCCTGAGGACAAACTTGATATCTCCAAAGAGAATGGTTATTTCCTAATAATTTGCTAGTCCACATGGGAACAGCTCACCTACAAAGCAGGAAAAAAGGAAGCAGTAATTTGGAAAGTGAGTCTTAAGTATAAGTCTCTTCCTGGAAATCATGTGATCATATATGGCAGTGAGTTTGGGACTTAAAAAAAAAAGGTTTTACAATCCCCATAGATTAACTATGCTTGTTTGTTTTTCAAGGCAGGGTTTCTCTGTGCAGTCCTAGAACTTGATTTGTAGACCAGGATGACCTCAAATTCAGAGATCAACCTGCCTCTGCCTGCTGAGTGCTGGAACCAAAGGCATGCCCCACCATGCCCAGCTGGATTAACTACTTTTTACAGGAGAATTTTAAATTCCCTATGGTTATATTTACTTTTTTAAAAAGATTTATTTATTTACTCATTTAATGTGTGCGTGTGTTTGCCTTCACGAGTTTATGTTTACCACGTGTGTGCAGAAGCACACAGAAGTCAGAAGAGGGCATCAGACCTGCTAGAACTAGAATTACAAGCAGTTGTGAGCCATCACATAAGTGCTGGGACTCAAACCTGGTCCTCTGCAAGAGCAGCAAGTGCTCTTAACCTCTGGGCCATCTTTCCATCCCAGAGGGTTTTTTTTTTAATTGCCAAGGTGTATTGCATTTTTTCAAAAATTTCCAGCTTCCCCTGCTATGTTAGATTTCAATTTTGTTTTCTTAAAGCAATGGGAAGGCACCATCTCTGGAATAGAAACCGTGTTCATGACCCAAGATTCAAAAAATAAAAAATAAAAACATAGCCCTGCTCTCAGAATACTTCCAGTTTGATGAAAAACATGAAAACAGTTTTCAGGGCAGTGCAGTAGATGATATTGGAGTATGTGGACGATGAAAGGAAAAGGGAAGAAAAGGGAAGGGAAGGGAAGGGAAGGAAGGAAAAGAGAAAAACAGAGTGAAAAGAGACATGGGAAACACTGATCAGATAAGGACGTGAAGGTAATGGCACTCGGCATTCCATCTGTCATTAGCCCACCCTACAACTCCACTAAGTATTGCTTACTAACAAATAAATCCACTGACCTTCTGAAAGGCTACACAACAATCAGCGGACCAAGAGAGGCTACATAACAATCCGCTGACTTAGAAAAGCTATAATGTAACAATCTACTGACTCAGAGAGGCTGCATTGTAACAAGCCACTGGTCTAGAGAGGCTACAATGTAACAATTTACTGACCTAGAGCGGCTACAGTGTATCAAGCTAAAATGTCATGATCTTGCTGACCTGCAGAGACAGAATTGAGATCCTTGTAGCCTGGCTCCTCATTTCTTGCTTTAATGTTCTTCTGGGCTGGAAAATTCTGGTTGAACAGGCCTGGGGCATGTGCCCACACTACACATGCATTGGTACCTAGCTGATTTCTGACAAGAGAAGGAGGAAGGGGGGGGGAGAATCTTTCGTGTTAAAAATGAGGAAAAATCAAACTGAAAGTTAAGCAATACAAATCAATACTTGTCCATTGTAAACATTACTTCAGGAAGCTGGAGAGGTGACTCAATGACTAAGGGCACTGGCTGCTCTTCCAGAGAATCTAGTTCAATTCCCAGCATCACATGGTGGATCACAACCGTGCATAATTTCAGTTCCATGGGATCTGGCAAGCTCTTCTGCCTCACCGGCATCATGCCCACACATGATGCACAGACGTGTGTGTGTGTGTGTGTGTGTGTGTGTGTGTGTGTGTGTGTGTGTGTGATACTTTTTAAATTACTTCAGAAATGTAGCTGTTCCTTTCTCTAGCATTGTTTGCTTAGACAAGTGTGGCGCTGTAAGAGCAGTGAACACGGTAAACGGCTTTGTCCTAAAATGCCAAGCAGCTAACTCTTCAGTGGGTTTGTACAAATTGACAATCCGTCACCCCAAATGAACTAATTTCACCACACTCTTTCTTGTACTAGATGTTACACATTATTAAACCTAGACAGCTCTTCCCTCCACCAGACTCAGCAGTTATAAACGTGTTCAAATTTCATTGGTTTTAGAGCAGAAAATACGGATAAGAAAATGCATAAAAGTCGGTTAACCTGAAACTGTGAATCAGCAGATGAGCCAACTGGATTCAGAAGGAAGTAGAGAGACAACTGTGTGTGCTCATGCCCAGGGTGTGAAGGGACAAAAAGAGCTGAAGTACAGCATGAAACTATTCTAGTATATCATCATCATGATCATCATAATGTGTTTTCCTGTGTGTTGCATGAAAAATAGACTGTCTCAGAATGTATATGCATATGTGTTTGTGTATGTATATGTAATGTATATATATTATATATATGCATATTATATGTATATGCTGAAGAGTTGGCTCAGCTGCTAAGAGTACAGACTGTTCTTACAGAAGACTTGAGTTTCATTCCAGCACCCACATCGGGTGGCCCATAAGCACCAATAACTCTAGCTCCAGGTGCTCCGACAACCTCTTCTGGCCTCCAGGGGTATCAGCACACTCACACAAACAAAAATAAAATGTAAAAGCACATGTGTATGTACACAGACAGATAACAAAATATTAAAATACATGTCCACGTAAATAAACACATACTTTAAAATAAAAAGATTTTGAAAAATTCGTGTTCTGTGCTAGAGGGAATAAGGAGTAGAGAACTGTTGACAGTTTAGGTGGTGTCCTACTGTGCTCTGGTGTCTTCATTGTTTTATTGTTTGCTTGTTTGTTTTGTTTTGCTTTAAGCAGCAATGGCAGTAGTCTCCTGTCCTCACTAGGTGGCTCTGTCAGCACCAAAGGTAAGGAGTCTCCCAAAAGTTTGACAGGCTCCCTATTCCCTCCACTGGACCAAGGAGATGCAGAGACCTCCTCACTCCTAGAGAGGAAGCTGAGGCTCCTGCAGAGGATTTCCGCCCGCAGCTCACGTCCGGCCCCGCCCTGCGGGCGCTGGTACCCGGCATTCACTCTGTTCCTCGTTGTGTCTGAAGGCTTTGCTAGGCTCTCTTACCCGGGGAGCTGCGGGTCTCGCCTTTCCAGCGGATTCCGCACCAAATTGGTGCAGGATTGAAGTGTGGCGAGGGAGCGCCACTTCAGGTTCCCTTTCTCTCGGGAGTGCCTTTCCAGTACCCCAAGCTATGGCCCTCTTCCCTACCCGTAACCACTCACAGCCAGATGGATTATAGAAAACAATAGTGACACTCAAATTTAAAAGGATGTGGCTTGGGGTTTGTTTCGTTTGTTTGTTTGTTTGTTTGTTTGTTTGAATCTGAGACAAGACTAGCTTGTCCATAAATAAGTAAATATCAAATAACTAATAATATACTTTAGTTGTAATTGGGTATGTTGGCTCAATGATAACGAGTTAGAAGCCTGGAAAAATAAATAAATATTAAGTAACGATATACTCTAGTTGTGACAGGATATGAGACAACTCGGGTCAATGAGGATGAATTAGGAGCCTGGAAAAACTATGAAGACAGAAGAGTCACAATGCCCTAGAGCTATAGGAGATGTCAAATCCAAGGAAAAATGCAACTGCCATCACATTGGGTTACTTAGCTTAGTTCTTTGTTCCTCCCCCCCCCCACACACACACACACAAGCAGCCGCTTACCACAGGTACCTAACCTTGGTGAACCTGAGTGTCTTCTATTTGAAATAAGACGATCTATTAGCCGGGCAGTGGTAGCGCACACCTTTAATCCCAGCACTTGGGAGGCAGAGGCAGATGAATTTCTGAGTTCGAGACCAGCCTGGTCTACAGAGTGAGTTCCAGGACAGCCAGGGCTACACAGAGAAACCCCATCTCGGGGGGGGGGGGAGGGAGAGACAATCTTAACTCACTGTGAGACTGTACAGGGCTACATGTTTATTTGTACACTGGTAGACCTTCCAAGGGTTTATGAAGACACCGTGGAATGCTTTATATAAAGAAGCTTTGCT
This sequence comes from Tokudaia tokunoshimensis, assembly GCA_036184795.1. Taxonomy (NCBI): domain Eukaryota; kingdom Metazoa; phylum Chordata; class Mammalia; order Rodentia; family Muridae; genus Tokudaia; species Tokudaia tokunoshimensis. The sequence goes on along the minus strand of BTHU01000010.1, from coordinate 12,803,219 downwards.
ACAGTGTGATCCTGAGAAGGGAACTGGAGATGAACCAGTGGGCCTGAAGTCTGAACTGTAACTGTTACTCCACACAGTAACAATAGGAAAAGACTCCTGGAAGACCTGAAGTAGTTAGAACTCGCTCAACTTTGTTTAGTCTGATGATCCCCAAGCTTTTTCACCACAAACCTTTGAGCAAGACCTTATTAACATGGCTCCATGGTTCTGTTTGTTCTTTTCTAGGAACATATCGTGGAAGATGTTGGTATATAGAAATAAGTCACCTGGGTACTGTCCTGTGCGGAGGACATTCTCACTTCCCAAAAGGCATTTCACCTCTACTTTTTCAAAATCATATGACTAGGTTCCTGTAAAGATGGCTCCAAGTTTTTTATAAACCTGCAAGAGAAAGTACCACAAGCCATAAAATATTTAGAAAAGGAAATGAGGGGCTGGAGAGATGGCCCAGCAGTTAAGAGCACTTACTGCTCTTGCTCATGATAGATAGCTCACAAACATCTGTGACTCCAGTTTCAGGGGATCTGTGGCTCTAAAGAGGGCTTCTTCAGGCACTACATGCACATGGTGCACATACATACATACATACATACATACATGCCCACACACTCATACACATAAATCTACCAGAAAAGGGAAATGAACAAAGTATCTTTGCTTCTCTTCCTCTAAGTCCTTCCTCCTATATACATCAGACAGTAAATACCCAGTGTTATTAAGAAATATATAATTATTTGTGGAAAGAATGGAAATAATCACTTAGAAGGGGAGGGATGTGAACCCGACCAGATGGAAATGTTGGGCTTGTAACTGAATCAACACAGAATTGTGTACTGAAGAAAATTCTAGAATGAACACCACTGTTTTCAAGGATACAAGAAAATAAATGCTCCAGGAATGGTGGCACGTGCTTGTCATCCCAGCACTCAAGAGTGTGGAAAGTCTCTGGGGGGTTGCTTGGCAGGAATCTGACATTGGCCAAGGACAAGGAAATGGGCTTCAGGCAGGAATCTGACATTAGGGTTAGGTTAGGGTTTATAAAATATAATATTATATATATATATATAATATAAATGCGGATTGGGAAAAAATAAACCTACCTTCAGTCTCAGAATTGAATGGGGTCATACTATAATGTTGTCTAATTGTCTTTTTTCTTTTTAATCCTCACTCTGTGCTGGAGCACCTGTTGACTGATGGAACTGGCTTAGTCACAAGAGGCAGAAGCAGGTGTATCTCTATGAATTTAAGACCAGCCTGGTCTACATAGTGAGTTTGAAGTCCCTTAGGGCTACACAAGGATATCCTGTTTCAAGGAGAGAGAGAGATCCCTCAGGGCTACACAAGGATATCCTGTTTCAAAGAGAGAGAGAGAGAGAGAGAGAGAGAGAGAGAGAGAGAGAGAGAGAAAGAGAGAGAGAGAGGAGAGAGAGAATCAGAATAAAGCCAGTCACAAGCTAAAGAGTCACATCTCTAAGAAAGCAAAATGTTTGGTCCAGCCCAATGAGGGCTCCATTCATCTGAAGGCTTTGATGGAACTGGAGAATGCACTTCCAATGCAGTGCTATCACATGGCTGCTGGCAGGACACCTCAGTCTCTCACCACATGCTCGTCCTCATCAGAGTGCTTAAGCGTCCTCCCAACACAGCAACGGATGCAGCTGGAGAAGGTGATGGAAAAAAGAGATAGAAACAGAAGCTGTGAGATCCTTTATAACCTGGCCTCAGAAGTCATACATCGCTACCCCCATCGCCTAGTGAGAAGTCGTGAACCTGGGGCTGAGGAGTCACTGGGAGCTGTGGTTGATTATATTAAGATGGCAAGTCAATTTGTAAATTTTTAAAAATGAATCTTAAAGATTGTATATGTGACACAGTGTATTTTGATTATATTCATCCCTCCCTACCCACATTATTTATACCTGCCAGGCCTAGCCCACTCTTAACTTAATATCCTCCTCTTCCTCCTCCTCCTCCTCCTCTTCCTACTCCTCCTCTTCCTACTCCTCCTCCTCCTCCTTCAATTCACTAACTTCAGTTAATGGTACCCATATACACATCTGTATATTGATGTATGTCGATTCTGTTGCCAAGCACACTACTCATGACACAAGTGACCTCAATCGGTCAACTGCATCTTACTGTGTGTCTTAGGGCTTCTATTGCTGCACAAAACATCAGGACCAAGAAGCAAGTTGGGAAGGAAAGGGTTTATTCAGCTTACACTTCCACATTGCTGTTCATCACCGAAGGAAGTCAGGACTGGAACTCACATCGGGTAAAGGCAGGAGCTGATGCAGAGGCCATGGAGGGATGCTGCTTACCAGATTGCTTCCCCTGGCTTGCTCAGCTTGCTCTCTTATAGAACCCAGGACTACCAGCCCAGGGATGGCACCACCCACAATGGGCCCTCCCATCCTTGGTCACTAATTGAGACAATACCTTACAGCTGGATCTCGTGGAGGCATTTCCTCAAGGGAGGCTCCTTTCTCTGTTGACACACAAAACCAGCCAGTACACTGGGAGAACTATACTCTTTGGCAAGAAGCCATGTCTGAGTCAGCAGGACAGCTCGGTGGATAAAGCACTTACCATTAAGCCTGACAGTCTGAGTTCAATCCCTGGAACCCATGTAATAGAACAGATTCTTACAAGTTGTCCTATGACCACATGCATGCATACTTGCATGCATGTGCATACATCTATGCACACATACGAATAAGTATCAACACACACACACAGCTAAAGACTTTGGCCATCTTGATAGGGGTCACTCTTGTAAGGAAATAATCTGTGGAAGCTATGCCCATATGGTGGTTACCAAAACAATATGGGTGACTGGCCACCATGGGACAATGCCTTTAATTCCAGCACTCAGGTAACAAATGCAAGAAGATCAATGTGAGTTTAAGGCCAGCCAGTGAGATCCAGCCTCCAGAAGAAGAAGAAGAAGAAGAAGAAGAAGAAGAAATAATGAATGGGCTGGGGAATGAGATATTTAAGCCAGGATGGTTTCCAAATATGCCTGATATGGATATCTCATTTGGCTGAGTCAGCACCTGGAGGGAAAATAGCTTGATAGTCAGACAGCTGCCCCAAGGGTTCCTGGAGAAGGGATGCCCAAATATCAGTTTCCTGTTCTAACATCCTTCCAGGGCAACGGGTGTCAACTGTGGCTTCTGGAGGCGATGCCTAGCATGTGTAAATGGGAAACTATCCTCTGCTGAGCAGCAGAACCCAATGTCCTGCTAGCTGAGGAGTGACATGGGTGGATAGAACAGACCCACCCTTTTGTGATACAGTGAGTCATAAATAAACGTACTGGAAAGCATGAGCTTTTGATGTGAGAAATCTGCATGAGGCATGTGGTACGTGCAGCAGAGAATCCCAAGGCAACACCATGACTTTTATTTATGGAAGATTCAGCATATAGTCATTTGTACGACTGTGATGTCACAGTGAAAGGGCACAAAGCAAACTTGATAGTGAGGAAAGGCACACGGGACCATCTAGAAGCCATCTTGGATACGAGCTTCCGAGAGTCTTTGCTCAGTGGAATCAGACAGAATACAGTTCAACCTCCGGCCAATGCGTCACACGATTGTGAAATGTCTGTATGAAAGGTTTTCAGCATCTTAAGCCTCAGACTCACTGGGAGATGACCATAAAGGCACAGTGCACATGCCATAAACCAAGACTGCAGACTCCCAGAAGGAAAGCAAGTGTTCAGCATTACACTAACGGTCTACACGACAGTGAAATGCTTGTTGGAGGCTCAAGGAACCTCCGAAGATCAAAGTGCTACCTACCTCCCCATGCGCTGTAGGATGCGCAGGAGGAAGAAGTGGGAAGGTGGGAAGTTCAAGATCTGCTACATAGTAAACGAAAGACGGTCCTGGCCTGAGATCCTGTCAGCAAGAAAGGGGAAGGGAGGAAACATGGAGCTATGAAAAGATGACAGAGGCTTCCAGCAGAGGGAGCCTCAACTGCATAGCTGGAGATGCAGAAGCCTCCCTGCAAAAGCCGAGTGTTTGGAGTGTCTGGAAATGGATGCAGAGGAGACAAAGTGAAAGCCCAATTTGTTGATGTTTTACTCTCCACCACTTGTCATTTAGTCTTTGACCTTTTTCTTGCTTATACTTAATAAACTCACTCATTCCGGGACTGAAAATATGGCATCTGTAGATCCTTTCCCAAACTGTGCATGATAACACACCAAAATAATTTCCCTCCAGCTATCTTGACATCCATTTGCCTAGTCAAGTTAGTTCATAACATTAGTTATCGTTACAGTACCTCCCTCATCACGCCACTTCCGCAAACACTTGTCAAAGCGCAAAAGGCACTGTGTAGAATCACCTGCTGCATAGCTAAGCAAAGACCAATTCATTGTGATCGGGTTAGGTTCGGTCCCCAGGCCTCAGGAGCAGATGTTCCTGTGGCCTCAGCATGACCGTCTCCATGAATGCCAGAGACTAAGAGACACGGTCACCCCAAAGGAAGGGGAAGATTAGTGTCCTTCCAGAAAGCAGGTGCAGTCTCCTGGGTCCACTGTAAGCCCGAGATGGACTAGAGTCTGAAGCTACTGAGTGTCAGAGAAAGTCAACCTCTGAGTCAAGGCCAACACCTTCACTCCTTTTTGTCACCACAGTGGTGGGGCCAAGTGGGAGAAAAGCACATCAAGGTTGTCGTCAGATGTGAGTACTCCAGCCTGAAAACCAGAAGCAACAACTGGCAATCTGAGGTAAGAACTATTCACCTTTCTGGATAAGGAAAAAAATAATAATAATCGAGGCCGGAAGTCCTCTGATGGCAGCCATCAAGCAAAGTGCAAGAATCATTGACAAGAGAAGATTCAGACACAACAGATTAAGCACAGGGTCTACTATTCATTGATGAGTGACATTGGTGACGCCACAAGTCTTGGGCTCTTCATCAGTAAAATAGGGGGTGTGGTCTGAGGGTGTTGCAAGGTCCTATCCCACTCCTGTCCCTGCAGAGAGAACAGGAACTTCTGAGTGGCAGAGCAGCAACAGCATGTTTTTTAAAAATGACGTCAGAAGTCATTGTTTTCAATAGCTGAGCAGTACTCCATTGTGTATATAGACCACATTTTTTGTATCCATTCCTCTGTTAAAGGACATCTCTGTTCTTTCCAGCTTCCGGCTATTATAAATAAGACTGTTATGAACATAGTGGAGCATGTGTCCTTGTTATATGTTGGAGCATCTTTTGGGTATATGGCCAGGAGTGGCCTCGGGCAGTATTATGTTCAATTTTCTGAGGAACCTCCAGACTGATATCCAGAGCGGTTGTACCAGCTTGCAATCCCACCAACAAAGGGGGGTGTTCCCCTTTCTCCACATCCTAGACAGCATCTGCTGTCACAAATGGATGGAACTAGAAAATATCATCCTGAGTGAGGTAACCCAATCACAAAAGAACACACATGGTATGTACTCACTGATAAGTGGATATTAGCCCAAAAGCTCAGAATACCCAAGATACAATTCACAGACCACATGAAGCTCAAGAAGAAGGAAGAACAAAGTGTGGATGCTTCAGTCCTTCTTAGATGGGGTAACAAAGTACTCACAGGAGGAAATACAGAGACAAAGTGTAGAGCAGAGACTGAAGGAAAGGCCATCCAGAGCCTGCCCCACCTGGAGATCCATCCCATATACAGCCACCAAACCCAGACACTGTTGTGGATGCCAAGAAGTGCTTGCTGACAGGAGCCTGATATAGCTGTCTCCTGAGAGGCTCTGCCAGAGCTTGACAAATACAGAGGCAGATGCTCACAGCCAACCACTGAACAGAGCACAGTATCCCCAATGGAGGAGTTAGAGAAAAGGACTGAGGTAGCTGAAGGAGTTTGCAACCTCATAGGAAGAACAACAATATCAACCAACCAGAACCACCCCCAGAGATCTCAGAGACTAAACCACCAACCAGAGAGTACTCATGGAGGGACCCATGGCTCCAGTCACATATGTAGCAAAGGATAGCCTTGTTGGGCATCAATTGGAGGAGAGGCCCTTGATCCTGTGAAGGCTCGATGCCCCAGTATAGGGAAATGCCAGGGAGGGGAGGTGGGAGTGGGTGGGTGGGTGGGTGGGAGAGCACCCTTATAGAAGCAGGTGGAGGGGAAATGGGATAGAAGGTTGGGGGGGGACTGGGAAAGGGGATAACATTTGAAATGTAAAGAAAATATCCAAAAAACAAAAAAGCTATGTCAGTCCCAGAACCAAGAGCAGGACTGAGACCTGGTCTAGATCCTCTCTGCACTTCCTAGTGGGGTAGCCATGAACACAATGGATCCAGGAGTAAAGTGCTTTCCATGCAAGCAAGAGGAATTGAATTCAATTCCGATAGCACACCCCCCCACCCCCACACCCATGTAAAAAGCCATGTGCAGAGACTGAAGAGATGGCTCAGTGGTTAAGAGCACTTGCTCTTGCAGAGAACCTGGGTTCAGTCCCCCAGTATCCACATGATATTCACAACCATCTGTAACTCCAATTCCAGGGGATCTAATTTTGTCTTCCGACTTCCAAGGCCAGCACACATGTGGCAAACATACACATTTGCAAGCAGAAACTCAGACACAAAAATAAAAATAAACCTTTTTTGGTTTTGTCAACCATTTTGTTGTTGTTTTGAGACATGGTCTCACACTATGTCACCCTGACTGTCCTGGAACTCACCAAGTAGACCAGGCTGGCCTTGAACTCATAGAGATCTTTCTACCTCTCCCTCCCAAGTACTAAGATTAAAGGCATGTGTCACCGTGCTGAGTTATAGCTATGTAAAATAAAAAATAAATAAACAACATTTTAAAAAGTCAGACAACCGTGGTATGCACCTATCATCCCAGCTCTGGGGCAGTGCTGGAAGATAAATCTCTTTGGCCATCTGGCCAGGCAGTGTAGCCTAAAGGGAAAGTTCCAGAGTCCTAGAGAGAGACCTTGTGTCAAAAACCAAGGTGGATTGTTCCCGAGGAATCACACCCGCAGTGTGCTCCGGCCTCCACAAGCACACATTTGGAAACACCTGTGCATGTACACATGCACACACGTGCCACTAAATAAGTAAATGATAAACTTGGAGAATAATAGCCTTTTCTTTGCAGACTCGTGAGGTCGAATGAGACAGTCTGTAGAACTCTCCCACAGAGACTCAACAACAGTGAGTGCCTAGTGATTGCTAACTGCTCAGATTCTATGTCCAGTCTTCCCTCCAAAACGGTTCAAGCTCCAGTTGCCAGATCATTATTCCTGCCAGCTGCCTCCCTAGGCCTAATTAGTACAGGACGCCATGACACAGCTAACAAACGGTGCCATCCGAGGGCAGCCCTGATGCCACACACAAGCACTGTTCCGACCAGCCAGACTCCCAGGCTCCAGACCAGCTCAGGAAACTACACTTAGGAAGACATACTGATGAGGGTCCTAGAGAAAGGGTGCTGAGGAAGCCAGAAGCCTGGCTTGGAGCCCCTGGCTCCGCTTGCCTGAGCAATGTTCAACTGAATTGAGCTAGGCACCTTGGCAAGATGAAAGAAAGCAGGCCACAGATGGGGCAGTCAGGGAGGTCCAGTGAAGAGACCACATAGTGAGAAGTCAGACACATTTCTTTAGAAAGCCGTCTGCTTGGATGGTAAGTAATTTTGATTCTTTCAAAACAATTTAATGTTTGATGTATATGTGCCACATTCAGTTTGTAAAACTCTATTGGCATTTTTATTTTCTTCTGCGAGTGAATCTAATGTTTATATACATATACTGTATATGTATGTCAAGCAATACTGAGAAAATATGAGATACATATATATTAAGAGAAATGCTAGATAGATATAGATAGACAGACAGACAGATAGATAGATAGAGGTATATATACATATACACATACATATACATATACATGCATGATATGTTGTCTCCCTCACCTTCATTCGGTACTTTAAGTCAGTGTTTTTCAGCATCCTCTTACCCTAAGTGAGATGAGATGCTGGTCCTCAGTTGAAAATGCATTTTATAGCAAAGGGAGAAAAGAGAAAGGTACGCTACTTTCGCGGAGTAGGTTTTTCTACCTTTTTTCTTTTCTGCGGATTTTATAAAGCAGTAAGCGACAGTCTTCAAGATAATTTCTTAGTCACAGATCTGCATAATTGAAGTGTGTCACTCTAGACAGAAATATGGACGTGCAAAAGGAAGGAAGGAAGAGTACCAGGAAGGATCGAGCATACACATCAGTCAGCAGTTATGACATCTTGTAGAGTTTAAACGAGGGCATAGACACAGGACCATGTGACAACAGTGCAGATGAAAAAGGGACTGAAGAAGGCAGTCTTTAGCATTACTGAGAAACTAAAGGATGTAATCTTCTATATTAGACAGAAATAAATCAACGTTGCTGTAGTGGGTTGAAGGAGAAACACCCCACAGTCTCGGGGATTTGAACAGTTGATCCTCAGTTGGACATGCTGTTTGGTCGGTTTGGGAGGAAGTACATCACTAGAGGGTGGGCTTTGGGAGTTATATCCTTGTCGCACTTTCATCATGATCTCTGCTTCATGCTTGTGGTTGAAGATATGGGCACTCAGTTTCCTGCTCCAACCACCATGCCTACCTGCCTGCCTGCCTGCTTGCTGTCCTGCCTCCCTGTCATGATGGGGTCTTATTTTTCTAGAAACATGGGCCATAAAATCTTTTGTAGCCAGTCTTTGCTATTTTGTGTGTTCTTCTTTTTAACACTCTTTATCCTCCCAGTTTCACCCTCTAAAACTAAATAACAGAGGAGGAGGAGGAGGAGGAGGAGGAGGAGGAGGAAGAGGAGGAGGAGGAAGAGGAGAGATCCCTGAATCTAATTCCTTTCTTTTTACTTCTTCTTTGACCACAGCTACTAACAAATCACAACCAACCCCCATTAAATGAGCAAGAACACCCCACCTCCCCATGCCTCTTAGGGCCCCATCATTTATATAGCCTCTGAAACGTTCCCAGAATTCCAAATGTCACACAATTGCAGAAACTATTGGCAGCCAGCAAAACCATGCCTCTGCTAGAGCACCGGGCAAATCATATAATCAGCCACTTCAAACCTTCCAAAGCAGCCTCACCTCCCTACACCTGGGATTAAAATGAATGCACATTCTATTGCTACAATCTTTCTTCTGTCTTGGTCATGGTATTTTACCATAGCAACAGAAGAGTAACTAATACAATTACATAGTATCTAATTGCCAAGATAATGGCTAAAGGAGAAGAATGCATAAAAATGAGTGAGAAAAAGAATAAAACAGTAGGAAATGTTGATCTGGGAAAAGAAAGAGAAGAAAAATAGAATAAAGTAGATGGATGAAAAGGAAAATAAATAAAGAGTGAGAGTTTGCCCAACTCCGGTTGCAGCTCAGTGGGAGAGCATGTGCTAAGTCCTGAGTTCAGTTTGTAGTACCAACCCAACAAACAAATTAGATAAATATGCCCAACTATACCTTCTTTTTTATTTAAGCGAATTACATAATCCAATTAAAAGACCAATGCTATATTAATGGATAAAGAAATAAAATCCAACTTCTAAGAAATGTACACCAATAAAAAAAAAGCCTCTAGAAATTTCAAAACACTGAAATCATTCAGAGAATGTTCTTTGACCAAAATGAGATTAAAGCTACAAGTCATTAGCCGAGGGATAATTTCCACAGTCTAGAATATATATTATTTATATAACTTATATATTTACAATATTTAGAATCCTAGAATTTTAATATTTAAAAATATTTAAATTATATTGCATATAATTTATAAAATTTACACTACTAAATATATCAATGTAAACATGGTTCCTAATGTTAACTGTCAACTCTTCAAAACCTAGAATCACCTGGAACCTAGGCCTCCGGGCTTCTTGATTTTGTTAACCAATGTAGTGAGTTCCACCTACTTGCATGGAACCTTTCTCTGGCTAGGAGGATGGGGTACCAGCAGGGGAACCCTGTGCCCCATCACTCCATATGCAGTGTTCTGCAGAGTTTCTATTTGCCCCTTTTATGATAAACCAGTAACCAACAGTAAAATGACTCATAGAGTCCTGTGACTCGTTCTAGCAAATGGTCAAACCTGAAGTGGGGTATGGAGATCCTGGATTTATAAGCAGTAGCTCAAAAGTATGAGCTATCCAGGACTTGTGACCAGCACCTGAAAGGGGCATCAGCCATGTTGGGCTGGGCTCTTATGCCTACCTAAGTTGATGCAGGCTCAGTAGCATCAAAACCGGACTTAGGGTTTCCTAAGGGAGGAAAAGTAGCTTTTGATTATGAGAGGAGATGCACCTGAGTGGGATGGGACGCGCCCATAGTCCCAGCACAGGGAAGGGAGACAGAGGCAGGGGGATCATCATTTTAGAGACTGAGCTTCAAGCCAGCCAGGAGGACTATAGTGCAAGACACTGTCCACTATCCCAAACACACACACACACACACACACACACACACACACACACACACACACACACACACAAAGACACGCATGCACACGCACATGCATACCATGAATACAGATGCAAAATTATAAATAAAATATTAGCGAATAAAACCAAGCAAACATCTAGGCTGTATTCCAGGAATGCAGGAGCGATTTAATATTCTAAATTAAATCAAGCTGTGCTGGGGGTGGGGGGGGGTGGGGTGCAGCTCAGCCGCACAGTGCTTTTTGTGCACAATGAACCCCGAGGTTCAATCTTCAACATTGAAGAGAAGGAATTACCCAAAATAATTCATCACATTAGTAGAAAATTAAAATCGTTAAGATCATCCTGACGGGGGCATAAAAACAATAGGGAATGTGGTTTTCCGGAAACAGCAGGCAGCTCCTCCCCACTTCAGAGAGTTCTGCCCCTGCAGTGAGAATTAATTTTCAGGAGAAAACTGTTATCGTGCTTACCTGAGTGATAGCCTGGTGTGCATGTAAGGGCTCTGGGTTTCTAGAACCTTCTGGCTTTGCACTGTGACTAGGGTGGCTGGGTGTCTTTTTTTGACACTTCAATTTCAAGGTAAAATACAAAACAATCTGGCAAGCAAAGTCAGTTATCACATCAGGTGCCCTAGTAAGACCTAGAATGAGGAGCATGGGGGAGGAGGTGGGGGAGGGGCAGGTGGGGTGGGGAGGGTTTGGGGTGGGGCTGGGGTTGGGGTGTAACTCGCTGAAGGTTTCAGTGATGCTAACTGGCAGGCCTGAGCTGTGAACACAGTCTGGCTCTAGGACTCACTTCTCTTGACCATTCTGTCACTGTGCACACACAGTCAACCATAACGCCAGGCATTAAATGTCAAGTGGGTTTAATTTAGACACACTGCAAGAGCCCAAAGAGAAGGGATTAATCCTTCTGAGGGAGGGGCTGGTTCTGGGAGACTTAAAGAAAAGTAGCACTTTGGGCCTGGAGAGCTTGCTCATCAGGTAAGATCACTTGCTGTTCTTACAGAGGACCTGGGTTCGGATCACTCATCCACAGCATGTGACTGATTCCAGCTCCTGGGGCTATGATGCCTTCTTCCAGCCTCATGAGTGTGCTGCACATAAACACATGCAGACACACATAAACAAGTCAATCTTTTTAAGGTAACATTTAAACAAGAACTTTAAAAGGTGGAAGGCTTTTTTTATTGTTCGTTCTTTTGAGCTAGTTTGAGATGGACTCTTTCTATGGAACCTAGACTGTCCCGGAACTTACTCTGAAGCCCATCATGCGTTTGCCCCAAACTCATGATCCTCCTGCTTCAGCCTCCCAAGTGCTGGCGGTTCAGGTTTGCCCCTCCCCCGCTGCTGCCACCACCACAGCTAAAGGTGGCAATTTTAACTAGCAGAAAATGAGAGTCTTTGGTCAGATCAGATCACACTGCGGTGACACAGTTGAACACCGCAAAGGTCAATTTCCCTTTTGTAAGTGCTAATCAGGCTCGGCAGCATTCAGGTACCTCCCTAGATGTCATGCATGACTCAGCCATCCAGGTGGCTGTCATCTGTGGTCCCTCATTCCACCGTGTGGACTCCTGATCACAGTGCTAGGGAGAAGGAGAAATATGGAGAACTTGCCCTTCAAGGTGTGAGCCTGGAAAACACATGCACATACACACACATGTACACATGCACACATGCACACACATACCATACACACACATGCACACACACACCATACACATACACATGCCCACACATACACCATACACACACATGCACACACACCACACTCACAGACCATACACACACACCATACACACACACCATATACACACACACGCACACACACACATGCACACACACACCATATACACACACATGCACACACACCATATACACATGCACACACACCATACACACACATGCACACACACCATACACACACGTGCACACACACCCCTATCTTCTGCTCATGGCCCGTCAGTTCTAAGAGAGCATAAGGAGCATTTGGTAAGAATGCCCAGCCTCTGCTACTGTGGAAAGAGCCCCTCTAAATTGAAGAGGACATCACACCCTAAGGCATGAAGGGATATCAATGCTCATTGCAGGGAAACAGCCAAAGATTGGTGCATAACAGGATTCAAAGTTGTGGCCTAGGCAACTGGAAACTGAGACTGGAGGTGGGACCACCATAATCTGCCTTGTTGCTGTTGTTATCATTTTTGTTGATTTGTTTTATCTTTGAACACTGAAACAGAATCTTAGCTATCCTGGATTGGCCTTGTGCTTGCTGTAGCCAAAGATGACCCTGAACGTCTGATATTCCTACCTCCACTTCCCAGGGACTGAGAATATAGGCATGAGTGCTCACATATGCCGTACTGGAGATGGCACCACGGGCGTCGCGCGTGCTATGCAAGCATTCGACCAAGTAAGAGACATCTCCTGCCCTCGGTGTGCCTTGTTTTAGAGGATTCTAGAAAGTAACAGAAAGGAAAGTGTTCAGAAGTGGCAGACCAAAGCAGGTTCCAGCAACAACCCGGGTAGAAAGGACTGGAGACTGGCGAGGGAGGCTGCTGTCTGAGGACATGAAGACGTGGGCGGTCTTAGACTTGGGGACTAGAAATAATCTGGGAAAAGCACGAGGACACTTCAGGATTTACTGCCACCCTGCCAAGCAGACAGTGGTAACAGCAGCCTAAGCAGGTTATGCAAGAAAAACAGCCCATTTGGAAAGAACCATCGCCGTGTGCCCTGTAGCTGGAATGTGTCTACAGAAATGTCTAGGAAATCTTACTAGAAACACAGCTTAAGTTCCTGTTATGGAGGAAGGGATGCCTTGGATGGCATTATGGACACAACAGGATAAAGGTATGTGCTATGGAAGGACATGTGGAAGGACGGTCTCTCCTTGCACACGACCTCAGTCCTATTTACCTTTTCAGAGCCACTTCCTGAGGTCTGAGGCCTGTCTGCACCTGTGGTTTAGGCACTATCATGGGTACCTCACATGCTCCAGGACCGAGTTTATGTGTCACTCTGAAGGAGAGGCTACACATGTACGTTGGAAGCATTTTAGCCCATGCGCACTATTCAAAGTTTGATTGTTCTGGGTTAAACTTAGATCTAGACGTCACCTAAATGAGTGAGAAGGGATCCAAGGCTAAGTGGCTTTGGTGTTTGCAAACCTTCTCCATGCTATGAGGGAGGAGGTAGATAGATAATGGGGACCAGACCCCACCAGACCAGGGGACAAGACTCAACTTTGAATTGATTGATTGTCTTTGCCCTGGTTTTCTGCCGATTTCACCCTGGACTTCCTTCCAGATTGCCAGCTCCTCAGAGTAAAGCCCAGCTTAAAGATCTGATTTCTAGTGTGTTTTGTGCACGCGAGCTGCACAACAGGGTACTTCTCCCGGGAGGGCCCTTCAAATGCAGACAGCTCTTGGCTCCGGTTAACAAACTCTAGAGTTATCCAGACAAACTTCTCGCTCTGATTACCGCTATAAGCTCACCTTCTCTTTCTGTCTCACCATACTTCCTCATAGTGCTGCACGAACCTTCCACGCACTGGGTCTTCTTAGCATGCAGGCATGCATCTGTGGTCTGAATAAAATCAATGGTTTCCTAGCTTCAGTGAGATTGAGAAATAGAAAAGTGTCAGTCACGTGACTACTCCGAACCTCAGTGTTTGCATCCACGAGGAGTGGGGGGTGTGGATTTAATGCCTGCCACATTTTTAAAAGGTGGCTGTGAAGAACAAAGAAAGATAATAACTGTGGCTGGAGATGGTAACAGGAGGCTGAGATGGGAGGGTTGGGAGTTGGGGTCTGCCTGAGCTACGTAGTAACACCCTGTGGGGCAGGGAAAGAGAGGAGGGAGTGATGGAGAGAGGATTGGGGGAGGAAGAAAGGAAAGAGCTTTAACCCAGTGCTTCTTATGGACCCCCGCTGGGATTGCTGTAAATGAGCAATAGCGCCTATCCTCCCTGGATTGGGGTGGCAAAGCCTAAGGGCAGAAACAAAGAACTGAGACCGGGCAAGAGATCAAGAGCACCTCCAGGAGCCACGCGGTCCCAGCAGGCCACGGGAATAGGATGGTCAGGGAGCACTCTGAGGAGCACTTCACGGAGGAAGTGGATTTTGAGGGCAATTCATGAAATGAGAAAGAAAGGAAGGAGATGTATACCGATCCAGCGAGTCGGAAGGAAAGAGCTTAGTGGGGCAACACAACACAGCAGAGAGCTTAGTGGGACAACACAATCGCACCTGCCTCCCTCCACCACATCCAGCCTGTCCCAGAGGCAGGAAAGCAGCAAAAAGCAGGGGGCTTCCCCTAAGTCAGCACTAAGAGCTATGAGTTCTAACCTCAAAATTTCCTGTCAAACCAGCATTTGCAGCCAACTGCAGTCTTGAGAAACCATCCAACATCATATGGGCAGGGAAAGCTGCAAAGGACAGCCACCCACTCAGGCTCTCAACACAGCACCAGCCCCTCAGATGGCACGCAAACCCTGAAGATGGCTGGCTTCCTCGGGGCAAGACAAACTGCATGCTTTATCTGCGGGGGCACTCTCTTGACTCACACAATTGTTTGGAACAGAAACTGTTCACTGAGGCTCGATGCAGAGCTGTGGTCCTTGGCCTTCTGCAGTATCCAGGCTCATCTCAGGTCACTGATTGGGCCATGCAGTCCATAGGAAAGAGACCACCGTGGTTGTTGAAGAGGGTTTGTTCTGTGGCCACTGCACCTGGAGTGTCCAGGGGAAGCCAACAGCTGCGGGGTCACTCCTTCCAATGCAGCTATCTGTCTCTGCCTCTGCAAGACATCACACATGCACACACACACACATGCACGCATGCACGCAATAAAATAAATAAATGTAATAGATAATGTTGGGCTTGGTAGCTCATATTCGTATACTGTAGTCTTAGCATTTGGAATTTGGAGACAGAAGGATCAAGAGTTCAAGTCCTGGGAGATGGCTCAGACGTGAAGAATACTTGCTTCTCTTCTAGAGGACCAGGGTTTGATCCCCAACACCCACATGATGGCTCACAATTGTCTGCAACTCCAGCTCCAGGAGATCTTCCACCCTCTCTGGTTTCTGTGGGCGCTGCACATGCCTGTGGTATATGGAGATGCATGCAGGCAAAACAAACACACGCATAAAAGATATTTTTTTTAAAAAAGAGTTTAATGTTCATCCTGAGCCCCATATGGAGCTCATATAACCTGAGTTACCTGAAAACTTGTTGTCATAAAAAGGAGGTGGAGGAGGAGGGGAAGGGGGAGGGAATGAGGAGGAAAGATTGAGGATGAGGAAGAGGAGAAGAGTTTGGAGGGGAGGAGGAGGGGAAGGGGAGGAGGAAGAGAAGGAGAAAGTGAGAAGAGAGAAGTAGTAGTAGTAGTAGTGGGGTGGTGGTGGCACAAACAAAGATCAAGCAAATTACAATAAATCAAACATGCAAAAGGCGTAACAGCCTGCTCCAGTCTGAAGTGGCCTTGGCAAGATGACCTTTGGTTTTAAAACTCCAAGAAAATGGCACTGTCAGGGAGGTTGCGGGGGTGGGAGGGCTTATTCGTGAGGAACAGTGGTGCGTTCCACACTTCTCTACGCAGTTGTCGCACATCCATACACCACCTCATCCCTGGTGAGTCCATTGCAGCTTCGTGGTCTTGAATTCCAGAATCTTGAATTATCCACAGTTTGTCCCCAAAGCCACAACAAACCGTGCACGTGAGTGATCAGCTGACACCCCCACCTGTGACCCTACTCTCGGCCTAGGGTGTCCCCTCTCAGCTCCCAGCTGACCAAGGCTCAGCGTTGAGCACATCTAAGAGCCCAGGCAGTAACCAAAAGTCTCCTTTCTGCCCCATGCTTACAGCGAGATTAGCTGTCACTCTCTGTAAACCCTCAAGGACTGGAATTTTCCTATAAACCAGAGAGGGCTCCCAGGGGAACCATCACAATAATGCACTTGGCAGCGAAAAGATGTTAAAAAAAAATCCAAAACCACTGTGCACTCTTTCTTGGAAGACACACATCCCATCTCTGTTCATGGTTCACGCGCCCAAACTCCAGTAGGGCCCAGAGGCTGGATCCTGTCTGAAACATCTGCCATTTCTGCTGCATTCCCAAGACCAGGTTAATTAATGTGTGTCTCAAGTCTTCCAGAACCTTCCTCCAGAAGCAGTACTGCCCACGGGACATAGCTCTGTGGTTCCAAGCAAGAACTGACCTGGAGTAGGTCTCTTGGAACATTCATGGTTCCCCCTCATGTCACCTTCCCTGACTTCACAAAACCCTCATACCCTTCAGGACCACCCAGCGAAGCCTCTCAGCCCTTTCCAAATCCATTCTTGGCACTCCACACAAGATAAAGTAAAAATCTACACACAAGCACTACCTCTATCTTTGGAGCATCCGCCGCGGCACCTTGGGCTCATTTGCGTTGTCAACTTGACAGAAACTGAAATCACCCGGGAGGAAGGAATTTCAGCTGAGATTGGCTTGTGGGTATATTGGTGGGGCTTTTTCTTGATGGGAGATTGATGTGGGTGAGCCCAGTCTACTGTGAGTAGTGCCACCCCTGGGCAGATGGTGCTGAACAGTATAAAAAAACAAGCTGAACAAGTCATGGGGAACAAGCCAGTAAACAATCGGAAATGCAGAGCAAAAGGCTCCCTAGAGAGGCCACCTAATAGGGTGGGATGCTTTAGGTCGCCCCAGGAGCTCCCTTCCAGTTCATTTGCGGGGTGACCCTCCTTAGCAATCTGGATTCATCACAGTCCTCTTCCTAGGGGAGGAAAGCTGAGGCCGTATGCTAACAGTATCTATACTGCCTACCTCCAGCTTTGCGGATGGCTGGTCCACAGAGCCTGGCTGACCCACGAACCCAGCACATTAGACAAGGGACACCTAAGGGTCCTTGTGGTGGGACCCAGTCCACAATCAGTCTACATCACTCAAGGCTGGGCACCTTTAAGCTGCCTTAGATGTCTCATGTTAGCCTGGGACGTCTTTAAGAAAGCAGTTACAAGCCTTTCACGTTTCACTACCTCCCTGGTCCGTGAGCACACGAGCTAACTGCCTAAGAGGAAATAGACAGGATGAGGTTGGTGCGAGGACCTGACCTTTAGACTCAAACCCAAACAAGTTGATCCAGCCAGAGGAAGATGGTGACCACGGCCTTCTGAGCTGTGTGAGTATTGTGGTCAAGGTATGAACCATGTTTTTACTCTCAAATATACACACAACCAGCTATGGCAACATATGGGTGCTATGAAATTAACACGTGGGTGTCTGGGTTCCCGACTCTGAGGCTAGTGGCGGGCCCTGTCTCTCCCACATTCTGCCCAGCATGTCCTGATTCTTCAGGACCAAGAGACACCTTTGGAAAACTGCAGTGTTTTTATCAAGACACTACCAGTCAGTACCACACCAGGCAGGGAGGACTGACCCAGAGGGATGCCTCCTGCCCTTACCCAGTCTTCCTTGGACGCTCCACGGAGTGGATCCCCGCCCACCTGACAGAAGGGCCAGGTGAGGACCTCGCAGTAGGTGTCTGATCATCATCCTGAATCCTGGATGAATTCACGACCACAACATGAATAGGAGAGAAACCGGAAACCCCCCAAGTTCACAAGCCAGCTTGTCCCGCCCCAGTCTGCACTTGAACCGCGAGGGGCAGGGCTGTGGCTGCCCCTGGGGGTCCTAGCATCAGCACTTGCAAAGCCTGGAATTCACGCCAGCCAATCAGCTAGCGGCGCCGGGCGCACTTTAGCATGCCCTGCGCAGACTCAAACTACCACCAGGGGGCGGCATCTGGTTCCACCTGGACCCTGTAAGGAAGCAAAATAGTCCAGAGGATTGAATTGAGCCCTACCACTGAAGTCAGGGAAAGTGAAAGCGATATGTGAACCGACTTTGGATCCCTGGTGAGCCTGTCCCCAAGTCACTGAGTGACCTTTAGCCATTACTTAAACTGTCTGATAGTTTGTATCCTCTTCTTAACTGAGAAAAGTCAGGATATGAAAGTGACATTTGATGCCAGGGTGGCTCTCCTGTCTGCTGGCCCTGGACCCCTGGATTTACTACCTGGGTGTAGGAGCTCCAGCAAGGATCACAAATAATAGCTGCGCCTTCTGGAAGAGGCTTTGTTTGGTCCTGTTTTTGAAGCTCACCGAGAAAATGTATTCCTAAACAGAAAAGTGCCTGGTGTGTGCTGAATTCCTAGCAATATTTGTCCTTTAGCTTTGGAACTCGTCCTACACCTCACCGCAGCCCCACCCCACCCCACCTACCCTCACCCCACTTCGCGTCTGACTTGGTACTAGGGACTGATCCTAAAGTCTCTTGCATGCTAAATTCATGCCCATCAACAGAAGCCACACTACCAAACCCTTTTTGGGAATCTTCCCACACAAACACACACCCCTCCCCCATTGTCATGCCTAATAACACATTCACATGCCCGCGCGCACACACACACACACACACACACACACACACACTAATATGAGGACTGCTGGAGTTCTACCGTCATTTAACTTGAGGTTAAATCTCAGCTGCTTTTTACTATCAGTCTGTGAGATCTGTGTTGATCAACCTCTCTGTGCCTTAATTCCAATACGACAAAATAGACAGCTGAGTATATTGATATAAATCTCTATTCCAGCACTGGAGAGAGGTGGAGACAGGAAGGACAGGCACTGAAAACCAACCTCAGCTATATAGGCAATTTAAATTCAACCTGGGCTACATAAGACCCTGTCACAAACAAACAACAACAAAAATAAATAAAATAAAATAAGAGCTAATTCATGACAACCTTATAGAGTTATTAGGGGAAGACAAATAGGTAAAGATTCAGTAAAAAACCAATCTCAGCTATATAGGCAATTTAAATCCAACCTGGGCTACATAAGACCCTGTCACAAACAAACAACAACAAAAATAAATAAAATAAAATAAAATAAGAGCTAATTCATGACAACCTTATAGAGTTATTAGGGGGAGACAAATAGGTAAAGATTCAGTAAATATGAGCTGTTACTACTTTTTTTAAAAAAGTATAGAATAGAGTTTATTTAGGGCATGGGGAGGGGAGTTGAGAGGGTAGCAGAGTAGAGAAAGGCAGAGAGAGGGAGAGAGTAGAGAAGCAGAGGCCGGCCATGGCCATGAGCACGTGGAGAGAGGGAGAAGGGAAGGGAATGGGGAAGGGGAGAGCAAGAGAGAAGCAAGAAATCAAGAGGATAAGAGACTGTTACTACTACTATTAGAACAATTAAAGGTGGTATAGGAGTGCCCACAGTTTATAAAACTAGCTAGATCTCAGGCACAATGAGAATTCCCTAGGTCTAAGGCTAGGATTGTTAGTCTTAGACTAACGGTATGCCCACTTTTCATTTGCCAGGGCTGAGTACTTGAGCTGTGTGGGGCAGACACAGCTGATGTGAGAAGAGGGTTGGTGGACATTTTCCCCGGGAAATGGATATCGTTTGGTTTATCTGGATCCCACTCCAGTGCAAGAGCCAAGTTCCTGCCCAGCCCCAGCCCTCTTTGCACGTCGTTACAGGGCTGGAATAACAGTCTAGAAAGTCGACTCAGAAGCCGGGTTGACTCATAGGGAGATGACTTGGCAGACAGTCATGAGATGGGACTTCCAGCTCAGCCACTGACCTGCTGTCCCACAGCCGGGGAAATACCGTTTCTCCCAGGTTTTCAAATGTCCTTGAATTCAAACTTGAACTCCATTGGATGGGTTAAGCAATGTCATTTCAAAATCACTTTAAATCTGATAGTGTGTGTGTGTGTGTGTGTGTGAACGAGAGAGAGAGAGAAAGAGAGAGAGAGAGAGATGTGCAACCCTCCCCATTCTTTTACTTTACCCACACTCCCTCTTTCCACCCCCAACTGATTTGTTTGCTAGCATTTCCACTCATAATGAGGTCCTCTGAACTCCGTTGTTTCTTTGATGGCTTTTGAAACAGAATGTCACTATGCAGCCCAGGCTTCCAACTCATAATCCTCCTCCTAAGTATTGGGATTACAGGCTTTTGTTTTTGTTTTTAGAACTTTTCTATCATCTAGCTCTTGAATATTAATGCTATCTAGATTAGTTAAAAAGCAGGGCATAGAGACATCCACTTGTAATCGTAGCTACTCAGGAAACTGAAGAGAGTCGATAAGACCCGGGGCAGTCTAGGAAACATATCAAGACCCCATCTTAAAAACAAAAACAAGAACAAAAAACAAAAACAACCAAGGACTGTACAAGAAAAGCCTTTAGGCATGTAGTAGGAACAAGCAATTGTATCAGGCAGTACCCACGGTCCTAGTAGCTAATAACATCCTCTTAGCTAGGGATGATGGCCAACCTGTAATCTCAATGCTTGGAGGCATGAGTCATGAGTTCAAAGTCATCTTCTACTACATAGGGAGTTCAAGGCCAGCCTGGACTAATGAGATCCTGTTTCAAGAATAACTAATATGCCCTTGTGTCCTCTTGAGAGTGACTGTGTCCGAATGATAAATCATATAGTCAGTCACCCTAGTCATATGACTTCGGTTTGTTGTTCTTGTTATTTCTTCATGTATTTGTTTTGCATTTGTGACAGGGTCTTGCTATGTCCCCCTTAACTATATTGTCCTTGCTATATTGCCATATTGAGCCTTAAACTCACTTCATTCATTCCAATCCTCTGTCTCAACTTTCTAAGTGCAGGAATTACAGGCACGCCCTGCAATGATCAGTACCACCTTTTCTCCCCTATTCCTATCCCTCTACCCCTCCCCATCCCCCTCACCACCAGAGCTTCAAGGCTCCCCAAGTAACCCACTTTCTCTGTCTTCTAAAGTTTCCACCATCAGACACATGAGCCAGTGGAGAATGGGTTCACATTCAAACTACAATCCTGCAAGCAACAGAAGCCTTTGGTAGAAATAAGCAGAAATAAGCAAGAAAGAAACAAGCAGAAACTTGGAACAAAACAGAGAGACCCCCCAAGAGTAATTAGACATGGAAGTGAGGCTACTGTGGAGTCACAAAGAGATTATCTCTTTGTGATAACTTTTCCAAGTGGTGACGACCTACAGGCTAGGACAATGCCATAGCAACAGTGCAGTTTTGTCTTAGAAAGCCATTTGTGGGCCAGAGCGAGACAGAGAGACAGAGAGACAGAGACAGACAGAGACAGAGACAATGACAAAGAGACAGAAAGACAGACAGAGAGACAGAGAGACAGAGACAGACAGAGACAAAAACAAAGAGACAGAGAGACAGACAGAGACAGAGAGACAGACAGAGACAGAGAGACAGAGACGAAGAGATAGACAGAGACAGAGACAAAGAGACAGACAGAGACAGAGAGACAGACAGAGACAGAGAGACAGAGACAGAGAGAACTGCCATCTCCCCTCCAGGAAACAGTGGCAAATTATAACCAATTTGAAGAACAACAGAGTTGAAAGTACAATCATATCTTCATTCTAAATAACATCACCCTATCCTTATTCCGTTCTTGATCCCATAGTCAATTCATTAATTTAATTTATTTTCTTTGTTCTGGGTTTTTAAAAAACCAAAAAAACAAAATTTATTTTGTCTTTACGTGTTTCTGTGTGCATGTCTCATTTGTGTGAATGTATATGCCTCTGGCCTCCGCAGGCACCTGCATGCTTACGTGGTTACACACACATACACACATAAAATTGAAAATAACACAAATCTAAAACAAGAAGAAAGGAGCCGATCACATGCCCAGCTGAATCAGCATCTCTGGGCTAACCTTCTGTGGTAGGGGATTTCCACGTGTCATTAAGCATCATTATTAATTCTGTAAATTCTTCTTCGGAAAAGAAAACATATTTGACCCAAAACAGCTACCAAAACATTTGTCCATTCTATCTTCTACCATAGGAAACTTTTGTTCAAAATTACACATCAGGGGCCAGCCAGACGACAGCTCAGTGATTTAAGGCACCTGCCACCAAGCCTGAAGACCTGAGTTGTATACCTTGGACCCACATGGTAGGAGAGAACAAAGTCTTGCAAGTTGTCCCCTGACCTCCACACACATGCTGTAGCATGTGCATGTGTACACACATACAGTAAACACACACATGTAAGTTTAAAGATAATTAGTACTGAGAAAAACGTACTGTTCCCTTTCACAGCCCACAGATTCCCTTTTCTCTAATCAATAGAGGTTATATTCCGGAACCCTCGAGAGCTAGCATCTGGCTCTGGAGTAAGTGGGATGATCATTTGATTTTTAAATTTCTTTCCTCCAGTGTTTTTTCCATATTCGATTGCGTTCATTGTCTGGACAATTTTTTTTTTAAAGCCACAACAACTTCTTTTTAAAATTACTTTGGGATATAAATAAATTGCACATTCTATTCGACTGACGAGTAGCAGACAGTTTGTGAATTGGGCAAAGTGGAGAAGGAAAGGAATAGCTGAGGACTCTCGGCACCTCTTAAAATAAGTAACTATTTACTTGTGCTGCGTCGTTTTAACTGTTCTTTGTTCTTGACACAGCTAATAACCACTTGTGGAAGAGAATCCTAAATGAGGAATTATCTAGATCTGCCTGGCCTATGGGCATGTCTGTGGGGCTGGGGGTGGGGTGTCTTGATTGTTAATTGATGTAAAAGGATTTGGGACAGTGTGAGTGGTACCATTCTCTCGAGGGTGGGGAAAGGGGCGACGGACAGTGTAAGGAAGAAAAAAGCTAGGATGTGTTCCCTCTCTCTTGACTGTTGACTGTGGATGCATTGGATGTGACTAGCTGCTTGGACCCTTTGTCTAGACTTTCCCGACCTGATGGACCTCCTTCTCCCTAAAGCTGACTTTTGTCAGCAAATTTATCACAGCTACCAAAATGAAGCTAGGCTAACCAACCTGGTTTGCATTTTGTTTTGTTGTTTTGTTTTGAAGCTACAGTGTTTTTTATTTTGCTCCTTAAGAGCTGTTGGAGGGAGAAGGGTCTAGTGAAATGTATTCAAGTTTGATGGACACCCACACACACACACACACACCTTGCTATTTTTATGAGACAATTGCTTGGAGCACCCTGATCCCTCTAAATTGATTAGCTCTGCCTAGCAGGAAGAGAATGTCTTGTTGCTGCAAACCCTCCCTTCATCTCCATCATGTCCAGGTGAAGTGGGCAAGTGGGGAAAGGTGGGAACAGGGAGGAGAGTGAGTAGGGGCAGGACTACAGAGCTTCCATGAAGAATGAATGGTCTGAGCTTCTGAGCAGTCCCTGTAAGAAGGGCTGCTTTGTTCCAAGTAGTGGGGACCCTGCAATGAGTCCAGGGCACAGATTTCCAAGAAATGCTTGTTAGAAACTATTAAAGGCAGATATTCTCGTGCTTTCTATTTTCCAGTCCTTCTTCTGATGGAACATCACAGTTTGCTTCCCTCCACTGCAGGCACGTGGATTTTATTCAGTAATATTGACTATGTATCTGTTTTTGCAGATTTCTTGCCACTCTCTATAAGTGCTAAATGTGTTTCCAACTGAAAATTTCCAATATAGATACAAGCTATCTGATGTGGCTAAAGAGGCTGAAACTTAATTTCCCAGTCATTAAACAATGACTGGAAAGGTTTCAGTCAGAGCCATAGACTTGCAGTGTGGTATAATGGGTTCTATAACTGCCCAGGATATTCTCTGATACTGGTTATTTCAGACATGAAATTTTGGAAGGCTTAGGCCAGGCACACCTGCTCTGCTGACATTCTGGGATCACAAAATGATTAAAGCCAGGCATGGTAGCATACACCTTTAATCCCAGAACCCAAGAGGCAGAGGCAGGTGGATCTTTATAAATTCCAGGCCAGACTGGTCTATATAGTGAGTTCCAGACCAACCAAACCTACATAGGCAGACCTTGTCTCAAAAAATTAAAACAAAACCAACCAACCAACTAACTACAACATAGTTAAGCAGGAGACAGCAACTAAGCCTAGTGCTTGCTATGAAGTCCAGGATGGCCTCAAATTTATATGTGTTCTTCTCAGCCTCTCAAGAGTCAGCATTATAAGCTTGTACTCATACCCAGCTTTTGGTTGCTATTGTTTTGAAAAAGGGTCTTGCTCAGTAGCCCAGGCTGTTCTCAAACCCACAATTCTACTGCCTCTGACTCCTGAGGGCTGGATTTACATGTGTGCCATTTTTTGAGTTGTCTGATCCAAGATAAATCACACAGCCTATCTATGTCTCAGTGTGCCCAGTCTTTAAATTGATATGAAAGCAACTCTCTAACTGTTTGGGGCTTCTGTTACCATCTTAGCTGTGGCCTAGCCTACCTTTCCAGCTATAGCTCATATCGCATGCGAACTTGTCTACTGAGAGTCACATGACCAATGCTGTCTACTCAGCCACATTGTGATATCATATGTCATTTGGAACCTCAACCTCCTAATGCCCAAAGTGGATACAATAATCTCTATACACATCCAACCCCAGCCTCCTTCGCTGGCTGTCCCTGTCAAAGACCCATTTGCTCATGTCACAACCTACAGGTGGACCTATTGTAAATATTTTTAATCCCAAACTGGGGCTTCTACCCCGCCAATGATCATTCAGTTCCTGGATAAAAGACATGCATGACCTTTATATTTATAAGAAGATCTTATTAGTACTAAGGCTGGGTAGATAGCTATCCTCTATGCTATTAAAATCTATTTCCTATCACAACCCTGAGTTATTACTGTGCTTCGTCTAGGCTGCTCTTGACTCTAATTGGCCGGCCCTCAGGGTCATGCTTTCTTGACTCCTAACCCATGGCATCTTTCTTCTCTCTTCACCTTCTTCTCTTTCCTCCTGGTCTCCTCCAACCCCAAGGCTGGGAACATTGAGCACTGCCTATCTCAATTTTGCCTAGCTATAGGCTGTAGGCATCTTCATTCACCAATCAGGAATAATTTGGAGGTAAGATTGCATAGCATCACTTGGGTCTACATGTAGACTCTACATTGTCTCTGGGGCAACCAGGCCTTGGGGGTCCACACTTAGCATTAGCATACACAGCAACAGACCAAACCTCAACAATTCTACCTTTTAGTCCAATAAAAGGATTCTTTTCTCTCTCAGATATAAATTGAATACAATTATAACAAATATGAAAATTATAAGGTCTGATATATATTTACAAGGTCTAGTTCATTATATTTGACAATTTAGATAAGGTATTTATCATCTATTCTATCTTGGTGAGTTAGAATTTTATATCTAAATTACTTTTTTATCTTAACTTGTATTACCCTCCTAGAAACATTTTTTCAAATATAGAACATCTTCTTTAATGCTAAACACCTTAAGTTCAATTGTGAGGCTGTAACTATTTAATCTCCAATCTCTATACACAGCCAACTCCTTGCTCATGCTCAGTCTAGAGGTTGACCAGATGCCTCTTTCTCCTTTTCTTTGAAACTGATCCATCACCAAATTGTTACTCCTTGAGAGCTATTTTGTTGTTTTATTTTGTTTGTTTGAGATAGGGTCTAGTCTCGCCTATTCTTCCTGCCTCCATCTCTCAAGTACTAGGACTTGGGCATGCATTATTATCGCCTGTATGTGTTTCTTTACTACATATATTTCCAGGAGGAATTTCCAATGAGTAGTAATTGGACCTCATATAAACCTCACTGGCTATGATACTACCACTATGCCAAGTTTATTTTCCTTTCTCTCTTGTTCTTTTCTTCTGTATTGTTTCTTTTCTTCTTCTCTTTGAATAGTACCAAGAGTCCTGGATGCCTGGCAAGCATTCTATCATTGAGCTACATCTCAGCTCCTTCTGTTGCCCACACCATTACCAGTTTAATCTAACTAACCAACATCCCTTGTCTAGGCAACTATCATAGTACCTGAGTGGTCTCTGCACTTCACTCTTGCCCTACACCTTTTCCGATATCTAATTCATTCCTCCCATTGTGGCTAGAATGGTTTCTTTTATAAAAGACATAGTAATTGGCAAAATGGTTTAACTGTTAAAATTCCTTCCATGCAGGCCTGAGGATGAGTTTGAATCTCCAGCACACACATAAAAATCAGGCTTGGCAGCATGTCTGTAACCCCCATGGCTGTGTGTAGGTGTGCATGTGTATGTATGTGTATATATGTGTATGTGTGTACGTGTGTATATGTGTGTACGTGTGTTTGTGTATAGACAGACAGATCTTTGGAGCTAATTGACCAGACAGCCTAGCTGAATTAATGAACTCTCAAGTTCAGTGAAAGACCCTGTTTCAAAATAAATAGCCAGGGATAGTGCCACATGCCTTCAATCTCAGCACTTCAGTAGTAGAGGCAGGAATATCTCTGTGAGTTCGAGGTCAGTCTGATTTATATCGCAAGCTCCAGGATAGCCAGAGCTACATACATACATACAGAGAGAGAGAGAGAGAGAGAGAGAGAGAGAGAGAGAGAGAGAGAGAGAGAGAATAAATAAATAAATAAATAAATAAAGTAGAGAGTGACAGAGAAAAACACCTGACCTCGACCTCCGGCCTCCACAGACCTGCCTATCTTCCCCCACATGCACATGTGAATATTCATGCATTTAACTCTATTTAACTCTCTCTGTCTCTCTCTGTCTTTCTCTGTCTCTCTCTGTCTGTCTGCCTGTCTCTCTGTCTCTCTCTCTGTCTCTCTCTGTCTCTCTCTCTCTCTCTCTCTCTCTCTCACACACACACACACACACACACACACCTCTATATTTGAACATTTGCTCTTCTTCCTAGAACTCTCTAATTGTTTACCATAACTCTTAGGGGAAAGTCCATTTGTCACTAATCTGCCAGAAGCCATCAGTAGGCCTGCAGCACACCCTGCAAGCCCACCTGTGTCCTTCTCTTCCTTCCTTCCTCTCTATGCCTTAGTCATTCTAGCCCATTCCTATTCCTAAAATAACCCAGGGTTCCTAGAGTCAGCCTCAAGGCTGTCTGTCCCGTGGGGCTGAAACATATCTTCCTACATATAACCCAGCTGATTTCTCAGCCTCTGTGTTGCTTCCTGTGTGGAATCTTCTCCCAACACTCTTCTCACGGCTAGCTGATCTTCCCATGTGTCTTTTCACTTGCAAAAGGAATGGATTTGCGCCCCCAAATCCACAGCAGGATTTCACACCAGGCCAAAGGGGAAAGCGAGGGCAATGTCCATCATGGTTGACAGAATAAGCAGAATGTGTCGCGTGTTCCTACACTGGAGTACCATTCTGCTTTAGAAAGAGGATTCTGGGAGGAAACTGCTGCAATGTGCTTAGTTAGGATGGATTGGCTCTGCTGTTGGTCTTCCCCATTGTCCAGAGCTTCTTATGAGGCCGGGCGTTTGATCCCCTCGGCCTTTGGCTCTCTCCCTGGGATAGATAGTTCAGTCTCTCGGTCCAGAGGAGAAGGAGATCCTGGAAGATGGAGAGAGCACAGATTCAGGTCAAGTGGCCCCAGGAGCTGCATTGCCGCCTGGTTAGCACCAGCCTCTGAGAAGCACAGCTGTCTCTCCTCTTCGTTGTCTAACCCAACACAGACTTATTACGATTCCTTTACTTACTGTGGCCTGAGTGTTCCTCTTCCTTCAGGGCTGCAGTTTTGGCTTCTCCCTCTCCAACTCCCCCTTGAGGCCTTATGGTCAATCTTAACACATGCTCTTAGAACCAACCTTCTGAGCTAGCCTCTGCTTTAAGAGGATTTTTGTTTGTATGTTTGTTCGTTTATTTTGTCTTGTTTTTTTTTTTTGTTTTGTTTTGTTTTGTATAGCCCTGGCTGTCCTGGAACGCACTCTGTAGACCAGGCTGGCCTTGAACTCAGAAATCTGCCTCTGCCTCTGCCTCCCTAGTGCTGGGATTAAAGGTGTGCGCCACCACTGCCCAGCACGAGGTTTTTAAAGACCTTACATAATCCTCCTCACAGTTTCCTGAGTGTTGACATTGATGACATTGTTCAACTGAGAATCTGGAACACCCTGGGGGACTTCGTACAGAACTAGGAGACAGTGACTCAAACTCAAATCTGGGCAACCTACCTGCAAAGCTCAACCATGGAGCTGCTTTGCTGCTTGCTAGCCCTTGGGGTAAGCATCACCTACGGGCTTGTGACATAAAGACAGTAGGGTGGTGAATGACTGAGCATGCTTGCTCCCAGCCCAGGCCCCTGGAGGTGACCCTCCAGGTGGTGGAGTGACTCACTTGTGTAGCAGATTTGGAAAGTGCTTTGGCTTATTTTGCTTTCAGGCTTTAAGCTTCCCGAGGCTGCTCTGCGTGTGTGTGTGTGTGTGTGTGTGTGTGTGTGTGTGTGTGTGTGTGTGTGCGTGTGCCCTGGTAAGCTTCCAGGGTAAGTTTCAATATCTGATTTGTAAAAGCCAGTCTGTCTCAGTTGTTGCCTCCCTTGAGCCAAGGACTCCCATGTCTTACTGTGTGCATGCGGACACTGTGAGTGGACAACTGCCCCCCCACCCCCACCCCCCAGTCCTCCACTTTGCTATGTGTGCTGAGCCCCCTCACCCCTTTCAACTAGTCCCAGACTGGCTGGTTCTAGAGTCACACTAAGCTCAAATGGAGAATGCCACCTCATGTCTGCTTCTCCCTCAGGGTAGCCAGGCCCACCACACAGCAAGCTGGACCAAAGGGAGGGAAGCTTAGCCAGGTGTGGGTGGGTGCAGTGCAGGATGGCGTTTGTTCAGGCAATGAACACACCCAGGAACAGCTTGGGAGAATTGGTTCGTTTAGGGCGGGGGGGGGGCGGTATTTGTGCCTCTGGGGAGGTGACCAGAGTCTCTGGGTGCAAGGTTTGTGTAGCCATGTACCATTGACCAGGTCAAGGGTACTGAAAGATGCTTCATCTACATACTCAGGGGCTGTAGTGTGTGGGGGGGGGGGGTGTGGAGACCTCATAAGGTTAAACGAGGAGTGAAGCCTGGTATCGGGCAGGGTAATACTTACTAGGGTTGATGGTTTGGGAGCCAGCTTTATGGCACCAGATGGGAAGGGGGATGTAGCCAACTCCTACTGTCTTCATGTTTGAGGTGTCTGGGATTGAAGCTCTCTTGATCCTTCCTCTGTAACCCTGGGCTTTTACAGTCCCACGGGGGAACAGCGGATGTCTCCCAAGGAGACTTCAGTCTCCTGGGGGCTTCAGTATTCTAGTGTTCTGTAACAGGGTCCACACTTTCCATATAATTCACATAAAGAGGGCCTTTGGACAATGCCGGGATGGAGTACAACAGAATTCATCCCACCATGAACCCTGGCTTGTTTAATGGGCTGCCACCTTGTGCCCAAGGCCTCTCTGCTGTCTGGTCTGTTATGGACTTCCCAGCACCTCTGTTACTCTTTCTAAGCACAGAACAGAAGCAGAACGAGTGTGTCCAACTTTGACCTTGGAAAGGAGGTACTTTCCAAGGCTCTGTCCCAGTGCCTTCAGCTCTGGATTCCTGGGAACGGGAGAGGGTGCCGGAAGATGGCATTCAGAAGAAAACAAACACATGATTGTCTGGTAGGACTTCGTTGAATGTCCCTAAGTTCCACTTTCTATATTTAGACAGTTTGGAATTCCATCTCATTTGGTCTTGGAGGCCACCCACTGTCACTTGGGGTGCTTCTGATGACCCACCCCAAGGTCCCCCACAACTACAACCACTCTAGGGCAATCCCAAGGCCTACCAAAATCGGATAGGAGTCCATACACACACACACACACACACACACACACACACACGTGTACACATCATCATCATCATCATCATCATCATCTGGTTTTCTACTTTCCTGCTCAGGGTCATCACTCTCTCCTGTTGTAAGTGTGCTTTTAAGTCTATGTACTTCTTGACTATTGATCTCATTTCTCTCTCTCTCTCTCTCTCTCTCTCTCTCTCTCTCTCTCTCTCTCTCTCTCTCTCACACACACACACACACACACACACACACATGTCTATCTCTCTACATCTCTACATCTCCCTTTCTGCTCCCCTTCCTGGTTTCATGTACCCCAGGCTGGTCTTAAACTCACTCTCTAGCCAAGAATAATCTTGAATCTAGTCCTCCTGCCGTTGTCTCCTGAGTGCTGGAGTCACAGGCTTACGGCACCATGCCTGCTTTATGTAGTACTGGGACTGAACCCACAGCCTCATGCAAGCTATGGAAGCGCTTTGTCAACTGTGCTCCGGCTCCGGCTCCCCAACCCCATCTCCTGCCCATTGCCACCTTCCATACCACCCCTCTCTCCCTTCTTGAGGCCCCCCCCTCCTTGCTTCTGGGTCAAGACACTATTCTGATACATATCCTTTATCTCATGACTACGTCTTGGTTTTCTTTGCCGGATCTCCAAGCTGTCCAGTGAGTGTGTGTACCTTGTAAAAAGGTCTGTTTTTCCATCTCTCTTCGCTCCCTATTCACTGGGCAGTTTGCAAATCCCCATCTCCAGTTCTAAGAGATCTGATGGCCTCTTTTGGACTCCACAGACAGCCACATACACTCACAAAGACACGTACATATAGATAAAAATAAAAGAAACCTTTTAGAATGCTTTCCTGGTGTTTTACATCCTCAGGTTTGGGTACTCTTGTATGGCAGCCCTGGTTTGGAATCACAGGCACCTGAGCATGTTGACCCAGAGAAGGGCTTAAATACCTCCTTACTGGGACAAGAGTGTTTTGGAATGCTAAGTGAATTGCTAGTCCCCTGGGGCTCTTTTGAGACTGCTCAGTAGATAGGGACCTTCCTTTACTCAAGTTCCTGCCTCCAACTACATCAATTTACCCCAGGGTTTTGAGACATGTGGTGATTTGTAAGCCAGAGACACCCTGAGGACATACTGTAAAGCACTTTCAAACCTCCAGCTCCTCTCGCTCAGAGCTCAGTATCTAACACCCCACCGGCTTCCACTGCTGGACACCAAATCAGAGAATTCAGCTAAGGCACTGGGTATCCAGGGAGAGTGTAGAGTTCCAGTCGAGTCTATGAACCTGGCCTGGTTTCTGTACACACTCACAGGGACTAGCTCCTGGGCCTCCTGTGACATCTGTGGTCTCATGCCGTGGCCAGGACTCCCTGGTAGGTTCTCTTGTGTATTTCCCAACAATGACTCACTCCTCTGGGAGGAGAGGCAAAGCTGGGACTAAACAGCCTCGGTTTCTGCTTTCTTCTGTCTTTCCAGGAAGCACTTGGAACAGGATATAAAGGCAGCACTTTCCACGCAGCCTGACATCCTGCTTCCAGATGCGAGACTCTGATCAGGCGCAGTGACATCCCCAAAGCAGCTGGGAGCAGGGAGCTCGAGGTTCCAATTTGAAAAACCAAGTCTAGTGGCTTCCAGCTTGTTCCTCACTTCGGCCTCATTCTCCCCTTCTTGGCCCTCACATGATCGGAATAATGTATTACACTCCGTAGTGGTTTGTGTAAGGTCCCCGTGAGCTCTGGCATTAGAGCACTTGGTGTGGTCCCCACTTGGTGACGCTGCGAGGGGAGGATGTATCACAGTCTGTTCTTTAACCTTCATTCAGCTCCCTGAGGTTAGCACTGTCTGATATTTCTAACCGGAATTTTCCAGAAATGAAAAATTCTTTAGTGTCTTCACTGACTGGAGTATATGATTATAATTGTTCTATTTATTATTAGCCATTGTTATGATGCCTAATTTATGACTCGAACCTTACTGTTTGCAATGTCCGTATGGGAAAGAAGCACAGTGCATGTGCGATTCAGAACTGCCTACAGTTTCGGGCATCCTTGGAGCATCCCGACACACATCTCTCTGGATAAGGGAGGGTCACTGTACATAAAACAGGAATGATGGCAGTCTCAGCTTATGTCATGGGACACACCACCTGACTACACACTGGGAACGGAACTAAGGCCCTCTGCACGTGTAGTATATACCCTCAACCACCGAGTCATTTCTCCAGCTTGCTGATGGGGTCCTGCTGCTTTCTTTAGTTTTGTTTTAAGGTGGGTTCTCATGCTGCTGGCTCTCAGGCTAGCTCTGTATGGCTAAGCGTGGCCTTGAACTTCCGATCCTCTTACCTCCACATCCCAAGTGCTAAGATTACAGGCAGCACTGTCTGTCACACTCAGGTTCATGTGATGCTGGGAACGGAACTCAGGGCTTCCTGCAAGCTAGGCGAGCATGGCACTAGCTAAGCTGCATTTCCAGTCCTCAAATTCGTCATCTGGTCTTTTCTTTTTTTCTTTTTTTTTTTTAAGATTTATTTATTTATTATGTGTAAGTACACAGTAGCTGTCTTCAGACATCCCAGAAGAGGGCATCAGATCTTATCACGGATGGTTGTGAGTCACCACGTGGTTGCTGGGATTTGAACTCAGTGCTCTTAACCACTGAGCCATCTCTCCTCTGAGACCTAGTGGTTTTACCATAACAATGGACACTATTTTACATAGTTCCAGCAGCTCTAGAATTTGGAAGTAATTCAGCCTCAGGGCTCCACCCGGGGTCTCTTGTGAGGTTACAGACCTTGTTACCTGCCTAGGGATCGGCAGCAGTGGCTTTCAACCTCCCTAATGCTGCAACCCTTTAATCCAGTTCCTTGTGTTATGATGAATGGCAACCGTAAAATCATTTCATTGCTATTTCATAATGGTAATTTTGCTACTGGTATGAATTGTAATGTAAAATATCTGATATGCGATCCCCAAGGAGTTGCGACCCACAGGTTGAAAACCACTGAACTAGGGTCTATTTTTGAGACAGGTCACTAGTGTGGCCTCTGTGTTGGTGTTGGCTATAGGCAAGAAGCACCAACTCTTTGCCACATGGTCTCTTTCCAGGGGGCCACTTGAGTGTCCTCACAAGATGGCGGCCAGCTTCTCCCCTGCCAGGTGATCCAAGAGAATACAGAAGTTACGGTGTCTTTTAAGATCTACCCTCAGAAGTCCCCCTATACCACCATGTTTACCCAGGATGCTCCTGTCCATTTGGGGAGGGGGCTACAGAAGGACAGGAACACTCACTATTAGCTACTTTTCTTGTTGATGACCAAAGATCTGACAAGAAATGATTTAAGGGCTGGAGATTTATCGTGGTAGAGTTCAGGGTCCAGCTCCAAGGACTACAAAAAAATGAACATGGTGGTGTGTGCCTGTGCTCTCAGCACTTATGGGGGTTATAAGTTCATGGTCTTCCTCTGGTTTATGGCAAGTTTGAGGACAGCCAGGGATATGGGAGGTCCTGTCTCAAGAAGTAGAAGGAAGAATGGAGAAGGAGGAGGAGGAGAGAAGAGGAGGGGGAGGAGAAGAGGAAGAGGAGAGAAGAGGAGGGAATGAGGAAAGGAGGACAAGGGGGAGGAGGAAAGGGAGGAGGAAGAGGACTTGAGAGAAGGGTTGATCCTGGCTTGTAGTTTGAAATTCATCATGGTGGAGATGAAGCCAAGGCAGGAATGTGAGGTATCAAGTTACATTGAGTCTCTAGTCAGAAAGCAGAGAACAGACAGGAAATGGGGCTTTCAGGCTATAAGAACTCAAGGGCAGGGCCCCCAGTGACTTGCTTCCTCCAATAAGGTTCCACTTCCTGAAGGTTCTACAATCTTCCCAAACAGCCTCACCTGCTGGGGACCAAGTGCTCAAACACAGGAGCCTGTGGGGGACACTTCACATCCAAATCACATTACAAAGGGAGGGAGGGAGGGAGGGCCATCCTGTGTGAGCCAGGGCCTGGGTCCCACGGTTCAGATGGGAGAGCGATCAAAGAACGAGTCCTAGGGAACACTAGGGTCATTCTGAGCTCAGTCTTCACGAGAGCCTTTGCCTTCCCTTCCCCCTCATGCCCCACACCCCATTCTTTCCTTCAGTCAGAGGTGAGGACAGAGTCATTTATAATCAGAAGGGCAAGAACAAGACTGTTTACACAGGCCAGCCGAACCTTCGTGAAGCTTGGGGGGGAATGACCTAATGAGTTAAACGCTTGCTGGGCCAGTGTGAAGACCTGAGCTAGGATTGCCAGCCGGCACCCACTCAAGGCTGAGCCGGTAGCATGTCTATAGTCCCTGAGGCAAGTTGTGAGATAGAGAGGAGAGCACCCATGGAGGCGGAGGGGCCAGCTAGCCTATGTACCCTGCACCAACAAGGTACAAGATAAGGACAGATGCCTGAAGTTGTTCTCTGGTCTCCACATGCCCGGCATGGTATTCATGCCTGCGTTCTCACCCATGAATGTACAGACACACATACACACACACACACACACACACACACACACACACACACGATTTTTATTTTAAACCAACCATGTGAGGGACCGTGGAGCGATTGGCAGACACTGAGAAGAGAAAATGTTTAGAAATTTGAGTGGAAGAGGCAGAGGGACTGTTCAAGAAGAGACAGGCAAACACATTTAAGCCAGCTGGAGTAAGACAGTAAGCGTTGGGGCATGGGGTTTGGCTAAAACGTGTTTAAAGTTCCTGCAGGCTTGTTTGATGTGGGGATTGAGGCTGAGTAAATGGATTTGAGGAGTGTGAAAAAAAAAAGAATTCTTCTCCAAGGGACATTTCAGGAGCTTGTCCCGGTAGGGTCAAGGCAATACCAGGAAACGGACTTTAATGGCTTCCTTCTATCAGCGTAGGAAGCCGAGGCCGATAAGGAGTTGGAATGGAGTCTCTCAGTTGAAGGAGCTTCCCCAAAAGGAAACTTTGGAGAGGGAGATAGTCTGTGTTTACACAGCATGCCTTCGCTGTCTGCACTTTATACAAGCTGTATCCTAGGGCCAGGCTGAAGATAGAACTGCCTGACCTAGAAAAGCCTAGAAAAGTCTGGGCCCAGTGCCCAACCCAGCACTGGGAGGGAACTTCTGCCCAGCCCTGCCCAGCTCAGGGGCTCAGTGTGGGGGTGGGGGGACTCCCTGTGCATTGCAGATACACAGGATGTACTCGGGTTAAGCAAAGCTGTGAGGATGGTTTGGAGGCTAACCGCTCAACTCTCACTGCTGAGATGAGGGATGTAGCTCAATGGTAGGATCATGCTTGCACAGCACACTAGAAGTCCTAAGTTCGATGCCCAGCAACACTAAGTGAAGGGGAAGGACACTCTTCTAGTTCATTCTCCTGTTAACAATAGGAAATATTACAAGAGGCCTGATGTATAATAGCTGTTCACCCCTCTAACAATGAAACTTAATGAAGATTAGTGTAGGTTCCCTCAGTACTCCCTGAGTGTTCCCAAAAGGAGCATCCACGATTTGCACATCTGTGGGTTTGTTCAAGATGATTCGGGTTGGCCTCACGGTTTGAATCCGTTCCCTTGAAGCTGGCCTTGGGCAGCTGCACTGTCAGGTCAGGGGAGTCTCCGTTTTCTCCTGCAGAACAGGAGAATACTTAACAGATGAGAGACCCTTCAATGGTGCCTGGAACACAGCAAGAGACCAGGAAACCAGGGACCAGCAGAGCTACCATGGTTGCACATCCCCGCAAACCCAACATTCAGGAGTCCAAGTGGGAAAATCAGGGTTTGAGACCTGACAGGGCTACACGGTGAGTTAGTTCCAGACCAGCGTGGGCTGTATAAATAGTGATATCCTGTCTCAGAAACCAAGCCAGGCTTCCTGACTGCTGATACAACATAACCCATTGCCTCCCACCTCTGCCTTCCCCACCATGCTGGACCATACCCTTGAACTGAAAACTGACCAAGCATATTAATGGAGTTCCAAATGAAGAAAACACCACAAGAAATGACCTCGTAATGGAGAGAACTCTACAGCTCTGAAAGAGACACACTCTTCAAGTATTTCTTTCTTTTCTATTTTCTGTTTTGGTTTTTCGAGATAAGGTTTCTCTGTATAGCCCTGGCTGTCCTGGAACTCACTCTGTAGACCAGGCTGGCCTCGAACTCAGAAATCCACCTGCCTCTGCCTCCCAAGTGCTGGGATTAAAGGTGTGCCCCACCACTGCCCGGCTTTTTCAAGTATTTCATTTCACTACCCACAGCCTCCCTAGGAAACCGGGGAGAGTCAGCTACCGCTGGAGGTAAACACGAAGGGAATAAAACATATGTGACATAAACTACCATGAGGAGGACATAGCAGCTGCAATAACAAAAGAATTAACATCTTAGGGATGGAAGCAGAACAAAACAATCTAAAGGGAATATGGACTTTGCTTTTAATAAAATAAAAAGATTTTGAAAATTTGCTCATGGATAACAAAAAGAACACGGGAAAAGAACAGAGACTCGATCGGGTGGGTCGGAGAAACTGTAGAAATGCTTTCTGGGTGGCAACACTTGATGTACAAGCATGAGGACCTGAGGTTGAATCCCAAGCACCCAGGGAAAAAGCAAGAGATAATCCTAGTGCTGTAGGGATGAAAACAGAGTCATGGGGACCTACTTGCACACACACACCTGATGCACATTACACACACACACATGTACATGCACACACAGACACAGATACACATGCATACACAGACACATATACACATAGACACACACAAATGGGCACACATAGACACACTCAGACACACACACACATGGGCACACACAGACACACACATGCACACAACAACACACAGAGACACATACACACATATACCTTTTGGAATGAAGAAAAACAAAACCCCAAAAGACAACCAAACAAGGGCCAACCACAGACTAACGCAGTCAGTCATCATTTCATGCCTTCACCCCATGTTGCTCCACCGCCCAGGAGCCATCTCCCAGATGGTTCAGAGTTTCTAACTGCCTGGGCGGTTGTCCCTGCTGCCACTGTGGCACAGAGCCCTGAGCACAGTAATGGCAGGTTGGCTTGTCTGTCTTGCACACAATAAATTCCTCATACATTCTTTCTCACGGGCACAACACCTCTCCCAAAGCAGACACGCCTCACACTTGTGGATATTGCCACATTGAAGCTTGTACTTCCCCAACTGTGCCTGCAGCCCCAGACACTTGCCTCTGATCTGGATCACACACACATAAAGATGGGATGAGAGGGACCCAGGGCAGAAGAGGTAAAAGAGAGGCTGAGGGAAACCCAGGAGAGTGAGGTGACCCTCCCCTTTCATTGTAGCAAAATCTGGACTCATCTGAGGGGCGAAGATTCTCCCAGGAAGAAAGGGACGAAAGCCAGCGAGGCAGGAAGCAGGAGGCTTTCTGTGGCCCTGGTTTCTGAGAACAAAAGGCCCTCACTTCTGTCCCAGTCTCGACCCAGCACTCAAAGCTCCCAAGGACTAAGGAGTGTCTCTCACAATCTCAGACTCAGGGTAAAGTCCAGGGTCACCCTAGTGATTCAGTGGGTGGGGCTGGAGTTAGAAATTACACCTTTGTTTAAAAAAAAAAAAAACAACCCAGACTCCAGGGGAAGATTTTATGTCCTAGGGAGTCGGCTAAACTGCTATGGTTAAACTTTCGGCCAAGTCACCTCCCAGAGCAAAGTCCCCAGAGACATCCCCCACCCCTTTCTTCGCCCTTCCTAAAAAGCCAAGCTGGTATCTATGTCCTGTCTCTCATACATAGCCAAGCACTATCTCAGCACACCTCTCCTTCTGGCTGGTGTCTTCATCTTTCAGGCACCAGTGCCATATGATTTCACCTAGTTCATAGATGATTCTTGCTGTAACAGAAGGATCCTGATCTCTAAACTCCTTCCTATTGGAACAGCATCATGCCTCTCCAGCCTCTTGATTTTGAGAAAACGTCTCTGCTTTGCACACACTGGCTCCTGGGCTGTTTCATCTGCCTAGAATTCTCTGCCTTTCATCCAGTCACTTGGGGTTCCTGTTGTCTGTTTTCTGTACAGAAATGGCCAGCAGCTCCAAATGTAGCTATGGGCAACCTGAAATGTGGCTAAGAGTAACTGAACTTTCCATTTTATTTAATGTGATACACTTTAACGTAAAGACACGCGCCATACATTTACTAGGAAACATTTAAATACGTTTACTTGAAACAACTTGGTTTTGTGTCTCAACTTTGCCCCCTGCAAGTTTTATGATGCCTAAACATTGCAGGGTGCTGTTGTATCCCAGCCCTCCAATCCCATTTCAATATGCAATATGTACCCTTCATTGCCTGAGTAGCCCATTGTGTAAATTATGTAGCCATCCCCATTGGCATAGCATATAGCAAACCTTGGGATTCCAGGTTTGACAAATGAGTCTGAGCCAAAAGGTCCTCTCAACCCTCCCCCACCCTCTATCATTTCCTGGGACTCTATATTCCCAATGCCAGGTCCCAAAGAAACCTGAAACAAGACTCATTAAGTACCTGTGGCTTCTTCAAGCACCTCTCTCTCTCTCTCTCTCTCTCTCTCTCTCTCTCTCTCTCTCCTCTCTTCTCCTCTCCTCCTCTCAACCTCTCTGGCCCAGGGGCTGGGCTTCCCTTCCCTTCCCTTCCCTTCCCTTCCCTTCCCTTCCCTTCCCTTCCCTTCCCTTCCCCCAGCTTCTCATTCCTATATACAAACCTGCCATTTTGGCCATGCACTCTCTTGGTCCTCTACTCTTGGCTCCTGGCCCCCTCTCTTTTCTCTTCCTCTCCTCATCCCCTCCCCCTCTCCTCTCATGCCCTCGTTCATTCTGGACTCTTCTAGATGTGGCTGGCTGTTCTCTCCCTTATTTCTACAATAAAACCCTTCTCCTCACCTACACCTTGGAGCGGTCATGCCCTCATTTTCATTCACGAGGTGTTCTCTAAATTCAGCTATTATAGCCAGGCAGTGGTGGCGCATGCCTTTAATAACAGCACTTGGGAGGCAGAGGCAGGCAGATTTCTGAGTTTGAGGCCAGCCTGGTCTACAGAGTGAGTTCCAGGACAGCCAGGGCTATGCAGAGAAACCCTGTCTCGAAAAACCAAACCAAATAAATAAATAAATAAATAAAATCCAGCTATTAGCTCTCAGAAGTGCAAGCAAAGGGTAGACTGTAGCCGACAGCATAGCCTGAATGAATGTGTACTCACCTACTGAGGCCTTCTTATCTGCCACAGCAGATGCTGAGAACACAGGAACACTGACTGTGCCCCTGCCTCCAAGAGGGTACATGCTGGGTTGGTAGGCAATGGATGTCACAGGTATAAGACAGTGTGACAAGTGCTATGATGGAGAGAAGCAAGGACAGCATAGGTATCTTGTTCATTTAGGGATCACAGGACCACAAAAGCAGGAAGAACTGTAGTGGTTTTCCGATGCTGATGGCCATACTAGTGGAATGGTTAGGGAACACATGATGGTACATTCCTATAATCCCAGGCAGTTGGGGACTAAGGCAAGAGGATTCCTAGCCAACTGCGGTTACCATGGTGAAAACCCTGTCTCAAGAACAAAACCTAGGGCGGGAGAGATAGCTCAGTGGTTAGGAGAGCTTTCTGCTCTTGCAGGAGGGCCTGGATTCATTGTCCCAGCATCCATATCAGGAGGCTCACAACCTGGACAGTTTTACGTCAGCACAACACAAGCCAAGAGTTCTCTGAACGGAGGGAACCTCAATCAAGAAAGAAAATGCCTCCATATAATCGGGCTGTAAGGCATTTTCTTAATTAGTGATTTATGGGGGAGGGCCCCAGCACATGGTACCATCCCTGGACTTGTGATCCTGGGTTCTATAAGAAAGCAGGCTGAGGACTGGAGAGATGGCTCAGCAGTTAAGAGCACAAACTGCTCTCCCCGAGGTCCTGAGTTCAATTTCCAGCACCCACATGGTGGCTCACAACCATCTGTAATGGGATCTGATGCCCTCTTCTGGTGTGTCTGAAGACAGAGACAGTGTACTTTTATAAATAAAATAAATCTTTAAAAAAAAAAGAAAGAAAAGAAAGCAGGGTGAGCAAGTCATGAGGAGCAAGCCAGTAAGCAGCATCCCTCCATGGCCTCTGCATCTGTTCCTTCCTTCCTCCAGGATCCTGCCCTGCTTGAGTTCTAGTTCTTCTGACTTTCTTTGATGATAAATAGTGACATGGAAGCGTAACACAGACAAACCCTTTCCTCCTACCTAGCTTGCTTTTGGGTCATGGTGTTTTATTGAGGCAATAAAAACCCTAGACAACCTGGAACTCCAGCTCCAGGGGACACATACACACACACACACACATACACATACACACACACACACATACATGCACACATACACACACAGTGGCTGGAACTGCTGAAAAGGAAAAAAGATTAACCCAGAAAGCAATTTGTTAACAGAAACTTCTCTGTAAGGACATGGTATACTTTCTGAGAACCCCATGCTAGGCTCTGGCACAAAAGCCTTTCAGAAACATCACATAGTTCCTGGTTGTGAACAAAGTTCCCTATTGACTGACACGTCATCATTCTCCATGGGGCATGGAGGAACAAATCTTTCTGGAAACAAGCTCTAAGTTGAAGGTGCTTGGTTTTAGCCTCCCCTTGGGAACTTGCTGTACTTCCCCTGGCAAATTAATCATGATATCTGTCTGTTCCAGGAGGGGCTGAAAGGCATCCCCAACCCCAAACTCCTCAACTGTTTAAAAACGAATGAGTCATGAGTCCCAGTGATCCACTCACTTCTTAGAAAGTCAGGACCACATTTGTTATTCTTTGTAAAACTCTAAGTACTTTGCTCTTAAATCCCCACCTCTTGACCTGTCCCTTTGCTGGGGATCAAACCCAGGATCTGCCCCATGATAGGCAACCACTCTGCCACTGAGTCGTACATCCCCAGCCCTCTCCGCCCTTTTCACTACATGTGTGGCTCAGCAGAGGAGGAGAGTCTTTTGAGGTCACACCCTGCCTCTGGCTGCACCCCCAAATAGAAGTGAAGCTATCTCTTCTTGAAGCGTGTCTAACTCTTGGGATTTCCTCACAGAGCAGACACTCTGGGTGATCAGATAACTGGAGGTTAGTTAAAAAAAAACCTGGAGGTTAGTTAAAAAAAAAAAAACTGGAGGTTAGTTAAAAAAAACTGGAGGTTAGTTAAAAAAAATAATTTATATTCTGCCTCTGTTTTTTCCATAAATTGGTTTTTTGGCTCCCTGCCCAGGGTGGCCTTGGGAAGGGTGGGGATAACCAGAGCCTCCCCAGGCTCCCGTGGGAAGGGCACTAACAGCTCTGAGCTGAGGACCAGCTAGTGAATGACTGAAATGGAGTAACTGGGCTGAGATCCACCCTGAGAGCCTGGGAACTTGGAAGCTGTTGAGGTCTAGTCTGGCCTCTGGGAAAGGGGCATCCTCCCAGCCAGCAGCACCTTTCACTCCAGCAAGGGAGGCTTCCAGTGGGCCATGCCTCAGAGGTTCCACTCTAACCGTTTCCCGATGCTGTCCCTACAAATGGACCAAGGTGAAAGGAACCATCATCAGGACCTATGCTTCCTTCCACGCTAAACTGCTGCTACTAAGACCCCAAAGTTCCTTATTCAAGCAGGCAAAGTTCACTTCCCAGGGAATAAGTCTGCTGTAGGGGGCGTGGCGTGGCGTGGCGGGAGCGTGGCGTGGCGGGGGCGGCTCAATGCACTCAGCTCTAGGCCAGGGGCGGTCTAAAGGTGGTTGTTGATCAGGTGGATGTGAGATGAAGAAATGTCCTTAGTACCCATGACCTTGATGACAAATGCCAGTTCATCTGTTGGACAGTTCCAATGGAACAAAGTATCTGTTTGGCATCTTCTAAAACTACTACAAAAGCTTTGTGAGTTTGCCGATCCACATCACAGGCGGAAACCTCTTCCTCCCTTCGTCCCTCTCTCCCTCCCTTCCTTTATTTTGAGACAAAGTCTCACTAGCTGAGTAGACCATGCGGGCCTCAAACTTTTGGCGACCTCTCTTCTTTATAGATGTGTGCCACCATGGGCCCAAGCTCTTAGAGTACCATTCCAATATTTCCACCTACACTTCTGTTCTGGTTGAAATTCCTTAGGCTTCTGGTGGAACTGCTATGTTGAAGTTTTCGGGGACACCCACAATATGCCTGGTTTTTTTCTCCTTGTTATATCAGGCCCTTGCCACCAGAATCAGATCATAGTGAGGAACAACACATCTGTGAGTAAACTTGAGCATGGAAAAGAGAAAAAAAAACAAAACAAAAATATACTTAAACCACAGGTAGGGAGGCTTAGGAAGGATCCAACATTCTTGTTCCTTTTATTTTCATTATTGCATTTATTTTGTGTGTTCATATGTGGCTGTGCATGTGTGACACGGTGCAAGTGTGGGGGTCAAAGGACTTGTGGGAATTAGTTCTCCCTTTCTCCTGTGTGGGTTCATTGGGTTTGGTGGTAGGTGCCTTTACCCACTGAGCCATTTCTGTGGCCTCCCAGAACAACATTCCGACAATGACAACACTGCTAAATTTCCTAGGGCTGTCAACCCATTGACTCACTTCTTCCTGTAACAGTCAATGGACCTGCCACTGTTTACAGAACAGACTCAGAGCACATACGCCTATTATTTAATCTTCACCACTCTTTACATGCAATGGCTGTCTTACAGATAAGAAAGGCAACTGAGTTCTCACTATGTCCCCCACTGTAGCCATTCCTTCTCTGAACTAGAAAACGAATAGCCAGTGATCTAAGAGTCCCACCTGGTCAGAAGGAGGCATAGCAGAATTCTCTCCCTAAAGGAGCTTTTCCTACTTCACCTCAAACAGTCACAAGCACAAAATTCCTGGTCACATGTTGAGCCACTCCCCCTGGCTTCTGCTGTCTCCTCTCCTCTCCCACAGGATCCTGGCAGGGCAGCAGCACAAGGCTAAGGCTGAAGCAGGAGGAGCCTGGCCCGAAAGCCTCTCCTGTGAGCCTTCCAACGCCATCATTCTGACTCAGCAGCCGCTGCTGTCCCTGAATCCTCACCGTTTTTTTCCTTAGCAGCTGACAGCAGAGTTGGGATGAGTTGATGACATTGTTTGCTCCAGGAGCCGTGTCTCGGACAGACACAAGCCATGTGGATCATTTCTCAGCGCCCCTGGATGGGCCTTTATGGCTGCGAGACAAGCACAGCTGACCCACTCCATCTCAGCATTTCCTCAGTGAGGCAAAGGCCAGCTTAGCAGGCCATGACATGTGACAGTACCTGAAAACTGAGCCTGCCAGCCTGCCAGCCTGCCAGCCGCAGGAGAGTGGCTGCCGGAAGTGGCAGGTCCAAGCCTGCTAACCCAGTGTTCTACTGGAAAACTGCTGCCATCAGACTGAGAGCAGACTTGAATTTCCCTGGGCAAGAACAACTTATATTTAAACAATGTCTGCTTCTGGTAAGAAACAAGTACCTGTCATCTTTCAAAGTGATAAGAGGGGCAGGCACGGTGGCATACACCCATAATCCCAGCACTCCAGGTGGCTAAGGTGGGTTGATTTTTGAGCACGAGGCTACCGTGGACTTGGTAGTGAGATCCTATTTCAAGATGGGGGAAAGTGGGGGACAGTTGGGGAGATGGCTCACTGAGTAAGAATGCTTGCTCTGCAAGAAGGACTTTAAATGTATGTACAGCACCTGTACAAAAAAAGCTGGGCATCGCTGATGTGCCCATCAGGGGACCAAAAAAAAAAAGTTTGATATCCAGATCTCACTAGCCAGCCAGTCTAGCCTACATGGGAAACTTCTGCTTCAATGAAAGACCCTGCCTCAACAGCCTGCTCTGGCCTCTGCACGCATATCACACACACACACACACACACACACACACACACACACACACACACACACAGTGGTAGGGAAATATAAATGAGACAGAGTGAACAGCAAGAAGTTTTGGGCCCTCCAGAAAGAGTCTCAGACGTGTGCGGGCAGGGCTTTGTGTAGTGTTGTGTAAACCAACAGCCTGTAATGGGTCTGACACTTTAGAGCAAGGTGTGTCTGTGGTCACCGATGCGTGCCTTTGAACCTCTGACTGAGGATGGATGAGCTGAGGTTTCAGCGGGCCATCGGCAGCTCACGGACGTTTTTTTTGGAGGCTGAGAAAAATACAACCAAGAATTAAAGTCATGTTTT
This sequence comes from Tokudaia tokunoshimensis, assembly GCA_036184795.1. NCBI lineage: Eukaryota > Metazoa > Chordata > Mammalia > Rodentia > Muridae > Tokudaia > Tokudaia tokunoshimensis. Next base: position 12,758,870 of record BTHU01000010.1, on the reverse strand, counting down.
CCGTTATTAACAACAACAAACAAAACCACCCACCGTTCATTTCCACATGTCTAGTTTCATCTGAATCTTTCCACATGGGCAACTTATTCTGGGAAGGGCCACATCAGATTGCATTACAGAAAAAGAAACATTGCCTTTTTAGAGCTAACATGCTAAGCGCATAACATATGGGGTTTACATGCCAGGTAAATATTGCCATAAGTTCTGCTCCTCTCTCTCCCCCTCTCTCTTTTTTCCTCCATCAGCCACCTGGAACATTTTACAAACCAGAGCCTGAGCTCAAAGTAGGGAACACTGCACTAGAATCAGTCTAACAGCTGGAGAACTTCAAGATGGCAGCCAGCCTGGAAGGGGTTGGAAAAACTGACAGACCAGCCCACAAACAAAACTACAGAACGCTACAGTCCCTTAAAGCTAAATACAGTTCATTTCTTATCTCAGGCTTCTTGAGTTTTACACAAGCAGGGATTCTGAGCTTTGGGATGAGTACCAGAGCGAGCAACTGTGATAACAGTCAAAGTAGGACCTACGCACAGTGGCTTATGCCTGATATCCCAGTGTCTGGGGATAGAGAGTTCAAGGTCAGAGGCTCAGTGTTGTACAAGCATGAGGATGTGAGTGTGAATCGCCAACACCTATGTTAAAAAGTAGGTTGTGGCCTCATGGACTCGTGATCCCTTTACAGTGGGGATAATTTGAGTTTTGCTGGCTGCTAGTCTTGCTCCAGGCTCAGTGAGGGACCCTGTCACAACGGACCAAGGAAATAAGGTGGAGTGCTATGAATCGAGAGACCCAACGCCCGCTTCTGGTCTTTACATGCACGAGCACAGTTGTGCACCCCTGTATACGTGTGTGCATGTAACACACATGTGCATGCATGCGTGCGCGCGCGCGCACACACACACACACACACACACACACACACACACACTGAGAGAAATTCAAAATCATCTGCAGCTTCATATAGAGTTCAAGACCAGCCTGGGCTACAAAACATGAGAGCTTGGAGAGCCTGTCTTAAAAAGAAACACACACACATACACGCACACACCCACACTACACACACATATACCACACACACATGCACACACATATACCACACACACACATGCACACATAGACACATACACAAACACACACTCATACATGCACACACACACACACACACCACATGCACACACATACACACACCATACACACACACACTCACACATGCACACACACATACACATACACACCACACACACACACACACACACACACACACACACATGCACACCACATATACACAAAGTGGGGGAAAGGCTTTAGAGATGGTTCACCAGTAAAGAGCCCTTGTTGCTCTTGTAGAGGACCCAGGTTCAGTTCCTGGCACCCACATACTGGGTCACAACCACTAAGAACTTCAGTTCCAGAGGCTCCGATGAGGACTTCTCACTTCCTCAGGCACCGGGCACGCGTGTGCAGCGCATATATATATGCATGCAGGCAAAACCACTCGCACACATAAAATCAATTTAAAACGTATCAATCAATTAATTAAAACAACAACAAAGTTCAAGATCAGCTGGTGCTACAAGAGACTCTGTCTCACGCCCTCCGTCTCCCCTCCAATCAGAATCGTGTGCTTCTAGTCCTGCCAGGCTCTGCAGCTTGGCCACAGTAAGCAAAACTTTAAGGGAGTCATTTAAGCCTTTTTCCTCCTGGCAGCTTCTTGCGGTGGCCGAAGAACATGAGGCTAGGGACCAGTGTTCCTAGTTGGGCTATTGTGAGTAGTGAAAGAGATAAAGTAGGTCAGAGTGCTTGCAGGCATTTTAAACATTACACACTGCAAGGCCTGTGTTATGGGAGGGAGGAGGGGGTGTGTGCTCAGGAATTCCCTAGTCCCTTCCTTTCCTGGAAGGGCATTCAAGCCTACTCTATCTGTAAGAAAGGATTAGGATCCATCTATTTAACACTGACAGCAGAGTTTCGCAAGCCGAATGCTGCATGTGTCATTGTCCCCATTAGAAAATTAACTCAAGATTTAACTAACAACTGATGTGACTGATTTTTAAATAAACACATCTAAATGGGTATTGGCCCATCCTGACCAGTAAATAGTCACCTTGGCAAGCAAAACCTTTATTTAAATTATATTTGCCACCGTTCAAAAGAAAGACTTTTTTTTTCCAACTCCTCTTTGGAACCGTTACTGGAGCCTCTGGCACATTCTTTTGAATATGTCTGAGGGTGACACATTTTTGTCCTTTGTGGATAATCCTGATTTTTGTAAACAGGCCAAAGTTACTTGGCACAGAGACGGGTAAATAAGCTAATTAATGCCGCCTTTTTTTTTTTCAAAAATTAAACATAAACCACGACTACAAGACAGAAGTCTTTCAGCTCCAGAAGGACTGTGAATCGATTTCGAGGGTGATAACAGACAGGGAAGGGCTCCTTCCTTCATCTTGCCACTAAACTTTGACCTTTCAGAAAGAACAGTGCAAGTGCTCAAGTGTCCCTATCAATGTAACCCAGCTCGGGGGCGGGGCAGGCCCAAACCACTCCTTTGCATGTGGATTAACCAGCTAGTCTTGAAATCAACCTTTCCTAAGAAGGAATATTTGGATCTGTTAGAAACAGCGTTCAGTGGGCTCAATTCTCACAGTTAGTCTCTGCCTTTCCGTAGAAGTTGGGTTATTTTATTTTTCCCTCTAAGAAAAACATGGTGACTAGAATATCGCCAGGGCCGTGACAGTGTAAGTGGAGGCAGCTGCTTCTGCTGCAAATCACTTACACCATTTTAAACACAATGGCGGCTGCCATTCACCACAGGTTGCACACTGTCGCATTCTCATTAGATGCTACATTGTGGCCCTTTCTTTCATTAATGTTACAGACTGTGGCACTTCCAGAACTTCAGCCTCAGCGGATGCCAAGAATCATTTATGTAACAAAGCTCTTCCTTAATTCACCTTTTCCCCCCCCCTTCTTCTGTAGTGAGATTCACCTTACATATGAGTGGTCTGGCCATTTTCACATAAGCAGCTCAGCACTTGGGACAGCCACAGTGGTCTGTCACCATCGCTGCTATCTAGTTTCCAGATACTCAAAGGAAACAATCCATTAAGCACTCCCCATTCGTCCCTGCTTCTCAAGCCCTGGCAACTACTAATACGCTGTTTCTGTGGGTTTACCTAGTCTGGACATTCCACAGACACCAAACCATATGTGCCTCCCACACTGACAGTGATATTTTCAAAGTTGATTCCTGTAACATGTATCAGTGTAAGTGTGGCGTATGTTCACATCTGTAGGGGCACATGTGTGTACATGTATGTTCTGTAGGGGCACATGTGTGTACATGTGACTGCCCATTATTCGTTGAGACAGAATCTCTCACTTGAACCCAGAGCTTGCTGATTTAGCTAATCTAGCTACTCAGCGTGCCCTGGGAATCCTGTCTTTGTCCAGCAAGCCACTACGCCTGCCTGGCATTTTCGTGGCCCCCGGGAGATCCAGACTACAGCGCTCAGGCTTGAACGTCGGGCACTTTAAACGCTGAGCCACCGCCTCAGTCCTTCTATCGGCACTTTCCCCCTTTTTATGACTGCACAGTTTTGTTGCTTGGATGAATCACATTTTGTTTGACCATTCATTCGCCAATGGGCATTTGGGTCATTTTAAGTTTTATTCATTTATTTTGTTGCTGTTCGTAACAGCGCTGCCAGGACCATGGGTGTCCAAGTTTTTGCCTGAGCAGCGCGCTCGGTTTTCGGAGGCTCTGCATCTAGGAGTGGACCTGCCGGGCCACGTGGTCGTCCCATGATTAGCTTCTGAAGAACCACTAAACTGACTCACTTTTATGCTTATGATTTACAAAGTGTCTTGATCACCAGTTACATGCAGCAGCCAAAACCCAGTCGGGCCTTTATGTTTCTTTTTCAGAAACCCTGATTAGAGCAGCCAGGCTCAACCGGAGCCAAATTTGTTCCAAGGCGAGGTTCTACTCAGGACTTTGAACAGCCTCCCCGCCGTACTACATGCCCCAACAAGAACTGACCAGGCAGGAATCCTGCCTCCTGGGCATCCTTGCTTTTCCATTATGTGGTGCACACCTCAGGAAAATGAAGATGCCTAATCTAACGTATGCATTTCCCTCCTCGGCTTCTGTTAAAGAATTCAGATTAGCCGGGCAGTGGAGGCGCACTTGGGAGGTAGAGGCAGGCAGATTTTTGAGTTCGAGGCCAGCCTGGTCTACAGAGTGAGTTCCAGGACATCCAGGGCTACACAGAGAAACCCTGTCTTGAAAAACCAAAGAAAAAAAGGAAAAAAAAAAAGAATTCAGATTAGAACATGGAGGCAATGCAGGGGCTACCTGTCCTGGGTAGAAGCTAGCCTTTTCATGGTACGGGAACAGGGCATCCCTAACAAGTGGTCAAGGGTATATAGCGATCATCCCCACCCCCCATGGCAGACTTTGGTCACAAATCAGTCCTGACTTTATCAATCCACAGATGCTGGATGTGAGCTCAGCCCACTTTGCAGAGGGTCTACTCTGTGGGCCCAGGCCCACTCATGGTTGCAGTGGGTGTAACAGGAGACAATTCTACCACAGGCATTGTTTACTGCAGCCAGTGCCGTGAGCTTCTCAGTCATTGGCTCAAACTGGCAGTAACTGATTGATTGACTCACTTATAGCGCTGGTTTTTAAACTTTAAATTTAAACTTGTGCATGTCACGGTGTTGACCTCTTACCCCAGCTCCCTAACATACAGGAAGTTCCCAAGATGCACACGAGTCAGGACCCAGGAGCAAAACCAGACAGGCATCAAACGCCTTTCCCCTTTGAAACTGACAAAGAATGAAGAAGTTGGCTTCTGAGGTCCTTTGCTACTCTACTGTCGTTTGTCACGTGTTCCCTGGGAGTCTTTTTTTCAGGTGTTCTGGCCTGATCAGCTGGTATGACAGAAAAAAAAAGTTTGTCTGTCATATCCTCTGTAATCTGGCAGGAAACCTAAAATGTGCCTGCTGCAGTCCCAGGCTGTATGCTTATCTGCTTCCTTGGGAAGAATGTGCATCATAGTGTCCGGTTCTGGGGGATTTTCAACATGACCTCACCCTCGCCATTCACTGACCTCAGCAGGCATTACCCATGTCATAAATGCAGCTCGGCTGGGAATCCACAAGAGTGAGCCAGCTACCAGTGACCTTCCTAGCACATCTCAAGAGAACATCAACAACTCCAACTCCCCTCAAACTAGGGCAGGTTATCAATAGTGCCCTGAGCTGCTAGGGAGAGGTGTTGATCAATAACGACATCTGACATCTACTTATCCTTCTAGATTCAGAATGGTTAGGATGGCAAGGGGAAAAAGGGGGGGGGGGAGAAGAATAGCTGCAAAATAAATGCACGAGCTTGAAGTAAAGCCTTTGCTTGCCTGTAATACCAGAAGTGGACAGGGAGGTTGTGGCAAGACGATTGTCATAAATTTAAGCCAACCTGGGCCGCAGGGATCTTGTCTCAAGAGTTTTTTGTTTTAAAAAAAAAAAAAGCAAGCAAAATGTAACGAAGGAAGGCTTGCACTGGTGGGTGCGGGGATGTCCCAGCCAATGGTCTCAAAATAGGTCGCGTGAAGGTGACAGCAAGCGGCGGGCGAGTAACTATGGGAAGGGGCAGTGGGAACTGTCGAGATAAGGATGCCCTTACGGACAGGGGTCGGGATGGGCTTTGCTTACTCGCCTCGGGGCTCCGGGAAGCAGCAGCGCTAAAGGGAAACAGAAACTCTGGATCCGCAGGCCCACGTGACCCCGGGCTCCGCCGCTCTCCGAGCGCGCTCCCGGCTGCACAGGAGCGCGTGACTCGCGCCGCCGCCCCCACCCCCGCTCGGCGTGCCTGCGTGCGCGTACCCGAAAGGCAGCGGGCGCGCGCACGCCCAGAGGGCCGCCGCCCCTCCCCGGGCCCGCCCTCCTTCCCTCCCACCCTCCCCCGGCCGGCGCGGCCCGCCCTGGCGAGTCAGTCCTCGGGTTCCCTCCCTCCCCGGGCGCGCTCGGGCGGCCGCTGCGCTCCCCGCCCTCCAGCCGCCTTGCCGGAGCCGCCCGCTGCCGGAGGAGGAGGTGGAGGAGCCGCAGGGGCCCGCCGAGGCGGCGGCAAGATGGCGGACTTCCTGCCGTCGCGCTCCGTGCTGTCCGTGTGCTTCCCGGGCTGCATGCTGACGAACGGCGAGGCCGAGCAGCAGCGCAAGTCCAAGGAGATCGACAAATGCCTGTCGCGGGAGAAGACCTACGTGAAGCGGCTGGTGAAGATCCTGCTGCTGGGCGCGGGCGAGAGCGGCAAGTCCACCTTTCTGAAACAGATGCGGATCATCCACGGCCAGGACTTCGACCAGCGCGCGCGCGAAGAGTTCCGCCCCACCATCTACAGCAACGTGATCAAAGGTGCGGGGCGCGGCGGGGCTCGGGGGACCCCTGGGGAGCCGGGCCGGGCACCGCCCTCACCCGCCGGTCCCGAGTCTGAGGAGTCCCAACCGGACGGGCGAGCGGGTGGGCGCGCCTTGGGCACGGTTCTGAGCGCCCTGTTGCCCTGGTCCCTTCGATCCCGGACGCTCTGCTGTCCCCCCCCCCCCCGTGCTTCCCCGGTGAGGGTCACGGTCGGCCCCGCACTCCACGGCTGACCTCGCCCCCTCCGAGAGGGAAGTGCGGCGAGCAGGGTGACTGGGGCAGCGGGGCAACAACTTGTGTCCTCCCTGCACTCCGGGCAAGGCCACCCATGAGTAGCCCCACGTCCTACACCCCCCATCCTTCTTCTCTTACTGCCCGTCCCTGGTGGGTGACCCTAGTAACCGGGTCTGTTATCCTTCCAACTCTGAGTTCCTAGGTCACCTCTTGACTTAAGCAAGTTCTGGAACGGTCGTAATGAGGAAACTTTTTCTTTTTTACCCTGAGACTCTTGTCAAGGGCATAGAATGACAGCCTCTAGAGCCTTCTGGGGCAAGAATATGAAACTCGCGTCTACTGAACTGGCATCAGGAAAGTCTATTAAAAAAAATAGCGCGAGTGGTTTTATCGACTCATTTCTACAGGATGTTTGTAATCACAGTTCAACATGTTGCACAGTTTTGTTTTTTATTATTTTTTCTTTTGCTTAATAACTGTGGATAGGAGAAAAAACAGCATCATTTCTAATGCTTAAATGAATTTATGTTTAAATACAAACAATTAAAAAAAACAGTTAAAAAATTAAACGTCATAGGAGACTGTCCAAGAGAAGTCAGAAGCAGGGAATATGTACTAGGTTGGATGATGGACTTTACAAATCCTGTTGAACAGTATTTTAAATACTGTTCCTAAGTGAAAACCAACCCCAACATTTTTATTCCTTAGTTTTCAAATAAGTTTGGAGGTGGCTTTTACTTTTGTCTATTTAAGAGAATCATCTTTTTTTTTTTCCCTTAGTGTCAGGTATTTTCTACATACTTGAAGTTGGTAGAGTTGAGGCACAGTAGCCGATTTCTGAGTGGTTAAGGAGTCGCCCTATTAAAATAAATCTAGGGCTCAGAAGCAAACTTTAAAATTGTAGGTCTTTTCAAGGAGTTGTGTGACTTTTTTTTTAAAGCATATTTTTTGTTGTTGTTGTTGTTGTTGTTCAAGAAGACCCCTCACGGGTCCCCTCCTCCTCCCTTCAGTGTTTCAAGTAGGGAAAAACTAGAGAAGATGCTTAGCCCGTCCAGGAGGGGAGAGGGCGAGGCCAGGAGCTCACAGCCCATGGCTTGCCCTTACCCTTGTACCTTTGCAGTTAAGCTGAAAAGGATGGTTGTGTTTAGTCTACCTTAATGTTCAGCACAAAACTAATTAAAGTCTCCTCCAAGGCTGTAAACTGTACTGTGCCAGCCCATTATTGAAGGTACCTTTGTATCCTGATACAGTTGAACTTCAAGAATTACGTTAATGAACAGACTCAAGTAGTCACTTGTGAGCGAGGTAAATCACCTGCTTTTCCATACACACTGGGCCTACGCACTTTGTGCGTGATTGTGCGATCAAGTTTAAGTCTACCTAGGCATCTCATCTTCTTCAATTGGCATGGCCAGAAAAGTGAAAGCATAACAGTTACAGTTTTTTCGAGTAGCCAAAGAAATGACTTCCCAATGACAAAAGTAACATATGAGTGACGGGGGCGTGGAGTTTGGGCTAACCTGTTTAAGTTGAAGCCTCAGCCTTGGGTCGTTGTGCAGGTGGTTTTCCTTTTAGGTAACTAATGCCAGTGTTGTGACTCTACTGATTAGAAGCTTGGTCTGAGAGGTTAAGTGTGTCCTAGAAGACAGTGTTGTTGAGGACGAGGACTGCACACAGTAAACCGCTCTTAGCGTGTGCCCCGCTGTCTTTAGCCTAGCTTCAGGCTAGGCAGCATTATTTATTTTTTCCATCTCTGGTTTTGACTGCCATCTACACCAGAAATGGTGTTTATGAATCACAGCATATTAAAATCCTTCCCAAGGTGATTTTGCTATTAACATTTACTTGTCAAGGCTTCTGGTTTTGAGACAGTGAACACTTGTTTCTTAAACCTCTGAGAAGATAAAGGTCTTGTTTTGATTCTGGTCTCCATTTTGGAAGTGGGGCTTCTGTAATAGCTAAAAATTAAGGAACCAATACTGAGTAACCCTGGGGCCAAAGTCTCTGATGGTATTTTCATGACTCTTCCTCACTTGGTTTTTCTCTTTTTAAACAAAGGTATGAGGGTGCTGGTGGATGCCCGAGAGAAGCTTCATATTCCCTGGGGAGATAACAAAAACCAGCTCCACGGAGACAAGTTGATGGCATTTGATACCCGCGCCCCCATGGCCGCCCAGGGGATGGTGGAGACTCGAGTGTTTCTGCAGTACCTCCCTGCTATCAGAGCCTTGTGGGAGGACAGCGGCATACAGAATGCCTACGATCGGCGCAGGGAATTCCAGCTGGTAAGACATTGCTTCTCCAGAATGTGTTTTTATTGACAATGTGTGCGTGTGGCACCTGCACGCCCCAGCACATGCGCAGACATCAGAGGACAATTTGTGGAACTTGGTTCTCCTCTAGCATATGGGCTCTGCGTATTAAACTCAGGTCCTCAGGCTTGGTGGCAAGTGTTTTACCTGCTGAGCCACCCCAGCCCTGAAGGGTGCTTTTATTTAATCGCATTTAGCAATGTCTGGTTTAGCACACTCTTGCAGACTTCCACAGTGTAATGTATCAATTCAAAACTGTAGCCTCGGATACTTGGTTTGCTGTGTGTGCCTTTTACTGAGCAAGGTTAAAAAGCAAGGTCAACTCTATAGATGTAATAAAGCTGTTTTACTGGTGAGAAAGTAAGGTCGTTATGACTTTCCCTGGTCATTCTAATTTTGTTCTTTCTAAAAAATTGTTTTTTTCTTACAGTTATAGCAGCCATGTCCTTCTATAGTGACGGCCTTTGTCTCTTCAGAATTGAAGTCTTGAGGGGGAGTGTGGTTGGTCATGTGTACCGGTTAGCCTTTGAACCACTATCAGTGACACAGATGAATTTGCTATAGAGAGATTAGAGGGGTTTTTTTTCTTGCTATGTAGACCAGGTACCCTTAAACTTACAGTAACCCTTTCTCTGCCTCCTGAGTGCAGAGATTATGGACATGCGTCCTCTGTGGCTAGCTGAGAGACTGAACGCTTCATAAGAAACAAAGTGCTATTTTGTGCTCTTATTCCACCATTTGTTTTTCCTCCTTTATCTTATAAAGATTATAAGATACTTTGTAGCTGTTACACACCATTGAAGAGGGAGTGGGAAAGTGGGAGGTAACCCAGGAATAAAGATACAAACAGGATCAGGACTCAGTGGTGGCTCAGGCCTATAATCTTAGCTCCTTGAAAAACCAGAAGCAAAAGGATCACAAGTTCCAGGCCATCCTGGGTGATACAGCAAGGCCCTGACTTTAAAAACAAAGATACAAAAACAAGAATTGAGACAGAATTTCTAATCAAATGTCTTATAATTTAATTGTGAGCACTTTGATTGTATTTGGTTCTATTTGCTGAAGACCGGAAAGGGTCCATTGGCAGTAGCAGTGTGTGCCGGTGTGCAGTTTAGAGACAGTTCAGATCCAAAGCGCTTTCCTGTAATATGATTAAAGTGTCAGTTAGAAGTAAAACTGCTTAGGAAATTGTTTGGTGGGGTCACGAACATTCAAGTGATCCTCATGGGTGTGGCTAGACAGATGTACAACCACCAGCCTTCCTTGGTGCAGTCTGTTTCCAGGATCAGTCTAGGCTGTTCTAGAAAAGTTACAAGAAAAGTTTATGATCTTTTTTGCTAAACCCATGCCGTATGCTCCTTAGTGTAGCTTGTATTACGTGCTGGCTGGTACAGTTCATCACGTGTATACATCATGTCAGAGTCCCCTGTTGAGTGTCAGGCAGCATTGTATATCAGAAAGGGTGAGTTTAACTTGACCACTGACATAGAGTCACCAGGTTTCTGACTGGCTTCGACCTTTGGTCCCTGTCGTCCTGTGCTCTCTGTGGACCTGCCTGCTCTCCACATGTCCCCTTCCTTGCTTTCCTCTCCGCCCTCCTGTTTAAAGGCAGCGTCTCAGCCTTCTTGGTTTCCTTTCTCAGCAGACACACTTTCCTATGTTTTCTCAGATGTTTATCTTCCAAGGCCAGGGAGAAAGCAGCCAGCTCCACCGTAAGCAGTCAGCACACCCTGGATGGATAAAGGAATAGCAGTGGACCTGACAGTTCCCAGTAGGAAAGACACCTCTCTGTTTGTCCCAAGCCTACCTAATGGAAGTTGGGATACCATGGACAGATTTTGAATCTGTGCTTTCACATCTCAGTCTCATGTTAAGGTCTGTGTCCTTGTTGAGAAAGGTGCATGTATATGTTTTATTTAAGAATAAACAAACCCACCCAGGAGAAAGACCTGTGTGTTCTTGACTTGAGCCAGTTAATGTTTCAGTAGAAGAATGCTATCAACACCAGAGAAAGGTAGGTTCCAGAAATAACTCCCCTTACCCCCCAATAAAAAAATAGAAGGCACAAGAGAAAAGAATAAAGTTGACATCCACTTGTAAACCGGAGGCAAGGATTGTTCTACCCTGAGAGTGTGTTCAGCACTGTCTGCAGAGCCCAGCCATAGTGGGTACTTGACTATTTGTATTTTTTGAATGGGCAGTGGTGTTGGCACTGAGAAATCACCTGCTTGTTTAAACTCTCCCTTGAAGTCACTGTCAGTGCCTTACCCTCAGAATAGATGCCAGGTGCTGTCTTCTCTTATGTAAGGTTTGGGGTGTTTCCTCCCTTCTTTCTGTTTCTGTTGTTCTTTGTCTCTCTTAAACTTCAGAAATAGTCTCACTGAAACAGCATGGGATTACTCAGAGAGCTCTAATGGTTTCCTTTGCCTGGAGAATGAACGTACCTCTTGTTGTGGGTAAAGGCTTGAGTGTGCTTACCCATGATTTCAACAGTGTAATTGATAGGCAGCCGCACATAGCCTTTAACTCTTCATTCCCATGTGGCCTGACTTTCCATTTTCCTGGCTCTCTTTATATAGTCCTTCTGCCATGGTTTTTCTGGCCCACATGCGTACATATCTTTCTTTATTTGGAGTAGTGGTAATCATGTTTTAAGTATTGTATATATGTACATATGTATTTATGTATTTTTCTTTAATGGGTGTTTTTGCCTGCATGTAGGCTTAGTACCCACAGAGGTCATAAGACGATATTAGATTTCCTAGAACTGAATTTTTAGATGTTTGTGAACCTCCACACTCAAGCTGTGATTAAATAAATATTTTTAAAAGTTTTTCTTTCAACCTGTGGTTGATTATATGAGACTTCTTATGGAAACTGAAATGAGAAAAGTTGCATTTTTAGAAGCCTATCACACCTTACATTTTGCTTAAGATGAGTGAGTGCCTCTTGGTTTTCAGACAAAGATGATGGGAGTGACCCTGCTGTAGCGCACTCATTTCTTAGCTGTATGTAATTTTCTCAAAACTCTCAATGTCAAACATTTCCTTTTCTGGTTAGTTTCTGTTGTGGGAAACTAAATAGCCTACGTGGAAGAGAAAAACCTCAACCTCACGCTCTTGTCCAAGTGTCAGGTGGCTCTCCGGTTGTAGCACTTGCAGGGGCTCTGTCGGAAGGACTGGTCCGTTAGCTCTGTGTACTTGACCTTGGTGTCAGTCATGGAAGCCTACCACTGCATGTGAGACATGTCCTTTGAAAAGCTGCTCAGCTGAGGGTAGCTAGGGCATTTGGTAATGTGGGTGACTGTCTAGGTGAGGCTGGCTGGGTGGAGGACTGACTGGATGTGACACAGCTGGCAGGCAACACAGTCAGACGAACCGATGCCTGGGAGTCACTGCCTGCTAGTCTCTTGGTTCAGTTTACAGTTAGAGTCGAGCAGTATAAGCAACACAGGCCACCAAGGACAGGACAGGGTGTGTGACAGTGGGAGGAACAGGAGACAGCTTCCTAGTTTCTGTAAACAGTTTAACTTTGTCAGCATTAGTACAGCTTCCTGTAATGGCCAGTCTGCCTTGCAGCTCTTGAAACCAAAACTATTCTCCCTGTTGATCATTCATGGTCCCTTCATGGGGCCTGAGTCTTCTTGCTCAGATGATGTAGTTTATGCTTGGTGATAGCTTTGCTTCTCTAAGCTGATACGGCTATTGGTGAAGACAGACTTTTCTGCAATCTGTGTAGCAAAGTAACTGTTTTGCTTCATGAGTGGTCTGTAAAAAGCTGCTGTGTCTCAACTAAGTAAAACGAAGATCTTCTGTTCTGGTTTGTAAAATGCTTTTGTCAGTACTGCAGCACATACTGGGAGTAGAATACCATCCAAGTCTGTTTATTTTTTAACACAAATTTTGATTTGCTTTAAAAGATGATTAAGGCCAGGCACTGAAGCTTTCTCCTGTTTAATCACTGCACTCAGAAGGCTGAGGCAGGAGGGTCTTGGATTGGAAGGTGGCCTGGGCTGCATAGGGACTTGAAGGGTAGTATTGGAGCCTGCACAGAGCCGGGGGGGGGGGGCGGGGGGGGCTTAGAGGGTGGTGCGGTGGTGCCTTTTGTAGCACCTTTGAGGGCAGAGTTTCTGGGAAGGAATTGGTGCTGGTAACCGGCTTATTAAATAAGAAAGTGATTGAGCAGGGGTGTAGTCTCGTGAGAACTGGGCTTTAGTTTCAGAATTCTACTTCGTGTGTGGACCTATTCCAGGGCAAAAGTTTATGAGCTGACTTTAAAGAAAACAGAAGCCTAAGCTCTTCCTGCGTGGACTGTTCCCATTCTCCTTTTACAAAGAGGCCTAAGCTCAAACAAGTTGGGGGTGTCTTTTATTTTCCTAGAGAGTTAATTGATAGCGCTGATAACTTAAATTCCTGTTTAGTACCTTAATGTTTGGGACAATTGCTTGTTGCTTTTCAAATCACCGTTGTGTATATTATCCCCTAGTTCCTCAGCGACAAACAGTGACAAGATACTTGCTATTGTTCTCAACTCACAGATGGAAAAAAATGAGGCCTGGGCACAGGTTCCTTGAGGCTTTGGTTCAGACCTAGTGAATGACCATAGACTGGGGCGGCTGAGCCCTGCCTGCCGACCCTGGTCCATCGCTCTTTGCCCTGCCACAGAACCATTTTGCAAGCGCTCAAGCATGATGTCCCCGGAAGAGTTGTCTTTCCCTCTCCATCTCAGCCTCTTTGGTCTCCCTCTTCCCGAATAACTAGCATCCTCTGTTGAGTTCTAGCACATTCTATTGAGTTTTGGATATGTGGATGGTTTTGTTAATGTTTGACCTTGCAGTGATATTCACGTATCCGTTTTTACATTTTGCATGTTCATAATGTTCCCATCTCTTCCCTTTTTGCTTGTTAGCTAGCAGGATGGAAGCGCTCTTAGATGGCATCGGTAGTGAGTAGTCCTCGTGTGCATGGTGCACCTTGGGCAGGCTCAGCTTGAGGCTTCCATTCTGAAAAGCTCGCGGTGATAGGAGTCCTCATCCGAGGCGCTGTTTTTCCTGGAAATGTCACTGCAGATGGGTGCCTGTCTTGTGTCTGTGTCCCAGATTGGCTTTTGCTTTGGAGAAGGGACTATCAGGACAGGCCATTTTCACAGGATTCTTTGGTATGCTTCTCATGTAAGGACATCATACATACTGTGTGTGTTTGAGTACCCAGATTGCTGCTTGCCCCACAACCTTGTGTTTCAGCCAGAAATGGCCTAATTTTTAAAATCCTCTTTATTTCTGCATACTTGCAGTCTCGTTTCCCTGCTTGAGCTTACTTCACTCAGCTCTCACCTCACGATACCGCTTGTCTTCGTCTGTATTTAAGCCTGTTTGGAAACAAGATGCTTCCTTTTATAAGTTGTCAAAGCCACAGAGGCAGAGCACTAGTCAAGTGGGCTGAGAGGAATCTAAGGAGTAGTTTGAGAACTGGACTTTTGTGCACTTGGCTAGAGTTGGTGATATATCGTAGTGACGGTAGTTAATCTCTCGCATTTAATTGCGCTGTTCTTCTCTTATAAATGCATCCAGATTTTTGTTTGCTTGGGACACCCCAGACTGGTCTTGAACTTGTGATCCTCTTGCTCAGACTAATGAGTGCAGGGAGTACAGGCATGTTACACCATGCCCAATTCACGGTTTTTAAATCAGTGCTGTGGGTGAGTGTTCTCATCTTTACTGTGTCTGTAATGGACATAGACCCCTTGGGTAAAATTTCTCTTGATTTATTTCACCTGTGTACTGCTCATGCTTTTCCTTCTCTGACTAGTTAAAAGGTAACTACTTTCAAAGTATGAACGTTTTCACATAGGTGTTAATGTGATCCCTTGCTGTTTGATGTGGTTTCTGGCTGGTGGGTTAAAAGTAGAACAAGGAGTCTGGTCAGCCAGTCTTCCCTGGCTGTCAGTCTCTGTGAACTCAGGCAAGTCCCTCAGCCTCTCTGATTTGGTTTCCGTGACTAAAATATAGACGATTGTTATCTAACGTGAGGATGACATGGGACGAGCCTTAGCATGACCATAGCATGACGCCTAGCATTTTTAGCAGTATTATTATTAGCTATTAACATTCCTTATATCCCATGTGCACATAAGTAGCTATCAAAAGAAGCACAGTGAGCTTTGCTTGGTTTTACTCTTCTGAACTCGATTGCTAATGTAGCAGTCCTGGATTCCGAGTCAGAGGTATGTGCGGCTGATCTTGGGCGTCTCCAGGAGGACTGAGGTGATCGCTGGGATACTGTTCTTGTTGCCTTCTAACAGTACCCTGCTTGATTTTCAGAGAGAAATATTTATGTGTGTGCCTGTGTGAGTTCATGTCCAAATTGTGTTCACCACATGCACTCAAGTGTCCACAGACATCAGAAGAGGCCATTGGATCCCCTCTCAATATAACTCAGGTTCTAGGCAGTTTGAACTTGCTGTTGGATGCATATTTGTGAATGGTTTTAAAAATAAATTCTTTAATCCTAAAGAATCAAATATAATTCAGGTTGAATATCCCTTGTCTGAAATCCATGGGATCAGACACATCTTGGGTTTCAGAGTTTCCATCTTTTCAAATATTTGCATACATAGAGTAAGGGATGAGACCCAAGCCTACAGGTGAGCTTCCCCATTACGCAGTGTGCATACTTTCATGCACACTGCCTAGCCTGAAGGCAACTATATAGCTTTTCAAGTGTGCCTGGGTTGTGACTGAGACTTGTCACATGATGCCAGTGTGGAATTTTCCACTTGCAGCATCATGTCAGAGCTTCAGAAGTTTGTATTTTGGAGATTTTAGGTTTCAGATACTCCACTGGCATTGAAAATAAAAGTGACTTAAATGATAAAGTATTCTATAGATAACTGCTAGAGCTGACTCACTAAAGAGTTTCTAGCTGGAGTTATGTAGTTTGGAGACCACCGTGTTTTTGAGACGCTCTAGCCATGTGGGGAGAAGGGCCCTGGTCCCTGTGCCCTGCTGGAAGTGTGCTGAGGTCATCTGACACAGACACAGGTAACCTGCTTGCCACCCCACTGAGGGCCACTCTCCTCCCCTTGGCCAGTGTCTCTGTCCCCTCTCCGGCCCTTCCACATGCACACACGCCTACCCTTCCTGCTCTGCCGTTTCTTGCCTGTGACTTGGCAGAGGTCCCATGAGTTCCCAGGTTACAGAGGGCAAATTAGCCGTCATTTCCAAGGCTTAAAAAAAAATTCCTTATGTTCTTATTTTTTCAATGCTCAGTGTTAAAAATGGTTTTATGTTGCTTTTTGTAGGATAAACTTAGCATTTTATACACAGATAATTTTTTTAAAAACCCATTAATTGAGAATTTCTACTTGCTCTTGATAAAGAAAAACAGATTTCACATTTGTTCTCCCTAAAAAAGAAAAAGAAAACGGGCCATTGAATGTAGTATTTAAAAACAGTATAAATAAACAAGATTTCTATCCTACCTTGACACCCCCAAAGGTTTTTGGGTTCTTTGAACAATTATATTTATTTTGTAATTATATTTAGTTAGAACCATTCCTTTTTTTTTTTTTTAAGAAGAAAAAGAGCTGAAATGATATTTGGAGTAGGGAACTTTGATTTTTAGTCCTGGGATACTGTTTTCTAGTCTTGGAGTAACTTTTTAGAAAGTGTTTGTGTATGAGTGTCTTGTCTGCCTGTGTTTGTGCTCAACTACATGTAGCACACATTGAGGCCAAAATGGGATGTCCCCACCCCTTAGGGTAGGAGTTCTGGATGAGGAGTCATCATGTGGGTGCTGGGAATTGAACCTAGGAGAGCAGCGAGTGCTTCACCCACTCAGCCATCTTTCTAGCCCCATCTAACTAAAGCTTTACTTCTGTGAGTTTCTTCCATCTCTACTTCCCTGCTCTCTTTATTCTCAGGTAGGGCCTAGTGTAGCTCAGGCTGACCTTGAACTATGTATGCAACCAAGGATGTTGTTGAGCTAACTCTACATCAGTGATGGGAATATAGATATGCACCACTACACCTAGATAGTTATTTGTTCGTTCATTCCTATGGGAAGGGGGGTTGCCTGAATGTATGTCTGTGTAGCATGTGCTTGCCTGGTGCCCTCAGAGGCCAGAAAAGGAAATTGGATCTCCTGAGTTACAGGTGGTTGTGAGCCAGCTTGTGCTGTTGGGATTCACCTCTGGAATCTTCTGGAATAATAACCATCGCTCCTGGTTGCTGAGCCATCTCTCCAGCGCTCCTTTGTTTGTTTGTTATTTGTTTATTGCAGTGCTAGGGGTTCAAGAACAGTAGACAAAATGCTCTGCCCTGAGCTGCTTCCCTTGTGCTTTTTGGTATTTTTGGGAGAGGGTCTGACTATAGCTTAGCCTGACCTAGAATTTGTAAACCTCCTCTCTCATCTATTGTGCCTAGTTCCCAAATGCTTTTTACTGTTTTGAGACAGACTCTCATTAAATTTACTTTGAGACAGGGTCTTACTCTATAGTGCAGACTGGCCTGGAGCCCACTATGTAGCCCAGGTTGGCCTCAGATTCACAGCTATCTTCCCACCTCAGTCTCCCTAGTGTTGGGTTACAGGTGCGCAAGTCACTCATCACATGTGACACTAAATTGGAGTGGCCTGTGATGAAACACCAGGACCAAAAGCAAGTTGGTAAGGAAAGGATTTATTTAGCTTACACTTCTATAGCATTGTTCATCATTGAAGTCAGGACAGGACTCAAACACGGCAGAAGCTGATGCAGAGGCCCATGGTGGGTGCTGCTTGCTGGCTTACTCCTCATGACTTGCTCAGCCTGCTTCCTTACAGGACCCAGGACTCTTAGCCCAGGACTGACACCACTCACAATGAGCGGGGCCCTCCCTCCTCAATCAGTGATTGAGGGAGTGCTACAGGCTTGCCTACAGCCTGATCTTAGGGGGATCTTTCTCAGTTGAGGTTCCTTCCTCTCAGATGACTTTAGCTTGTGTTATGTTGACATAACACTATCCAGCTCACCACCCAGTTTAAAAGTTGGTATTACAGGCTAGGCAGTGGTGTCATATGCGTCTAATCCTAGCGCTCAGGAGGCAAAGGCAGGTGGATCTCTGAGTTCAGGGCTAGCCTGGTCTGCAGAGCTAGTTCTAGGACAATCAGGTCTACACAAAGAAACCCTGTCTCAAAAAAAAAAGTAAAATAAAATAAAAAACAATGTTACAATTTAGAGAAACAAAGTTCCCTGCCCCCACTGTACAGTATTTGCACTTTTGATCCTAACATATATCTTAATCTGATTTAAAAGTTTGTTTTATAGTGATTAAGTTTTTATAGAATTCCCCTGTTTGTGCCTATTTCTTTTGCTTGGTGGCCATGTTTTATTGAATAGATAAACATTGACTTATATGTCTGATGCTTTTGTATGTGGTGTGTGTGCGCGCGCAGGTATTGAGATATGGAGTTATTATTTTAAAATTGTCTAGTTTCTTATAATCTGTTTTTTTTTCACCTCTCCTCTAATGTGGAAATAAAAAGATGCTGGGGGTGGGAGAGCCCTGGTAACAGAAAAGCAGGGTGCAGGCCTGTAGGAAGGTTCACAACAGTTGTCTGGGTGCACCTGGCAGGCACGCCGTCACGTGCCGTTGCACACCCATTGATGAAGAGGCAGGTATCTTTTTCAAGGCCTGTTTGCTAGAGGACTACATACAAATAATCTCTGTATTAGTCACAGATGTTAATTAGAGGACCTTGGGCAAGACTGGGAAGCTGTTGTGTGGAGAGCCTTGCTCCTGGGCCTGTCCTGTCGCCGCCGGTGCAGCAGGTGGGCTGAGAGCTCCAGGAGGAGCAGTGCCTCAGGTGGGAGACACTGAGGAGAGTCTGACCCTAGGTCCGGAGAGACACTGAGGAGAGTCTGACCCTAGGTCCGGAGAGACACTGAGGAGAGTCTGACCCTAGGTCTGGAGCCCAGGGGAGAGTGAGGGGCTAGAGGGAGAAGTTGGTGAGCTTTTGTTTGCAGTGTAAGGGTGTAAAACAGAGGGCCACTCATAGTAGAGTCTTCAGGAACCTTGGCATCTTTTAAGGATGTTCAGAGGCAGAAATCACTGTGACAAGAAGTGCTCTGCAGTGTGCCCGCCTAGATAGCCCTTGAGAGATCAAGGCAGGAGGATTGGGTGATTGAAGGCACCTAGTTGCTGAATAAATAAATATATATTGTTTGTTTGTTTATCTATTTAAGAGAAGAAATGCTGCAAGAACTTGGGAAAGTGCTCTGAGACGACAGTGCTGTGTTCGCAGTTCGCAGGAACAGGCAGCAGGCAGGTGACAGGGGGAGGGAGGGGCCGGACTGGAACTGCCTGAGGAGGGAAGAGGTGAGGAAGTGGAGAAGATTCACTTGAAGTCAGGCAAACTGTTCTCATTTCCGTTTGCAGCACTTTCAACCACCTGGCTTAGTGAGTTGTGGTTTTCCAAACCTTTTTAACGTTTAAACAGACCATGTTTGGATTAAGCAATATCTTTAAGTAGCACTTCTCAAGGAGGTAATATGAGTTGGTAGTCTAGGTACAGGTATAGCTTAGTTGGTACAGTGCTTAGTGCCCAGAGCCTCAGAGGTTGATTCGAAGCATCACATGAACGGTACGTGGTAGAACCACACCTATAATCCTAGCACTTAGGAGGTGGAGGCAGAAAGTCAACTCTTTTCCTCAGTGATGTAACAAGTTCAAGGCCAGTTTGGGACACATGAGAGAACTCTGTCTCATGTCATAAAATAATTATTATGTAAATGAATACCCAAGAGTTTTTTCATTTTGTACAGCCGTTCCTTCATATCCTCAAGGGTCCGGCAACCAGCCTCTGGGATAACAGAATCTCAATGTGCAGTCTCTGGTATAAAATGGTCTAATATTTGCATATAACCTAAGTACAACCTGCCATGTGCTTTAAATTACCTCTAGCATACTTGTACTGCCTCTTACACTGTAAGGCTGGGTAAGTAGCTATTGAACTTTATTGTTTGGGGAATAATGACAAGAGAAGAAAAGTCTGTGTTCAGTGCAGATAGATTTCTTGCTTTGCTGTGTAGCCTAGGCTAGCCTCTAATTTGCAGTTCTCTGTGTGCTGCCCTGCCGGGCTCCAGATAGAAGCTGTCTTCCTAGTATTTTCAGACTGAGGTCGCGGAACCTGTGGATGCAGACTGTACTTGAGTGTTTTACATGCGGTCACTTTCCGTTTAGTGATTGAGGGCAGGGATGTGCCCTTCAGGTCTTCATTAAACATGCATTGAAGTTTTGCCCTATATAGTATGTTCGGGTCCAGACAGGGCCATAGGAGCAGGTGCATTGCTGATTTGCCTTCCTGGGAATTTTCGGTGCTTATGGAGGAGTGTGGCAGGTCTTGAGTTGACATTGCTGCTACTCACTGTGCTGTTTGCTGCTGTTCTCCAACTCAGAGGACCTCAGAGAAAGCAAGCAGTTCACAGTTCAGACCCAAGGCAGAAGGGCTCCAGAGCCAGGCCTGTTACTCAGCCCCGGCTTTTCTGCCTCTCATGCTAACAGAATCAATCAGATCACAGCTTAGAGACAGGAACCGATGTGTCCAGATACATTCTGAGCTAATTTGTACATCGGGCAGTGTGTGAATAGTTTCAGGTCACCTTGCTTTGCTGTCTAATAGGATTTAGGGATGAGACAAATAGGCTGGGTGGAACTTCACTGTTGGCAAGAGAGCTTAGGAATATGGAGTCAATGCTAAACTGGGACTAAAGCCATCTGGATTTTCCTGTCACCTGTTTCCCATTTATTAGTTAATGTTAACTATTGTGCAGTGTTTGCATTTGAGGGTTTGCAGTATATCATGGTAGAGCCCAGCTTCCAACTGCTGTGCACCCGTAGGCCCTGTGTGTGACAGCGCTGTCTATGGAGACTGGAGGGAATTGAACCAGGGAAGGGTATGTCAGAATGCTGCCTGTTTTATCTCCCCTTTTTTCCTGCCTGTCTGAGTTGAGGTCATTAATTTTTGAAAAATGAAAGAAAAAAAGAAAAGAAAAACCAATGTACTACTGAAGACTTCTAGTGGCAAAGTCCAATAGATACTCATTTTCTTTTTTTTTTAAACTCTCTTCTCTCTCACCCCATTCCCTCTCTCTCTCCCTCTCCCCCTCCTCTTTCCTTCTCCCCCTCTCTGTGGTGTGTAAGAGGCATGTGAATGTGTGTGTGTGTGTGTGTGTGTGTAGGGACATGTGTGGAGGTCACAGGACAGTTGTGAGGTTGCTTCTGTCCTACTGTGTGGGCTTGGGTTGAACTCTGGTTGTCAGGCTTTGCACAGCGCATGCTTTTACCCATGGTCCTGTGAGGCTTTTCTGCTCTGTGATAAAACACTGGCCAAAACTAACGTGGGGGAAGGAAAGGGTTTATCTTAGCATACAGGTTGTAGCCTGACATTGAGAGAAGCAGAGGCAGGAACCTGGAGGCAGGAGCTGAGTGGAACACGGGCCATGGAGGAGCGCTCCTTAGGGCCCTGCTCCCTGTGTTTCCAGTGCTCCCTGTGCCGTGCTCACTCTGCTCTTACACCACCTGTCCAGGGGAGGCGCTGCTGTCCGGAGGCTGGGCCCTCCCACATTCGCTAATAACTGGTCCACATGCTCTCCTGCGTGCCCTCTGATGAAGGCAGCTTTTGATTGTGTGTGATTCACTCTTTTCAAAACCATATTTAACCTTGAAGCATTTTTCAAAGCTCAGAATCCTAAGCTTTATTGTGTTAACTGTATTATGTGAAAACTGAAGAGTAGGAAAGTTAACTTTTTGAAGGAAATGGCTTGAATTTTATTTTAAGATTTATCATTTTTTATTTGTGTGTACCTGAATGTACACATGGTACATCATGTGTGTGCATGTGCCCAAAGAGGCCAGAACAGGGGGTGAGAACCTTGGGAATGGAGTCACAGCGAGCTGCTTCAGGCGGTGCTGGGACCTGAACCTCACATGGGAAATGAAACTGGTCCTCTGGAGGAAATTTTAAATTCTAAGCCGTATGTGCCTCCCGGAGGGGTGGGGCGGGCAGTAATGCTCGGTGCCACCGTCCGAGACACATCTGCTGACACTTTGGTTATCTTCCCCGGAATGCGAATTCGAGTCGGATAAACTCTTGTGCTCTCTGCCCAGCTTCGTATCCTACTCGTTTATGGTTTCAACATTAGCATTTCCTGGCAGGGACTTGTCTCAGTACCAGCAGACACTTTAGAAATGGATGTGCACTTTTTACTTAAGCCAGAGAGTCTTAGGAAGCAAAAGTGGTGCTTCTAAACAATACCGTATGGGATAAGTCTTACCATATTGCTGTCCCGTTGGTCAGAGCTAGCCCACTTCTGCAGTGTAGAAGTCACTTCCATGTAAAGTTTTACTTTCGTGAGAGTCGGAATTGAGCACCTTTGTAGGATGCACGCGCATTTCAGAATGCTTAGGAGAGGGATGGCTGAAGCAGGATAAAGCTTCTTAATAAAACAAGGGGCTTTTTGTGACTTTCTTAGTAGGAGAATTACTGTTTAGTAGATAAGTTACATCATTAAGATTACTAGCCATATTTATCTGGTGATAAATGGAAAACACGAGACACGAAGAAGCATTTACTGGCTGAGCTGTGGCAAGTCAGAGGCGGAATAAAGTCAGTGATGTGCTTCTTTCCACAGATGTGTCGTCTCTTTAGTTTCCATGGTAGAAGAACTGGACTGAGCTGTGGTCTAAGGAAGCCAAAGATAGGATTCTTTAGGAAAATTTTACTTTGATTATTATAAACTATCTTAGATTGGTTTAGAAAGATTTATTTTGAAAACATAATGAGGGTTAATATAACTGACAAATTCTGGCTCTTAGAATTGTTAACTGTGACGTAGAAAATGCTAGTAAAAAATTTGAAATTATATTAACTTGGAGTGTAGTTTGTTTTAGAATATTGACAGAAAAATGGAAAAATCGGTTTCTTTATCAGTAAATATCGTTATGCTTCTTGTGAACCAAACCAAAAAAAAAAAAAAAAACCCAAAACCAAACAAAAACCCAGCATGTGAGTGCTTTACTTCTTCATTTTTTACAAAGATGACAGTCAATACCGCCCTTCTTAAAACTGGTACTGTATATATCACATTGAATACTTTTTTCTCCAGAGAAAAGTGAAATAATAAAAGATTTTAAAACAAAAAACCAAAAGCAATCTCTAAGAATCAATAAAAATCCTTTGGCAAGATAAGCAGAAATGGAACAGACTGGGATTGAAGTGCCCGCCAGTGCACCGGTCTCTTCCATTCGAGTCAGAATCGTGCTCTGTAACCCGGACTATACCCATTCTGTGGCCCAGACTGGCCTGCACCCTAGAACCCTCCTGCCTCACCTGCCTATGTCTCTGGGCCCTGCAAAGGGAAAATTGATTGACTGATCGATTACACATCTATGCTACCAGACCCTACAAAGTGAATATTGATGAATGGATGGGAGGGTTTTTTTAATTTTATTTTAATATTTTTAATGATTTTATTTTTAAGCAGAGGACTTTTAGATGATGGTGGTAGTGACTAAAAGACCTTCAGTAAATAAAAATGTGATCTTTTAAAAATCTTTTTTTTTCAAAGCAAACATATTTTCTTATTTAGAGACATACTTATTGCAAGGTAGTCCAATACCATGAAGTTATGACATATATAATTCATATGTATTCCCTACAATTCTTGTTGGCAGAATTTGACATTTGTCAGATGTCCCGGTGTTAGCAGTTTCTTTGTTTGTTTATTTATTTATTTATTTATTTATTTATTTATTTATTGGTGTTAGCATTTAGAATGTCTACTTCTTGTGGCAAGAAGCCTTTCAAATTTGATGTGATCTGTGGCTGTTCCTAATCTCTGCAGATGGAGACCTGGCCTAGGCCCTACCCTGCCTGGCTCTTGGTTAGAAGACAAGAAACTTAAATCTACTTAGAGAAAAAGGCAATTGTGAAGATCTACCATCATCTAATCCCTTAAAGTCCTATTTGAGGGCCAGCAAGATGACTGGAACCCTTGCTGGGGAAGGAGAGAACCAACTCCTGCCAGTTGTTCTCTGACCTCCACACATATGCCACAGCTTGTGCATGTGTGCACACACACACTCACACACATGAATAAGTGTAACTTTTAAGTTGTACTTGTCTGTCCTCTGTGCAGCTCTTATTACTCTTCCTGCGTGCCTTTCTAATTGGTGGTGGCATTTAATGTTCGCCCTCACACCGAAGACCTTTGAATGTTATCTATATCATCTTGATACTGTAACTTCCCATAGTGCTTTTCAGGATATTCAGACATACTGAAAAAAATAAATGGACATTATATCTTGGAATAACTGAGCTGGATACATTTAGGTTTATTGCTTGTTTTTTCTTTTATGTATGCTTATATCTTTATAGGCAGATATAACTCAGTAATTGTTATTCTGATGACCATCCTTCCATATGTTACACTTTCAGTGACTGATGTTTGGAGAAACGCAAGATGGAAACAGGATGTCGGAAAGGGGAAGTTAAAATACAAAGCATCCAGCAGATGGTCCTGGAGCTGTTACTGTGTATGAGATAATAATCCTGTCCTGGGATACAGGAAGCAAAAGTTTTGAGTCTTGGTGTTTCTGTACAGGACCATAGTTCAAAGTAAGGTGCTTTGAAAGGTACAGACCCCAAGGCAGACAACAGAAGGATATTCCTGAGGTCAAGGGCAGCCCGTGAAACCACAGGCAGAGGAAAGAAAGAGTAAGCATGAGTACATCTTCAACTTACGTTTCTTCAAGAACTGATTCTTACTGGGGAAAAAAAAAAAACCAAGAATTTTAATTCTTGCTACTAAAATAGCTTTCTTTCAGTTTCTACCCCCTAAATTAGTCCTGGATAAGCCATGTAATCATTGACCTTCAGAGTTTTCAAAATCTGTAAAGTGGACAGGACTAGCTATTCCAGACTCTTCTACTGGAAATCTCTCCGCCTCTCCTTAGGAGGTCCTCAGACAGAGATGGACGGAGTTGTGTCCAGCACTAGTGCCAGGCACAGGAGGGAGAAAGATGTACAGGGAGGGAGGGGCCTTTGGTCGGAACTCAAGCGTTTCTCAACTGTGTGTGTAGTCCAGGTTACCCTAGAACTCAGGGCATCTTTCCTGTCTCAGCCTCAAGTGCCGGGAGCTACAAGCGTGTGCCACCACGCCGGGCTTCAGGACTCCTTTTTAAGAGATTATATAATAGTATATTATCGTTTACTATAATTATAGTATAGTATATAGGAGATGATATACTCTTTTGGGACTAGCTAAATATTTAAATATGAAACGCTGGCTTGCTAGGTTTTGTCAACAGGGTCTTTATATGTATATAGTTATAGCCTGTCAGCTGGGGCTTTAAACTCATGATCCTCCTGCCTCAGACTGTTCTGGGATTATAGGGATGGCTCACCACAGCTGGCTGGGAGATTTTAACCAGGCAACATAAGTAGATTGGATCCTTGATACTTTATTGTTCCCAGAGTTTTCGCTAAAATTCGTATATTACCAATTCCTAGTCAGATGAACTTCTCAGTACTAAACCTGTGTCTATCTAACCCTATCCACTAGCCGTTCATTCATTCATTCACAACCATAGATGGTTGTGAGCTACCACATGGATGCTGGGATTGAACCTGGGTCTTCTGGAAGATAGTCAGTGCCCTTAACCACTGAGCAATCTCTAACTTTTTTTTTAACCAAGCTTTTAAAGATTTATTTTTATATTTTTTAATTTGGTTAAGTTTAAATAAATTAATGCATGTATACACTTGTGCAAGTGCCTGTGGAGGCCAGTGGCATTGGGTCCTGTGGAACTGGAGCTGCAAGCATTCGTGAGCTGCCCAATCGATACACGTGCTGGGAAGTAAACGTAGGTCCTCTGAAGAGCAGCAGGTGCTCTTAACCCCTGAGCCATCTTGCTAAACCCTTGCCAGGCTTTTAAAAAGTTAACTTCCTATAGTCACAAAAAGATGAAGTTAATTTTAAAATGCATGTCAGTGTGAAGTGACCCCAAGGATAGCTGCCTCACAGTCATTTTCCTTGCAGCTTGCTAAGAGTCTGACATGGCAGGTTGGTAGGAGACCAGGGAATCTGTTCTTGTAATAGGCACATCAAGCAATTCTGACCCAGACCAGTAAGAAGAACCAATTATCTAAGTTGGGTGTGGCAGCATGAGCTGTATAGCCTCTAATACTTTGGAGGCTGAGGAAGAAGAATCATGACTCACCTCAAAACTAAAGTACTTGATGTGGCACCACACTGAAGTTCTAGCACTTCTGAGACAGAAGCCACTGGCTCTGTGAGCTTGAACCCAGCCCGGTTTACATAGTGAATTAGGTCAGACAGAGTCATACAACAAGCCTCAAAATTTCTAGAACACATTTCCTAAAGGACTACTAGATAATACAGTAGAGACTTCTTATGCCAAGACATAAAATGAAGAACATCACTGAAAGTATTCAGATTATAAGAGAGAATAGAAGTTCCTACAAACTTTTTTTAGCAATGCAATTCAAAATGTAATAAAATTATGTATGGCTTTTTGTAAGAGAGATTTTACTGATCAGAAGAATTGAGTATTTTGTCTATTTAGGTTCAGTGCTTGCTATTACCTTCAAACCAGTCATAAATGTTCACCCATTAATGCTGGTATGTAATAACAGTTTACACATCTGATCCTTGAAAGTGGTAGAATGTGTGAGGCCCTAGCATGCGTGAGGCCCTGGTCCATTGTCAGAGCGGGAAAGTGGAGAGTCGCTGCCACATGGTCATGTGGTCATGTGGTCTTACCGGGCATAGTTACTCCTCAAAAGAATTCTAGGTCCTTTCCCTGTGCTTCTTAGCATGCCAATCACTACCCCTGGAAGGCTGGGGGAAGCTTTAATTTTCAGTTAAATGGGTTTTGGATTTGAATGATGCTTCAGGAATTGTAGCTGGAACTTGGAACTGGATGTGCATTGAAAATTTGTGTGGATGGGGTTTCACTTCCTTTTGACCACAGAAGAGTGTATAAAAACAGTTTGATGTTGCTAGAGATTCAGTCATAATGCCAGTTGTTGAGATGAGTTTTCCAGAGTATAAGTAAGCTTCTCCAAAAAAAGGCTGTTTTGCCTTATAATTTTAGGTTGAACTTTTTCAAGAATAGAATCTACTCTTCCCAAAGCTACTTTCAAACCCAGTGTCCAGTGGCAGTGGTTAAGGATAGTTCTTGTGCAGAAGAACAAAGTCTAGTTCATCCCAGTGCTCAGAAAACTTAGTAAGTGGTCATCACTCGAGCCATTGAACCTCATTTTGGTCGTGAGCTCGGCCTATAACGGCTGAGCCATCTCTCCAGTTCAAGACACTGAACTTGTAAGGCACATGTCAGAATACTTATTTTCATCCTCCCTGTCTACCTCTGTCATTTGTCTGTTGAGACTGGATCTCATCTTGTTCTTTTTGACCTCCAAGTTGCTTTAAGTGAAGCAGAGGATGGGCTCAGATTCCCCCATTCTCCTGCCTCTGTCCAGGTGCTGAGATCCGGCGTATGCCACTGCGCTTTGCTGCTGGGTTCGGACCCAGGGTTTCAGGCTTGCTGGGCAGATGGTTCCATCAGCTGAGCTACGTTTCCCAGATGACTAGTGACTCTGACTTCTGACAAGTTTCCTGGTCATAGTGATGCCCAGTTCACAAGAGTAAATTAAATTCCTTGTTAGCACTGGAAAACTTGGTGTGTTTCCCACAAAGTACCTGCTGGTGAGGAATTCAGTGCCAAAGAGGTCCACAGCTTTGTGTGTTTGCCCTGCCACGCCCTTCCCGGGCCACTCTGCTTCCTGTCAGTCCAGTGGCAGCAGTGCTCAGTGAGATGTCTCCGTTTCTTTGAACAGAGGCTCCCTGGGTACACAGATGCGCATCCAGACTGTCTGCAGGCTGGCTCTTCAAGTACGCCAACCCTGACCAACAGCTCCCTGAGCACTACTGGTAGTAAGTTCAGCGAGAATGAGGAAAGTCCTAGAGGTCACTAGTCTGTTTGTTATTGTTACTGGCTTTGTTTTGAAACAGGGTCCTGATGTATAGCCCTGGCTGGCCTGGGAATCGATAGATAGATCAGATTGGCCCCAGTCCCATAGAGATCTACCTGGTCTTTGGGTTGTTCCTGCCGTCCTCAGCTCTGAGCATCTGCTGTCACTGAAAAGCTGACAGCCTGTCGTCTCTGCACAGACGTGTTTGGCTGCTGCCGTCAAACAGGACTTAACTCTCCGGCGGGAAACAGCACTCCTTGCTTGGATAACAGTGAACCACAGGAAATTCTGGACATAGGTAGAGATGGCTAGTCTACAAGTGCTGACCCGCAGTGTGTTCTTTAAGTTAGCTGCAGTGTCATTACGCAGGAAACATGATGCTTCCCCATCTCACTTAACAAGAACACGGATACTGGTATTTTGGTGCATATGAAAAGCATGGCATTCAAAGCCCTCTTTCCGTTTCTTTTCGTGGTGAATATGAACTTACCTGTGTGTGAGAGAGACAAAGGGTAGGGATAGACTGACAGTACTGGTGCCCTGCGAAGCATTCTCACCTTGAAACTCAGTGCCCGGTACAGTGCTACAGCGCTGTGAAAGCGTCGTCCGTGGGCTCTGCCTTCACGGCTCCCTGTGACGCAGGGCATGGACGCAGTCAGAGATGCTTGGCGAGTAAATGAGTATGGCTGCCTGCGCTCCAGCGTAGTTTTATTTTTAGACCCTGAAATTTGATTTTATACCGTTTCACATGTTAAAAACACCCTTTTCATGTTTTCCAATCACTTAGCCGTGAGCCATGAAACGAGCATCGGGCTGGACTTGGCCTGCGGGGTGCTGTCGTTTGTAGGTAGTGTGGGCTTGGCCTGCGGGGTGCTGTCGTTTGTGAGTAGTGGGTGTCCCATCTACATGCTAGATAAACAGAAAGAATCCAGTGCTTCCCTGTCCTGTGGTTGAAGTTGTACAGATTCTTTTGGTATTACCCCAGTAACAGTCTCTTTAAAAGCATTGCTATATATTGCCAAATTGCATTCTAGCGTAAGATTTGTGTGTGCCTGCATCATGTATGTGGCCGCTCCCACAGAGGCTGGAAGAGGGCATTGGACTCCCTGGAGCTGGAATTACAGGCAGTTGTGAGCCCCCTACCTGACGTGGGTTCTGGGATCCGAACTTGGGTCCCCAGAAAGAGCAACAACTGATCTTAATCACTGCACCCTGGCTAAGACTTCAAAACCCCTACTTCGGAACTTGTCTACTAAGTAAAGTTGTCTTTTCCCAATTGGCATAAAGCTGCCAGTATTTTTAGTATTTTTTTCTCAAAAAATAAGTAGTTTCTTCTTGTATATTCTTGGACTCTCCAGCTAAAATTCAGTATTCTTCAGAAAACAATGCACACTAAGTCTTGCTCGTTGCCTCTTTTAGGTGTGTAGAAGAGGACTTGGATGTAACATCTCTCATTTGGGCAGTAGGTGTCCCGTGAATGGGTCTGTCTGTTTGCTCTATAGAAATTACTTCCGAGCTTAAGTTTCAGCTTTTAGGTTTTGTTTTTTTTTTTTTTTTTTTTTTTTTTTGAGACAGGGTTTCTCTGTGTAGCCCTGGCTGTCCTGGAACTCACTCTGTAGACCAGGCTGGCCTTGAACTCAGAAATCCACCTAGCCTCTGCCTCCCAAGTGCTGGGATTAAAGTCGTGCGCCACCACTGCCCAAGTTTCAGCTTTTAGATTCCTGGAACCAGTGTGTCTTTTCAAGCAAAGAAAATGTGTTTTAGCAAATGATTCTTGGGAATGAGGAACAAGATAGCTATTTCCAGCTTAGGTACAAGTTGATAAAACTGATATGAAGCAAAGTTTGTAGCCTCCTTGGGTTTGAAGGTTAGAAAGTAATTGAAGTCCACTGAATTCCATTGACTTTGACAGCAGGCTGTGTGGAGCTAGTCTGCAGGCCATGGTGCATAAATGGCCAGAGAAGTAAGAATTAGAGGTGACATAAAACACCATGACATTTAACTCTTAACTACGAAATGGATTTTGATGTGAAATTTGATTTAAAATTCTTTCAGTAGTAGAGAATGGACTGGGAAAGCTAACCCGGTTTCAAGTGTTAAGGCTGTAGTATTTCTGTGTGGTCCACGAACTTTTGTGTTATATTTGCAGAGACACTAAGTGCATCACTTGAATAATGAGACAACACCAACAAAATTCAGATTAACATGACCTATCCCGAAAGGAAGCTCCAACTTTAAGTCAGTGTGCCTTATGTAGAAAGGAGTAATTATTGAACCACTCAGTTCCTTTCCTCAACTTCACGGCTGGGGAAATTGGGACCTGGGGAAGTTTGGAGACTTGACCAAATCACTCCCTCGGGGTTAGAGGAAGCTGTCCTTCACATCAGCATTAGGAAGCCGGAATGGAGCTGCAGAGCTCGTGGTTAGGGCACGTTCTCTCAGGTGCTCCTTCTTTGTTCTCAGGTGGTCTGAAGGGAGAGGCTGCCGGATCCAGACACTGGACCTTCAGCAGGGACTTCAGAAGCCCTAGGCCCCCATACAGAGCCGCTGCCATGTGTCCATGGCTAATCTACAGATTATATACATTTTTGTTGTTTTTAAAATTTTTTGAGATCACAAAAAGAGTTTTTTCCTTTGGTTTTTCTCTCAATGAAATTTAAAAGCTGCTGATAACAATTTTTCTAGAACTTTAGAGGTGTTGATAGGACTATCTTGAATTCAAGGCCACCATAGGCTACACAGCAAGACCCTGTCAGAAACGGGTAGGGGCAGCAGGCAAGGGGAGAGAATGAAGCCGGATTGCCCTTCTCTCCAGCCCCAGCACACTTTTTGATTGGAGACTTAATTTTAACCAAAATATGTTTGCCACAAGATTAACACTGAATGTTTATGTCGTAGAGTAGATGTGGCTGAAACAGGAGAGGAGGCAGGACTTGAAGTAGTAGAAGTTCATCCATACGTTTTAAGTGGAAAGGAATTTAAAATGTTTTAATTTCAGAGTCTTGACTACATGAAGTACAGACTTGCTCTCTGTCCTGTCACTGAGACTGAGGGTTGATAGCAGTCGCACCTGCCCCTTTCTTTCTTCTCCGATCGGTAAGACAGGATCTCACTGTGTAGCCCTGGCTGACTTGGTTTTTGTCAGTTTGTTTTGTCTCTGTGTTACAGGCCTTTTTCTGTGGTCAGTACACCACTTGATCTTCGTGACATTTTTTAATTTCTAATAAATAAAACACAGACTAATTTGGACCCACAAGATTTCAGATGAATCCCTTTAGTTGTTCTGCTGAAATCCTGCACTGAGAGGCAGGCAGGAAGGTAGTGGAAGGTGTGTGTGTGCGTTTGTTTTTAGAATCTATTTTTATTGGGGCTAGACAGATGTCTCCTGGTTTAAGAGCTCTTGCTGCTCTTGCAGAAGACACAGGTTCAGGTACCAGTTCTCATGTGCTCAGTCTCCAGCACTTACATAGTAGCTTGACAGCCATATGTAACTCCAGTTCCAGGGCATCTGACACTCGTGGCTTCTGGGGTGTTGCACACACGTGGTATAATAACATACATGTAGGCAAACACTTGTACACATACAATTAAAATACAATAAAATAATCATTAAGATTTACTCTTAATTGTTCTTGCAGGTATGAGCATACAGGTACAGGTGCCCACAGACACAAGAGGGTGGAATCCCTGGGATCCCCGGGACTGGAGTTAGAGTTACTAGTGAGCCGCTGGGTGTGGCTGCTGGCTGCTGGGTGGGGACTGGGAACCAAGCTAGTCCTCTGGGAGACTAGCCTGCACTCTGAACCATTCAAAGTGTTTCTAGTTCCAAAAGAAGACACATGACAGGAATTTTTTCTCCCCTTGCCTCTGCTCTCTGATTCCTCCAGGTCTCACTGGATAGCCCAAGCTTGCTTAGAATTCACCTCATTCAGTAGGCTGGCCCCAAACTCATGGCCGTCCCCCAGATTGAGCCTCTCCAGTGCTAGGCTAGGGTTACAGGCATTAGCTACCAGGCATAGCTCTCTCATTTTCAGAAAACAGATAATCTGGTGCTATAGAGTTACCTTTGCCCATATTTTAAGGAGTTAATTTAATATACAGCCGAGCTAATGGTGTCACAGATCTTTGAATCATGTGCTATAGAATCAAGGTCTTTAATGACAGCCAGGCAAGGCCAAGCACATACAGACAACGACCATCATTTCTTTGCATAAAAACATGGGGATGAGTGAGCCACGTAGGAAAAACAACTAAAGACCCCAACACAAACTCGGGTCGGGCTTTGCCGCCGTGTGAGTGTTGTCCCACGTTTGCAAAAGTTAAAGAGTGCCTTGAAGGTCAACGATGTAGGCTTTGACTTTATAATCTACTACTTCAGTGTAGCGTTTAATAGCACAAGTATTTCGTGTGTTACTGATATCAGATGATTATGTTTGATAACTTAAGGTATTTTCTATGTATGTATACACAGATTTATTATATTTCTATCTTAATTCTATGTGGAAAATAATGTTTCAGATTTTATTGTTGTAGTTCTCTCTGAATAAATGGCATTTTATGTATTCATTCCTTTCGGGGTGCTGTTTGGGGCAGGGTCTTCTATATCCTGGGCTGGCACCAAACTCACTGTAGCTCATCGTTCTCCCGGACTCCCGAGCTGCTAGTGTGGCCCATCGTGGCAGCTTCGCTGTCCTTTTGTGTGCGTCCTGTTGTTTATGCTGAGTAATTCCTTGGATCAGACAAGGCCATTAAAGGTTTTACGGGACATAATGCTCCTAGCTTTCTAAGAGGTTTGTATAGATTGGTAATGCCACAAGGATGCGTACAGGGTCTTCTGTAAACCCTCTCAGACAGTGGGGTGGTGCAAGGATTTACGTGTAAGGAAGGGCGGTTGCTGGTTCAGATAATACCCACGTGAGGGTATTTTAACTTTCATTTATGTTACCTCCATAAGATAAATAATACAAATGCTTTTTATGTAGTTAAACTTTTACTGTTGACTGGATGAGGAACTGCTTTTCTTTTTTTCTTTTATTCTTTGTTGTTGTTGTACTTAGTTAGTTAGTTAGTTAGTTAGTTAGTTAGTTAGTTAGTTAGCTGAGGCTCACATAACCCAGGCTGACTTTGAACTGCAGTCTGAGAATCACTGAGAATACAGGCTGCCTGTTTACCAGGTGCCAGGATGACAGGCTGTGCCACCAGTTGGGTTTTTTATCCTTGTCTAGATTCTCTGTTGAAGAATGAACTCGGTGTTTCACCTGTGTGGGAGGAGGACCCAGGAGAGCTTAGCAGGAATCTGAAAAAACGTGTAACTCTACCCAAAGCGTCACTGTAGACATAGCTGGAAAGGTACAGAAAATTGTGTGTCCAAAGCTGTTTATCATCAAAGTGGTGTTAAAACTGCCAGCAGTGGACCGCTCCTGTGGTGTTAGCACTCAGGAGGCTGATAGGCGCTGCTGTGAGTTCAAAGCCAACCCTGCTTATTCCTGCCTCAAAAGAGAAAAAGAGAGAGGGAGGGAGGGAAAAAAAGAAAAGAAAGCGGAATGGCAGGGGGTGGGGGAGGGAGACTAAAATGATTTGCTGTTTAAAAAAGATAGTACTCAGCGATGGAGAGTCAGCTCGACCGCTTGGTATGCTTGCTGTGCAGCCGCTAGGACCAGAGTCTGTGTCCCGACTCTGAGTGGGAGAGACGGGAAGATCACTGGGGCTTGCTGGCCTAGCCTACAAAAGGCAGGCCTTGGGTTCAAGGGGAGGCTCTGCCTCACAAAGGACTGCACACACAGAGAGAGAGGTCACCAACAACCCCAGACTTGTGCACATGCAGAAGCATAAGCACCTGTGCATACGTGTGCACCTACACTCACACAGACACATTTTTTCTATTTACTTTGTGAGTGTGTGGAGGGTGTGTGGAGGGTGTGTGGAGGAGGGCCGTATTTAGTTCCTACCGGCCAGGACCCAGAGGCTCAATCTCTGTTCTTTACTCTGAAGTACCAATTTTATAGCAACTTCATTTTTTACCCTTACCAGGTCCTTGAAAACAAGTCACTGTGTGTTCCCATTAGAGACAGAGGGAGAAACAGTAAATGACAGTTACATATGACCTGTCCTGTGTTTATGCTCAGTTCCCTATTTATGTCCAGTTCATCTGCAGAAATTGCCCTAAAATTAATTCAAGCGTATTAAATGCTCTACCTCCCATGATGCTTGGTGGCTTCACTGTGTGTTTTCAGGGGTGGAGGGGATTCTAAACCTACAAACAGCACAGGTTGCTTGAGGGAATGAATGCTACCCAGTTTGAAAGGGGAAGCTTGGGGCTGAAGAGATGGCTCCACACTGGCTGCTCTTCCAGAGGACCCAGGTTCGATTCCCAGCACCCCACCAGGCAGCGCACAGCCATCTGTGCCTCAGATAAAGAGCGGCAGATCAGTGTGTGAGCCTCAGACCATATTGGTCATGTTCTTCATCAGCCTGTTTTTGTGGCCAGAAGTGTATCTGGACGTGGCACAGCCCCCCAAACTGAAAACTACCCTGAACTGAGCAGTAAACTGGGTCCTTGTAGTCAGTCTTCACTCTTGAGTGTCTTTCTGATGGATGTGGATTGAAACAGAACCTGGACCCTTGCTGGAGAAACTGAAGGGTGACTGGGCTCATTGCGAGCTGCCCTTTTCAGGGCATGCTGCTTTTCCTAAAGGAATGACTGGCATTTGGAGGCGTTGGTCATCCCACTATTTCAAGGAAAATAGCCTGGATTCATGTTGCTACTAGTATAAGGCTCAAGCTTTCAACCGAGTGTTAGAATATAGGAAAACCCAAATCTGTCTGCCACAGTGGGTGCGGCAGCTTCCCACAGACGTGGTAAAGTTGACAGAATTGTTGGCAAATACGGTTTTAAATGCTGTGTAATAAAACATGCCAGCATTTGAAAGCTTCTCGTGACTTCAGTAATCTGCTCTGCCCAAATGACCAGTGTCAGGTGCCACTGAGCTGTGGCCAGGTAAAGACCCACTCAGGACAGGCAGACGGGGCCCAGGTGGCAGGATCTGAAAGGCTCATTGGTTAGGGTTACTAGTCCCATAGGGACCCGGCCTTCAGGGAGTAGACCTACCAAATTTGATGTCACAACAAAGATCTTTGCGGTGACCTGAAAACTTTTGCAGTGACATTTTTGTAGTGCTAGACATTGTTTTCTTTCAGTCAGGCTGACCTGTAGTCACAGGCCAAGTACAGGAGCGAATGTCTTGCAGTCATTCCTTAAACCATACCATATGCCGGGCGGTGGTGGTGCACGCCTTTAATCCCAGCACTTGGGAGGCAGAGGCAGGAGGATTTCTGAGTTCGAGGCCGGCCTGGTCTACAGAGTGAGTTCCAGGCCAGCCAGGGCTACACAGAGAAACCCTGTCTCAAAAAAAAAAAAAACAAAAACCATACCATATGCGGTAGCCTGTGGTGTGCTTCCTGTTGGCTGTTTGTGTGATTGTTTGAACGTAGTGCTGAGGACGGCCAGGGCCCTGAGCATGCTGGGTAAGCACTCAGCTCCACCCTCAGCCCATGAGCAGTGCTTCAAGGTTAGCATTTGTCAATGTCTTTATTTTGTGTTTGCCTTCATTCTTTTGGTAGGGACAAAAGTCTCCCTATGTAGCCCCTCCTGGCCTCACACTTGGTAACCCCCCTGCTTCAGCTTCTCTGAATGTGACTAACCAAAGTATATTTGGACCAAGTGTACACAGCCCCAGAGTACAACATAAACAGTGTGAGGCATTCAAGCCTTCCTAACTTTGTTTTCTTCTTGTTTTCAGGGTGAGTCTGTAAAGTATTTCCTGGATAACTTGGATAAACTTGGAGTCCCGGTAAGCTTTAAAACAATAGTTCTGATTTGCCTTCAACCACTGATACTTGGAGGCAGTAATGGGGATAGCATTGCTTCTGTGTGGGGCAGCTTGTCAGGAAGGCTAGAGGACTCCAGGCAGCCGCCAGTGGCCTGAGTCACCCTCCTACAAACATTGACAGGTTTCTGATTTTTGTCAACATGAAAGAGATTTGTGTTTGAAAATGAGATCTCACACTGTCTGTTATTCTTCGGTGTTGTTGGGTTTCCTGTAGCAGAAATAGAGCAGGACTCATTTGTGCTGGAGTGCAGGGATTGGGGCTGTATTCTCAGGCCTGCGGAGGAGACTGAGGTAAGAGAGAGCCACCTTGGAAGGAGACCTTGTTATCTTCCCAGTGTTTGCCTCAGAGCCAGTGACTCAACTGGGCATGCTCATGGCTCTCCTGTACCCATGGCAGGCAGAGAGTGAGGGCCACCGTCTGTTCGCTCAAGAGTCAGGTGGGTAAGGGTTTCACTGCTTAGAGCTTCTGCCCCAGAGGTTTTTGTCAGTCCTGAGGCCAGTGCAGCAGCTTTGCTTCCTCTTAGATGTCTGTTGTGTAGATGAGCTGTGGTCCTGAGACTTCAGTGCTGGCCTCTGAGGAAGCACGGGACTGACCTCTCGAAGAAAGACTGTCAAGTACCGTGGTCTTAGGGCAGTGGGCACTGGACTTGTTTTCTCTAGCAGGTTCATTTTTACGTTTTCCTTATATTTTCTAATTGAATTTGCCTGCTAGGTGTGATGGCACACATCTGTAATTCTAGCAGTCAGAGAACTGAGGCAGGAGGATCATAAGTTTAAGACCAGCCTATTGCAAGAAAGGAAACCTAAATTTCTAATTTTCTATGTTGCCTTTCAAAGAGTATTTTTTTACCGACTTCCCAAAAATATAATTATCTCCTAGAACTTGAGTTCTTTATAACTTAGTTTGTCACATAATACACAGTCAGAGAAAAGAATTAGGGAACGGTGTATGTGAGGGGTGCATGCTCACAGACATGCGCACACGCTAGTGCAGTGGCTAGGGTTGGTGTCTGTCCTCCTCAATTGTGGCTTGCCTTGTTTGAGACAGGGTCTCTCCCTGAGCTTGGAGCTCATACACTTGTCTAGTCTGCCGATCAGCAGGCCCTCCTGTCTCTTGTCCGCAGCTCCAGGATGATAGGTGGTGCTCTGTTGGCACCCACCTTTTTACATGGGTGCTGGGCAGGGATGCAAAGGCAGGACCTCAGGCTCACACCGTGTGTACGATTACTGAGCTCACCTCCCCTTGAGCCTTGAACATTTTTAAAAATTTTATTTTTATTTCCTCTGGATGAGTGTATGTATGTACATGCACTACTGTGCTTGCTTGGTGTCCCAGGAACACAGAAAAGGATGTTAGTTTTCCTGGAACTAGAGTTCTATCTGCCATGTGGATCCTGGGAACTCAACCCATGTCCTCTGCAAGAGCAGCCTCTCCAGATCCCAGCCCAACTCTGAGATCTCTGCCTGTGTCTGCCTCCCACTGGAATTAAAGGCATGCACCACAATACCCGGATAATGATATATATATTTTTAAGAGTGCTTTCTTACAGTCTAAAGAGCTTGCTTAATCTGCTTTTCGGTTTTTCTAAGCACAACATTGATGTACATCCTCTTCACCTTTGCTGGAGTTTTGATGTTGTTTGTCGACCTTGAACTCTGCCCTGGTGCTGGCCTGGCCGAGGCTTGACTGACACAGCTGCAGCCTCCCCCTGTCCGTGTCAACCTTGCCTCTTGTTGCATCCAGCATGCTGATGGTTACTTTGTTTTTCTTTTATCCATTCCCTCGTGAAGACCAGGACTTCCTACCTTGATTGCAAGAGTTAAGTCCCTGGTGCCCAGGGACAGTGCCTGGCCCAAAGTAGGCAATGAACAAATAGCTCACAGATGAATAGTATAGGTCAGTCCCTGCTGTGCATAGTAGTAGGTGCTTAAACTGTTAGGGTGAGAATAGTTCTGAAGCTGCATCTACAGGGAAAGGACATTGCATAACCAGCGTGGAGAGAGGAGAGAGGCTGGCTGGGCTGCGTTTTGTCACCCATTCTGTGAACTTAAGGACAAATCAGAGAACTGCATTCACGTCTCTCCAACTGAAGCTATAGAAACCCTACTCTGTATTGAGCCCTTAGAAAGGCGTAAAACACTACAACTTATACAGTCATGGTTTTTGATCTTGCCTTGATTTTTAAAATATTTTGACCATGAAGATAATATTCAAACTGTTTCTGTTCGAGTATTGCCATAAAACCGTGCGACTTGTGGAAAAGTACTAGTCCAAGAAGGAAGAACCGGTCAGGGATGTAAGGAAGTGTGCTGCCGGGTGTAGTTTTTCACTCCTGTAACTAGTAGCAGTTGCCTCTGTTCAGGATCTTACTGTTTCCCTGGTCACAAGGTCTGGAAAGCTGGTCATGGTGGCAGGATCTGCGATCTTAGCACTTGTAAAGCAGAATTGTCAACGAGTTCCAGGTCAGCCGGGACAACATAGTAAGACTGCCTTACACACACACACACACACACACACACACACACACACACACACACACACACACGCATGCTTACTTGTGTGGGAGAGTAAATGTGTAATCCTAGCAGCCAAAAGGACAGGAAGATCGTGACAAATTCAACACCAGCCTAGTCACTATAGCAGTGGTTACATAAAGAGTTCAGAAGAGCTAACAGTCTTGCCAAGTGTGCTAGGTGTGAGTGCCCTCCAGGTGTGAACGTCCTGTTCCTCTTCAGACATGGTGCTCAGAGTGTGCACCTCAGCGAGTGAGAGCTTTGAACCATTGCCTGGAAACAGACTAGCCTAAGGTCTGAAATGCATACCATTAATGATTTGTGCTAGATAAAGTGTTTCACACGTGAGTGACAGAGTGGGGCTTATTCCAAGTCGTGAAGGAGGTGTGTACAATAAAGAAGGTGTAAGGAATTAGAGACTAGGTCAGACCAAGCATGGGAAGTGAGCCTCACGAGTTACAGCCTCAGATCCTGCTGTGTTTAGAGGGGCGAGGACCGACATGGAGATGCTGGGGCGGGCAGTGAGATTACTCTGGCCTAGCCTAGGAGTGGAGCCTGGTTGGTAATGCAGGTAGGTGAGGTCAGCCGAGAGTTCCACTTACATGAGTAGTGGGTCCATAAAGGAGCTCTCCCTGTAACTCCAGCTCCTGGGAGGGAGGCTGAGGTGGTCGGCTCTAAAGCCAGAGGCCAGCCTTGGGTTGGTTGGTAACAGAGCTCTCCCTGTAACTGCAGCTCCTGGGAGGCTGAGGTGGTCGGATCTCAGCTAGAGGCCAGCCTTGGGTTGGTTGGTTGGCGGTTTTTAATCATTTAGTTTGCATATCCATTTACTGGGCCAGTTGCCACTTATGGACTGCTAAGTGTAAATCCTTTTCTCTCCCAGGAGTACATCCCATCCCAGCAAGATATCCTGCTGGCCAGGAGGCCCACCAAAGGCATCCATGAATACGACTTTGAAATTAAGAATGTTCCTTTCAAAATGGTTGATGTGGGTGGCCAGAGGTCAGAACGGAAACGTTGGTTTGAATGCTTTGACAGTGTGACGTCGATACTTTTCCTTGTTTCTTCAAGCGAATTTGACCAGGTGCTTATGGAGGACCGCCTGACCAATCGCCTTACAGAATCTCTGAACATTTTTGAAACAATTGTCAATAATCGGGTTTTCAGCAATGTCTCTATAATTCTCTTCTTAAACAAGACAGACTTGCTTGAGGAGAAAGTGCAAGTTGTAAGCATCAAAGACTACTTCCTAGAATTTGAGGGGGACCCACACTGCTTAAGAGACGTCCAAAAGTTTCTGGTGGAATGCTTCCGGGGGAAACGCCGGGACCAGCAGCAGAGGCCGTTGTACCACCACTTCACCACCGCCATCAACACGGAGAACATCCGCCTGGTGTTCCGAGACGTGAAGGACACAATCCTTCACGACAACCTCAAGCAGCTTATGCTCCAGTGATGACAAGACTTGCTGTCCAATACCTTGTGATTTTGATTGTTTCCTGTTTGTCTTGTTTTTCTCTTTAAATTGCGGTTTACAACAGCAGTTAGAATCTCAATTCTGTGTCTAACTTCTTGGAACTTTTAGTCCATCTGTGGCCTTTAGTTTATGGCTGACAGCTGCTGAATTAACACATTGCCAATATCTGCTGGAATTCGGGCTTTGATCGGTTTCACCGTGGCTTACGTTCAAGTCCAATGATAACTTCCTGGCAACCTCACACTAGGTGTATTTCAGGCTTCGAATTCTTCTGCTTGCAAACTGAATTCTCCTAATTCTCCCGCAGTGCCAATAATAGGCAGTGTCTTTTTGTACTTGTAGGGATGAGATTATGAAAATTCAGCTCTAAAAAGAGAGTGCCTTACCCAGCAGTGACATGCCTAGCTAGAGAGAGCCCGCCCTGGTCTGGAAGGACTGTTAGAGAAAAGTTTTAAGGAACAGCGGTCTCGGCCTTCAGAGGTTTAGCCTCCTACACACACAGCAGTAGTTTGTTTGTTTTTCTCAATTCCTTTAATTTCTGAAGGTAATGTCTTAGTGTTTTAAGTTTACAATGGATTTCAGCCTGATGCTGATGCGGTCACAAATGGTACATGTGCTGTGTTGATCTGTGGTGACCAGTAGTGACATGCAGTTTCCTTTGCCACACATGCTGTCACTAACTTAATGTGCCATGTTAGAGACTTGCCGGCCACAGCAACAACTAGAAAGGGCAAGCACCTTGGTAACAGAAATCAACATGGCGGCTCCAGAGTGCCATGGGGGTGACTTTTTGGTTCTGTCTCGTTGGATTTTGTGCCTTGCTGGAGGGAATCATTGTCTTACTCCTTTAGCCCCACTGTCTCAACCTCAGCCCCTCCAAACTGTGGCGCTCTCGGGGTTCTCTTGTCACCAAGAGCTTGGTGGGCAGTGTTTCCCTGTGAACTGTTCAAGAAGGCGTCCTTTCAGTACCCTGTCCATGGTTAGTGTTTCTCTCTGTGATATAGTTTGTACGTGTTGTGTGTGTCATTGTGTGTGAGACAGCAGCTTCATTGAGGTACATTTGAATGTCTTAAGAATGCATCTAAGAGCCGGGCGGTGGTGGCGCATGCCTTTAATCCCAGCACTTGGGAGGCAGAGGCAGGAGGATTTCTGAGTTCGAGGCCAGCCTGGTCTACAAAGTGAGTTCCAGGACAGCCAGGGCTACACAGAGAAACCCTGTCTCGAAAAAACCAAAAAAAAAAAAAAAAAAAAGAATGCATCTAAGGATAAGTAATTTTTTTGGCCCATACTTAAGGAGGTTTGCCTTACACACACACACACACACACACACACACACACACACACACACACACTGCTAAGCTAAACCGTGCCCATGAAGTAGCTTGTGATTAAATATAGTGACTGGTGTACTAAGCCATTTGTCATGTCCAGCTGGCTATGAGTTGGTAGAACCTGAGCTTATCCCTGCTTTCCCTGGAGAATACACGAGGGCCGCGATGCCCTGTTGTTTTACCGTGTGAGTGTTCTCAGGAAAGAAGTGGGGCCCTAAAAGATTGGCCCACAGGCAGTGGCTTTCCTTCTTCCTTGCTAGCGGATGCAAGAGCTGGGCCCTAGTATGTACTTGAGAGACCTGACTTGTCTTGGATTTGAGCTTTCATTGTCATTCTAGTTATAAAGTCCAGTGCTCTCACAGTGCAGGTATTATTAGCATGATTCATGGATATTTGAATGGTCCTATATCTGGTCCTTTTTTGCCAAAAAAGAATCTATCATTTAAATTCATTGGGTTCGCATAACTCCAGTGCAGATGAGCCGCAGAGCGTATGCACAGTAACACATGTTCTGTGTTAACCTAGCAAACATTGTGCATTGGCCACCACTAGCTGCGGTGAAGGCAGAAGTCAGTCCCTCCAGAAAGCAGTTGTGTCTGGTCACATTTAAGCTCTGTGATGAGCACAGAAATCCTGCCTGACAGAACAGGAGGATCTCTGACTTCCTCCATTGTGACCATTACCAAGAAAGGACAAGAGCCCGGCTAGAGACAGCATCCTTCTGGGCCCCTGCAGCCACCTTCTGAAGCAGGCAGCATCTCAGAGCCCAGTGCAGTCTAGATACATTCTGAAGTGGTGGGTTACTTATATGTAATCTATACAGGATTGTTTAGAGTTTAAAGAACTGTGAGGCTCAGTCGAAAAGCCATGGGCCACATCGGCAGTCTGACACCTACACCCTGAAAGGCAGGTCCTTCTGTGAAGTGAAATACTATTGTGTGAAGAGGGAGATGAAATTTAGCCAACAGGATTGAAAAGGTCCTCAGCCCTCAGTGTGCTGACTCCCCCGGTCCCCGAACCATGCCTGGGAGTTGAGGCTCTGTGGGGCATTGGTCTGTACATGTTTCGAGGTGTGTGGAATGACTGTGCCTAATCCAGACTCCTCCTCCATCCCTACAGCTTTCCTGCTTACTGACAAAGAACCACACAAGTGTCTTGGTTGACTTCAAAATCTTTTTATATTTTACAGAGTTGCCTTACAAATAAAAGACCAACACAGACTTAGACCTTAATTTTCTTTTTAATGGGGAAAGGGTTTTGTTCCATGTTTTCTTAAGATCCTAATTCAAGATGTGCCACCCAGGTATCTGTAATGGCCTGAGATGTTGCTCTCTGCTAAATGCTGTCCTGTATTCAGTGGAAGCCTCCGTATCAGTTTTTCTATCTGGAAAGGGTACTTGGTAGCCAGAAGAGAGCTTCAGCCAAGCAAGATGGGTTGTCCTGAAGAGGAGCATGTTGGGTTTTTTGTTTGTTTGTTTTCCTATCGAAGTGCATTGTGGATACTTCACACCCAGAGGGTCCTCTGGTGAAGTCCTCAAGTTGGGACTCAACAGGGAAATGCTTGTTAAGTTAGTGGCAGCTGTTGCTTTAAAGTAAGAGAAAGTAAAACCACATTAGTGCCAGAAGCAACAAGAATTGTTAGATCCAGCAAAAAGCATGTGCCCTCTAAGTAACTCTTCCCTTCCAGTGTGTACGCCCAAATGCTTGGGCGTTGGTTTTGATATCATGGATTTCTCAGTGTTGGTACTCACATCCGGTTATGCCTCGTTTATATGAAGAATAAAATGGCCAAGTTATGCGGTTATATCCTGAGACTCAAGCTATTTGGAAAACCCTCAAATTGGTGCTTTCATTATTTAATGATACATTTAGGCAAAACCCCAAACAAACCATCTGAAACCTGACTCTGGGTTGCAATTTGTAGCAATGTTATTTTTCTCCTTTGAGAAGACCAAGCGTCAGTGTTAATTTGAATTTCCTGTATGAACCCGTGCACCCTACCTGTAAAGCCCAGTCAAACATTTGTAAGAAATTCCCTAATAAACCTAGAGAAAGCTGCTTTGTTACCCTTTCATCTCTTTTACTTTTATTTGAAAGATGGAGAATAAAGCTTTTCAGGTCCTTTTTATTTGGAAAGTCAGATTTTGGTTATATGTCTCTTCCCTGTGATTTCAGCATGTTAAATTCCATGAGTCAAGGGATCTTTGGTTTGTGCTGCTTGAATCAAAGTATTTTCTGATTTCTCTTGTTTTTTTTTTTTCCTTTTCTTTCTTTTTTTTTTTTTTTTTAAAGCTGGGATGTGGTTGGCTTTTCAGCCTAGGAAGCATGTGATGCCCCTTTTCTTATGGTACGAGTTTAGGGCTTAGTCAGTTTACAATAGGATTGAATTTTGTGTCAAAACCTGATGGTGGCTTCTTAGATGCCATCAGCTAGATGCTTCCAGCCTCGCCTGGCAGGCGGGTATCTGATTCATCAAAGCAGTGTTCATCCACTAACATCGTAACGACCTCCTGAATGCAGATCAGCCTCTGA
This sequence comes from Tokudaia tokunoshimensis, assembly GCA_036184795.1. Classification (NCBI taxonomy): domain Eukaryota; kingdom Metazoa; phylum Chordata; class Mammalia; order Rodentia; family Muridae; genus Tokudaia; species Tokudaia tokunoshimensis. Next base: position 12,715,130 of record BTHU01000010.1, on the reverse strand, counting down.
AGTTACCTGCTCATCCCGCTATGTAGCATTCAGGTCTAACCGTCCAGTTTTGAGTGCCATGGATGGCACATAGCATTATTTTGTATTTGTTGGCTTGTATATTTGTGCTTTTGAGGCAGAGTCTCCCTGTATACCCTAGGGCTGGTCTTGAATTTGAGATCCTCTTGGTTCAACTTCCCAACTGCAGAAATTACCACTTGTTATTTTTTGTCTTAATAAAGCACTAGTCTTGTGGTAGTGTTTAGTGGGCTGTAATGTGACTTTTGTGACCTTTACTATGTTAATAGTGATGAAATTGCCAGATGGCTTGAAGCCTACCTGAACCTATGAGGTTTTAAGTTTTGGGTCTGCGAGGATCACTAATGATAATAAACCACCTTCTCAGTATGTGATTCTGACTCTGTTCACAGATACAGCATTGCCAGAGTGAGGATTTTGACATTAACCGTGCCTTTTCAACGGCACCGGGAATGATGGGGAGGAAGGAGGCAGGGTGTTCCCGTCGGGTGCATATGGTAATGAAACAGACTAGATACTGTGTACTTTCTCTTCACCTCTTACTTGAAAGCAGAATCATCGCAAAATATCCCGAATGACTTTTCTCGGTTACGTGCAAGCTCACGGGGCACAAGAAGCCTTATTAGAGGCTCACAGTGCAGTCCTTATAGATGCTGTCCCTAACAAGACATGGTTTGTACTACCCTGTATAAAAGTATTTGCGGCTAGAGTTTTCTTTTTTCCTTACATCTTTTTAAAACTTTCCAGGAACTAAGTAAGCACATTATCTGATACTGTTGTAAATTTTTTTTTTTTTGGGTCAGTGCTTTGGTTCAAGAGTAGCAGTAAATTATTTCTACAGGAGATCTAAGAGTAGAAGGTATGTTTTCATATTCACCAAACAAATCGCTTTTCATTAAGGCTTTTTTACTTTTGTACATATTTTGCAAAATTTGTTTCTTTACTATTAATATTTGCTTTGTAAAAATTACTGACATTTAATAAACATTTATAAATGACTTGGTAGCGTGATGTCATTGAGTGTGGAGCAGGGGATGCATTTTACGTTTGAAAGCAGAAGTTTACACACCCTTCTACTGTCTGACTGTCTCCCTCTGTGGAAAGGGTTCCTGACTAAAGATGGCGACTTGGCCCTCCCAGAGTCCTCGGGTCTCTAAGGCAAGAAGCAGGAAGAAGGATGCGTTCTTGCACTCTGCTTCTCTGGGAGTTGCTGGGTCCCTGAAGGCTTCTGGGTCCCAGGCTCATCCAGTTATGGCACAATTATTACTCTTGAGCGTGATGAAATCGAACTAATATTTAAAACACTAAACACATCAACACCCATTCCCTCCCCTCCCCCAATAAGTCTTATTTTAGAATACGGAGGTGGGGGGAGTTGGAGAGGGCAAGGGAGTACATGTGTACAGCCCGGTGTGATAGTTCACACCTATAACATCAGGGCTAGAGATAGACCTACCTGTAACATCAGGACTAGAGATAGACCCCTGAGGCTCATTATCCAGAGGCCTGGCTGAATCTGTAAACTTCAGGGTTGGTGAGAAACCCTGTTGCAAAAAGTCAGTGAGAAAGACCTTGTTGAACTGGCCTACACAAACACACCACACACACACACACAACATGGGCTTGCATGCACCCATACTCACAAGTACACAGACCATGTGTAACACACCACACAAAAATACTCAGGAAACCATGTCAAGTATACCTAATACAGACCTCTTACCTTTCCTCAGGTTTCCTATTGCTGTGACCCTTTTTTCTAGTCCCGATTGTTGTGGTGACCCCCGCCCCCAACCTTAAAAGTATTTTCATTGCTACTTCCTAAGTTTGCTACTGTTAGGAATCATAAACATCTGTGTTTTAGGCAACCCCTGTGACAGGGTTGTTCAACTTCTAGAGGGATCGTGACCCCCAGGTTGAGAACCACTGACTTACCTTTTATGAGGAGCTAAGTGAGAAGTTACCATTTTTTTTTGTTGTTGTTTTCTGTTTTTAACTTTTCTTGAGAGACCGTTTTCATTCCATAGCCCAAGCTGGTCTTGAACTTTTGATCCTCCAGCCTCAGCCTCCTAAATGTTGGCATTACAGCTATGGTTTGCCACCCCCAGCTGTAGGAGGCTGGTCTGCTGCTGCTATGCATTGAAATGCTAAGTATTAGCTCCCAGGATCTGGTTGCTGCCCCCCCCCCCAGGAGATCCTCCTGGGCACCAAGTGATGCTGTATAACCATGCTCCCCAAGCTCATTGGTCAATAAAAGGCTAAAGGCTGTGGTTGGGCAGTAGATAGAGGTAGGAGGGTTTTCAGTTACCTGACTGGGTGGAGGGAGGTCACAGGTAGAGATGGGAGAAAAGAAGGAGATGGAGGGAGGAGGAAGCCACCATGAGCACATGGCTGGGAGAAACGACAAGTAAGGCGCATATGGCTGGGATGTAAGTTAGGATAGCCCTAAAACCTGCCCAATCTAGGCTTACAGCTTGAAAATAAAATACCAGAATTGTGTGGGTTTTTTTTTTTAATATGGGCTAGCTAGAATATTTAATTCACTTTACACCCAGCTGTTCATGCCTTTGGTTTACATCTGTATGCATGTAACTTATGTGTTCAAATATGTGCATGTGCACAGGCCCAGTGTTCACACTGGGTGTATTAGTTAAGGCTCTCCATCTTCAGTGAGGCAATCTCTCAACTGAACCAACTGCTCACCGAGGTAGCCAGCTTCTCCCAGTCTCCTTCCCAGGGTGGGCCACTGTGCTCTATTTCCATGGGTTCTGGGGTTCCCAACTCCAGTCCTCCCGCTAGAACGGCAGATGCTTTATCCACAGAGCATCTCCCTGACCCTGAGTCTTTTCCTGACTGGCATTTGCTGAAACTCTGCTGATGTCTTTCTTCCCCCTGACTGAACACGGGTCTCCCTCATGACTGGAACTGCCCAGGTGAGGAGCAATGCTTGATTCCTTAGCTAGTTGGCTCCAGTCTCTGGCAAGTAAAAATTCTTTCCTAGGGCTTTACTTTGCACATAAAATTTAAGTCTGGATTCTGAAGGAAAAAAAAATCATACAAAAATTGGACTTTAAGTAAATGTCGAAAGCGTATGACTTGGGAGACAAATTCTTAAAGGCTTTGTGAGGTTTAAGAGGCTTGGAAATTGAAACTAATGTTAACATTGGAATTCCCCTCAAAACAAAAAGCTTTAAAAAAGACAGACAGACAGACAGAAAAAGAAAGAAAGAGAAAGCAAGAAAGGAAGGAAGGAAAGAAAGAAAGAAGAAAGGAAGAAAAGAAAGGAAAGAAAAAGAGAGAGAGGGAAGAAGAGGAGGGGAGGGAGGGAAGGAAGGAAGGAAGGGAAGAAGGAAAGAAAAGGCTTTGGTGGGAAGGCAGCTCAGTGGGTAAAGTGCTTGTAGCACTCACATGAGCACCTGAGCTGATATCCCAGCACCCAGCAGGTACAGTGGTGCACATCTGTCCGCCAGCACGGGAGGAGGGGACAAGCAGGTCCAGGGAGCTCGCTGCCAGCCTGCCTAGCCAGAACAGCAAGCTCTAGGTTCCGTGAGTGATCCTGTCCCCAAAATAAGGTGAAGGTGTACCAGTGGCCTACACACACACACACACACACACACAGGTGCACGCATACACACACATTCATGCGCAGACACAGACACACACATAGGAACACCCCTCCCCACATGCATGAGACCCACACGTATACATGAACTCTCACATACATGCATGAGCTACATACATATACACACATTTGCTTGGGTTCCCATACACATGCATGCATGGGCACATCCCTCCCCACATGCAGGAGTCACATACATATACATGCATGGGCACACCCCTTCCCACATGCATGAGTTCCCCCCAAACATACACATTTGGCAACCTACACACACACACACACACACACACACACACACACATACACACCCCACATCAAAAGCTAAAACTTTTCTTCTGTTGTTGAAGTGAGGAAAATCACTTCTGGGAAAAGAAACAGCCAAGCCCAAACTCCTGTCTGGGAAGCACTTTTACACCATCAGGGTGAACTGGCATCCTGGTGTAAGGTGGTCTAAGGTTCAATTTCCCAGTGTGGGTTGTTGGAAGAGATGAGAAGCCTTTTAGTCTCAAGGAGATACAAGAAACCCAAGGTTTACAGGTTAAACCAGAGGCTCTCCAAATTAGACAGGCCCTCCAAAACTGGAGGCAGTGTCCTAAAATCCATGCTGTGGTTTTTCCCTCAGAAATGAGTGGATGACCCTTGAACACAGTGCTCCGGAGAAAGTGGGCACTGTGAAGCAGATTTTGTGGGAGATTTCTTTTTTTTTTTTTAATACGCGAAGAATAAAAAAAAGAGGCTCAAACTAATTTTCGGTGGAAACTACCTGTTCGGCTGACACTCACCGTCACACGTGCCTCACAAGAACCTTGAGAGAAAGTTGTCTTTAGAATTCACACTTACCCCCTAAGGGGCAAGCAGGTTAATCTTTCTTTTCCCCATAAAAGAACACAGAAACAACAGAGTCTTTCTCAAAGTTGGTAATACGGGGCTGGGCACGATGGCACAGGCCTTTAACCCCAGCTCTCGGAAGGCAGAAGCAGTGGATTTCTGTGAGTTCGAAGCCAGCATGGTCTACATAGTGAGTTCCAGGCTAGTCACAGAGAGACTCTGTCCCCAAAAGGAAGAGAAGGCAGGGGGAGCAATGGGCTGAATGTGGCTCATTTGCTAGATGGCCTAGCCTGTGTGAAGTCCTAGGGTCCATCCACAGCGGGGCCTGAGCCCAGAGGATTGCGCATGCCTATAATCCCAGAACTTGGGGAAATGGAGACTTGAGGACCAGTAGTTGAAGGTCATCTCCAAAGACACACTGAGTACAAGGTCAGCCTGTGCTACCTGAGACCTTGTCTAAAACAAAACAAAATGCTCGGTAATTCAGGGCAAAAAGCCCACCTCTGTGATGAAGGACACATGGTACAATTTGCTGGCTAGCACTACGAAGCAGGGATGGGGGGAAGGCTGATTTTTCTTCTTTGTGATTTTCTACTTATAGCTTTTAATGGACTTGTTTTTCTGTCCTTGTCATGTGAAAAAGAGAAGCCAAGTGCAAAAAATGAAACCGAAGGCCAAATATTGCTGACTAGGAGACAGTCTGGCTTGGTTAGGTCACTTTCCTATTGTTCTTCATGAAACTGCCTGGGCTAAGGTCTGTGGATTTAACTAGTGGGGCTCTTTTAACATCAGAGTAAGTGAATCAAAAGTGGGTTATCAGCCCGGCAGTGATGGCGCACGCCTTTAATCCCAGCACTTGGGAGGCAGAGGCAGGCGGATTTCTGAGTTCAAGGCCAGCCTGGTCTACAGAGTGAGTTCCAGGACAGCCAGGGCTACACAAAGAAACCCTGTCTTGAAAAAAAATAAAAAAGTGGATTATCCTGGGACTGGAGAAACAGCACAGTGCCTCATTGGCTGCTTTTGCAGAGGACCTGGGTTTAGTTTCTAGCACCCACATAGTGGCTCACAACTGTAACTCCAGTTCCAGGGGCTCTGACAGCCTGCAAGTGGTACACAGACATCTATGCAGGACAGATGCCCACACATATAAACTAAGGATAAAAAATTAGCTCATGGGACTGAAGAGATGGCTCAGTGGTTAAGAGCACTCACTGATTGCTCTTTCGGAGGTCCTGAGTTCAAATCCCAGGACCACATGGTGGTTCACAACCATCTGTAGTGAGATCTGATGCCCTCTTCTGGTGTGTCTGAAGACAGTTACAGTGTACTTACATATAATAAATAAATAAATAATAAAATAAATTTTTTTTTTAATTAGGGCACTTGCAGGGAGGATGTGTGAGACAGGATCTCACTATGTAGCACAGGCTGGCCTAAAATTCAAAATCCTCTTGCCTCAGCCTCTCAGGTGTTTGAGTGACAGGTAGGGCCACTAGATTAAGCTTCACAGTATTCTTATGTTCTTAGATTTAGAATTCTCATGTTCTGTTGTCTTGGTTTTCACGTCTCACCTTGGTTTGACTTTTTAAAACTATATTATAGAAAAATCTTGAACGGGACTGGAGCGATGAGATGACTCAGCAGTTGAGAGTCCTTGCTGCACTGTCATTAGGGTGGTGCTCTGGTCCCAGCACACACGTGACAAGCTGGGCACGCCATACCGATGCCTGGAACCTTACACCCAAGGAGGTTAGAGACAGCATTGCTGGGGCTTGCTGGCTTCCAGCTTAGCCCAGAAAGACATAAGCCACAAGTAGAGCGAGACCCTGCCTGAAAAGGAAAACTTGGGTGGAGGGCCGTGCAGGAGTCCGCTGAAGCCTGCCTCTGTCCTTGGTGCTTGCAGAGGTGGGGGCACCCATACAAATGCATAGATATACACTCACACAGACACAGCCATAAAAGGCATCTTAAAAGAAAAGAAAATTTAAGAGAGACTAGCATAACAAGTCCACACACACGGCTCAGCTCCAAGAGTATAACCGTAGCCAAAGCTGGGCACCGACTAGATGCATCTATAATCCCGGTACCTGGGAAGCTCAAGTAGGAGGATCGCCCTGAGTTCAAAGCTAGCCTGGGCTGCATAGTGAATTCCAGACCCGGCAGAGCTACACGGCAAGAGCCTGTCTCAGAAAACCAATCAAACAAACAAAATGATAAAAACTCACTAATTGATGGTCAATCTTGTTACCTTTATATCTAAAGCTTTCCCTGCTTCTAGTATAGACAGTCTTGAAGCAAATTCTAGACTTAGTGTCATGTAATGATCACTGACATTTTTCTCTTATATATCTCTAGAAGACAGAATACCTTCTTAGTTTGAACACTGTTTTGAAAGATATTTTTGGTATCTGGTGTTTTAAATTTTTTTTTTTTTTTTGTTTTCCGAGACAGGGTTTCTCTGTGTAGCCCTGGCTGTCCTGGAACTCACTTTGTAGACCAGGCTGGCCTCGAACTCAGAAATCCTCCTGCCTCTGCCTCCCAAGTGCTGGGATTAAAGGCATGCGCCACCAACGCCTGGCATGTTTTAAAATTTTTAATCGTTTTATGAAAAGTTGTAAGTGTAGAATCAACCCAGATCCTCCATTTTAGATGACGATGCCAGGAATTTGAAGGGAAATGACTGTCACATGTCAGACTGTAATTCAGCATTTGCCAGTTCACGATTATCCCCAGAACCTAGTGACCGAAGACAACACCTACTTTATTTGTCCTGGTTCATGAGTAACTGAGTGGTTCTTTAATTTGGGCCAGTGGGGGCTGCCCCACGATCTCTACTCAGTTGAGAGCTCAGCTTGGTGTCGTGAGAATTGGTGACTGAGTCCTTGGTTCTCATCTTTGGCAGGCTAGGTTATTTGGATCCTGTCTGTCTGTCTGTCTGTCTGTCTGTCCATCTGCCTGTCTGTCTGTCTGTCTATATGTGTGTATGCATTATGTGTACATATATATGTGTGTATATATGTATGTATTATTGTGTGTACATATGTATGTATGTATGCATTGTGTGTACATATGTATGTGTGCATGTCTATGTGTGTGTGTGTCGCATGTGTGCAAAAGGAGATCAGAGACTGAGCTCAGACCGTCAGGCTTGGAGGTAGGTGTCTCTGTCTGCTAAGCTCTCACCATCTCTGAGGTTCTTTCTTTATAAAAAGATACATGATAGTCTTAGTCATGTACATCTGTTTGTGTGTGTGTGTGTGTGTGTGTGTGTGTGTGTGTCTGAATGTATGTCACTTGTGTGGAGGTGCCTGTGGAAGTCAGAGGCACTGGATTTCCTGGAGCTGGAGTTACAGATGGTTCTGAGCTGCCTGACATGGGTTCTAAGACTCAAACTGCCTAACCACTGAGCCATCTCCCTAACTAAGATTTAGTCATTTGTCTTTTGTGTGTGAGAGTGTTTTGTTTATATGGACTGATGCACACCATGTGTGTCACTGATGTCCTCTGAGGTCAGAAGAGGGTATCAGATCCTTTGGAACTGGAATAAGATACTGTTGTAAGATGCCATGTGGGTGTTGGGAATTGAACCTGAGTCCTCTGCAAGGTCTTTGTCCTGTGGCCTCAGTGAATGATCTTAGCCCTGAGCCATCACGCCAGGCCATCTGAGATTCTCAGTGGGAACAGCTTTCAGTCTGTGATTATTCTATCATTTTGGATTCCACCAGTCAATCTGAAGCCAACGTTAGGGTTCAACTCTATTCTCACAACCCTACAGTGCCTGAGCCAACATTAGGGATCAGCACTATTTTCACAACCCTACAGTGCCTGAGACGTAGGAGTCTTAAAAGGCCAATCAGCTCCCTGGCTCAGATGCTTTGAGCCAAGAAAACAATTTCCCAGTGACATTCTCTGGCAGTGTAGGGCTTATCTCCAAAGATGTCCTCATGGTTGTTTACAAAAACCAGCTCAAGGTCATCAGTGAACTGGGTGTCGTGAAGGACACTTGACTTCCAAAACACAGGCTTTGTTTCCTGAAAGTTGATCCTTGCGTTAGCATGGTCTTCAAGCAACCGAGACATTTTTGGTAAAGATTCTGTAGAAGCTTTCAGCCAGGGTGAGGCAGAAGCGGGCAGAACTCTGCAAGTTTGAGGCCAGCTGGGTCTATTTAGCCAGCCAAAGCTATATATGTAGTGAGACCTTATCTTAAAAATTAAAAACAAACAAACAAACAAACAAACAAAACAAGACCCTGATTTCCACAATCTCAGCATTCAGGAGTCTAAGGCAGGAAAGATTTCCACAAGTTCAAGGCCAGCTTCAGCTATATAGTGGGCTTGAGGCCAGCCTGAATTATATAATTCCAAGATCCTATTGAGAGAGAGAGAGAGAGAGAGAGAGAGAGAGAGAGAGAGAGAGAGAGAGAGAGAGGTGAGATGGTTCAGTGGGTAAAGGGGCATCCTATAAGAACTGATGGCCTTAGTTTGATCCTTGGAACCCACGTGGTAGAGAGACCTGACTCCCCACAGAGTGTCCTGTGGCCTTTTCATGTGTACTGTGGTACATATGCATGTGCACTCCCACATACACACACACACACACACACACACACACATGAATAAATAAATTAAATAACAAAATTAAAGACAAAATGGGGGCCCTGAAGATCAAGGAGACTCAGCAGGTCAAGGTACTTGTTGCACAAGCCTGAGGGCTTGAGTTCAATTTCTGAAAGTGCACGTGGTAGGAGAGAACCAACTTCTGAAAATTGTCCTTTGATCTCCATGTGCAAGTGTGGACACACAAAAGCAAGATAAGCAAACAAAATGGATGCAAATAAAAAAAAAACCAAAGCAAAAAGAATTTGAGCCTTCAGCCAGGTGGTGGTGGCCCAGTGCCTCTAATCCCACCACTTGGGAGGAAGAGGCAGACAGATCTCTGTGAGTTTGGGGCTAGCCTGGTCTGCATAGCAAATTGGTCAGCCAGGGCTATACAGTGAGACCCTGTGTCCAAAACAAACAAACAAACAACACATACACACACTTGATGTTTCTATTGAATTCTAATGATGTACAGAGTCTATCCCAATATGCCACATCTGGGTGGGTGGTCCTGGGTTCAGAAATCAGGCTGAGCAAGCCATAGGGCGCAAGCCCGCAAGCAGCATTCCTGTATGCCTTCTGCTCCCGTTCCTGCCTCCAGTTTCCTGCCTAGCCGTTAGCCTGTGTTGTGGTCATTTTAACCCCATAGCTAGACCCGTGCGGTGCAACAGTACCACAGACTGCATTCAGGATGAAAAGCAAGGGATTATTTAGAGATGTTGAAGCACAGAAAGACTATGCAAAGTGAAAGAGGTCGGTTACAGAATGATTCACCCTTACAATCAGACCACTGGGTCCTACTAGTAGGAAATGTCCAGAATATGCCAATATGCAAATATGCAGGCGGTAATGGAAACAGGATGAGTGGCGGTGGAGAGGGCTTTGAGGTTCATAGAGTCACACTGTCACAGTTGTGCAACTTTGTAACTGTACTAAAAACTACAGAGCGAGTTTAGAGTATGCAAATCATATCTCAGTAAGGCTACTTAAAATAATAATAATATTAATTTGAAGAGCCAGCTAACCTCCACAGTAGAATGTTTGCTCAGCATATACAAGGTCCTGGGTTCGGTTTGTTCTCTAGTGCTGGGCTAGGAGGAGGAAGAGGGGAGGAAAGAGAGGGGTGGGAAGGGAAAGAGAAGAAAGAGGACCAGGAGATGGAAAGGGAGGAGAGAAAGAAGGGAGAAGAGAAAAAGAGGAGAAGTGGTGAAAGGAAGGAAGGGAGTATGGTGGGGGACAGGGGGAGAAGAGGTGGGATTCCTTCTTTCCAGTCAACTGGGGTTTCTGCCTTCAAAGGGCAGGGATGCTAATTCTGCCTCAACCAGCCCCTGAATCCTCAGTCTAACAGCTTGCTGGATATTGCTGGATATGTGTTAAGAGTTCAAAAACCTGTAGAGTGTAACAGAACTTACTGTGTTTACTGTACTACTTCTGTGATGGATGGCTTTAGTGATAAAGTGACCTGTGTGCCAAGCACATGCTTTTAATCCCAATACTTCAGAGGCAGAAGGTAGCAGATCTCTGGTGACTTCGAGGCCAGCCAGCCAGGGCTGCATAATGAGACCCTGCCTCAAACAAACAAAAACAAAACAAAAGAACCAAGAAGATCTACTTATGGAACAGAATTTAAGGTGCTCATAGCCAGACTAGAGCATAGAAGCCCATAGAACCAGAAAGCACTTGTTTTCTTTCACCTAGGTGAATCCAGGGACATTCGGGTGGAGAAGACACACTGGGCAACGCTTTAAGGATGCTAAAATACCTGGTCATGCCAGATGTAGCAGATCATGTTGCTAAGGCTGGAGATAAAGAAGGTTGCCCCAAGTTCAAAGCCAGGCTGGGCTACAGAGCGAAATCCTGTCTCTAAGCCCACAGCAAACAACCACAACAAAGGCTCTTGGCCGTGAGGAACAGTGCAGGCGGCATGCTGGCTATATGGGCCGGCGAGGTGAGGAGGAAGCTGAGAACTTACCATGTGTGGCGCTTTGTCTGGGCTGGCGTCTAGACTGGAGCAAGCTTCTACAAGGCACCGAGAGGACGCTTGTAGAGGATGGCCCCGGCCTCACTAGAGAAGTTCCCCGGGTAGCAGGCAAATGAAAAGTATGGCTGGCTGTGGCAAGAGAAAAGAGAGACAGAGACAGGGAAGGAAGCTCTACAGAGAGGGGTCGGCCTGAGGTACCATGGAGTTTATGGTGGGTCACAGCAAGAACTCTAATTGGTTTTTGGAAAGTAGGAAGGTGGAGGTTTTTTGTTTTTTTTGTTTTTGTTTTTTTTTTTTTTTTGCTTTTGTTTTTTTCCCACTGCTGTGACAAGCGCAACTTAAGAGAGGAAGGGTCTGCTTTGGCTCACCGTTTAAAGGGATACATTCTGTTGTAGTGGGGAAGGCATGGTGGCAGGAAGAAAAAATGGCCAGATACACAGAAGGGAAAGGATCTGGGTTACCAAACCTCAAAGCCCCTCCCCAGTGACTCAATTCTCTCAGCAAGGCTCCACTCCCCACCCCTACTGGTCTTCAACCTTCCAAAATAGTGCTGCTACCAGGTGATTTTGCAGGCCTGCAAAAATCAGTACCAGGTGGGTAGGTGATGCTGCCAGCTCAAATATCCGGTCCCGTTTACCACAGCTAAAATGATCACTGATCTACCACAAATTTAAACATGAGAATTTATGATGGATATTCCACATTCAAATCAGAATAGGAGGTTATGCTAGTGTGACAATAGGGGAGATGGGGAAGTGAGCAAGGGGCCTGTCCTTGTTCACCGTGGGATACAAAATACATTTAGTCTGACCTCTGAGAGCACCAATATTAACAGTTTCAAAAGTCCAACATCTCTTCTGAGTCTCAGGTGGTCCCTTTACTATGAGCCAGCTCACATATTATGACACAGAGTAGACATTCCATTCCACATGGATATCAAAGATCAGACTAGGAGCTGGGACAACGGCTCAGTGGTTAAGAATACTTGCTGCCCTTCCTGAGGACCTAAGTTTGGTTTCTAGTACCCATGTTATGGAGTTCATCACAGCAATGGAGACCATAAGACACCCAAGCAAGACCAAATCCAGCAGGGAAAATACCAAACCTTGTAGTTCCATGTCCAGCATCCTGGGTAGACATCCAGGATCTCTTGGTGGCATCCTCTGGGCTCCAGTGACTTAGCTATTCATCCAACTTAACTCTAGTTGTATCTCCTTAAGTACATGCAGCCTCTGTCTTGGGCAGGCTCCACTCCATGTCTGCTGCTTTCTTCCACAGATGTCCCATGGTCCTGGAATCTCCGGTGTTGTGGTTCTCCGTCGAATCTTAGGCCTTACCTTCACAGCTTCACACAGTGGCCTCTCAAGTCCTCCTTGGAGGAAATCCAACACTGCCAAGCATTGCCATGCTTTGGGGGCATTCCAGAATCAGGGACAAGCTCTATGACCCTCCAACTTCCATTCCATGTGGGCCGCGATGCTGCTAGGTCAGAAGATAGCCTGCCCTCATTTACCACAGCTGCAGTGATCTCTGAGTACCTGGGTTGAGGCTGAGAAAATGCTTCCCTAGGAGACGAAGATGATGATGATGATGATGATGATGATGATGATGATGATTTGGAGCAGGGGATTCTTTAAACCTGTTCCTTTCAAATGAGTTTCGATGCCCTAGAGCTATGAATGCCCTTGCCCCCAAGGCTCCATTATCATGATTAATATCTACAGGTTCTGGATTAGGATCTGGACCTTTGGGGGGGGGAGGTGACGGGTCTTTCCTATCTCATCACATTCCGCTATAGAGAGAACGCCCCATTGGCTATGCTTCTTGACTTTAGTGCCTGCTTGCTGTGAAGACATGTCCTCACGTCCCTAAAATTCCCTAACATCAAAGATGTCACCTCCCTGCCCTCAACTCAGCAATCCCCAGTTCCTTTTTTTTTCCCCCAGACAGACACATCATTTTCTCCATGGGGCTATCTTTGACCTTTCAGGCTCCTTCCTTTCCCTGACATTACCCACCCACCCACCCGTCACATGAGTCACCAAATCTCAGCCTCATAGTCCCAGAGCAGAAGGGAAACTTCTCATTTCCCTCCTCACTTTCCACGAATGAGGCTAAGCCCTAGAGAGGCAGGGACGTGCCCTGGCTACCCAGGGCAAGGCAGGACAGCAGTCTAGGCTCCTACCACGCTGACCAGGCAGGTAACTGAGGGTGAGGTTTTCTCCATCCCTGCCTCCCCTTTCAAAGCTCAGCCTTGAGCACTTCTCAGGAAACTCCTCAGGTCTCCCAGCTGACTGTCCAGTCTTCCTTTTGGTCCTCTCTCCTTCAACTCTCTGTCCCCAGCACGCTGTTTCCATCCTGACTACCTCTTGGGAGATGGCTTCAGTATCTTCTGGGGACCAAGAGGCAAGGCCACTAGTTTGACAAACCTTTATTGAACCTATGGTCTGGGCTAACCATTGGGAGATGAGGCAGATGCTGGCCCAGCCTTCAGCCGCAGCCTGTTGCAGATTCTGCTGAGGCCTGGCATTCAGGTCTCTCCCCTGCTTTTCCTGCCACCCACACAAGCCCTCTGCAGCCCCTGTGTCCACTGCAGCTAGATACCTTCAGGGTGCTGTGCTAGGTGGTCAGTGTGCCCTGCCCTTCCAATGCCCCTGAATCCTGTGCTAGTCATCTATGTCAGAGTGACGCCTTGTTTTCTAACCTGGGTTGACTGATTGAAGGAAGCCCCCACAGCTGCCTTTGTTTTATTTCTGGCATTGGTGATGGTGATGGTGATGGTGGTGGTGTGTACCTCATACCTGAGGAGGCCAGAGGCATTAGATTCCCTGGATGCCTGAACGCCACCTGTCACAAGTGCTGGGGACTAACCTGGATCCTCTGGAAGGGCAGCAAGTGTTATTAACTGCTGAGCCATCTCTCCAGATCCCTGTCCTTCTTAGCTTTAGTTATCAACTTGACACAGTTTAGAGTCAGCTGAGAGGAAGCCCCAATTGAGTAACTGCCTTTGGGTCTGTCTGTGTGAGAAGGCCTTGGTTGTTAACCGATGTAGGAGGGTCCAACCTGCTTAGGCAATGCCATCGGGAGGCTAGCGGTCCTGGGATGTATGAAAAAGCAAGCTGAGGCTGAGGGAGTGAGCCGGCGAGTGGTGATGGGTTCTGTGACTTGAAAGTATAAACCAAATCAATCCTTTCCTCCCTTAGTTGCTTTCGGCCAGAGTGCTTTATCCGAAGGACAGAGAGGGACGTAGAACACTTAGCATGTTAGAACTGTCTCTAGGTTATGTGGCATCCATAAAATCACTGCCACCTCTGAGGATTTGGAAAAAGGAAATCAGACTTCCCTGGGAAATAAGGCTGTCATACTGAGCAAATAAAAACACAGGATGTCGGCCTGAGACCTAGCCCAGAACTGCAGCATCAGCTTAGCATGCCCAGGGCTGTGGGTTCCTTTGCTAAGCACCAAGACAGGGGAAAAGCACAAAAAATTTATCCACGTAGAATTTCAGGCAAACAAAAATATTTTTTCAAAAATTACTTATTTATTTTACGTATATGAGTACACGGTAAATTTCTTCAGAAGAGGGCATCAGATCCCATTACAGATGGTTATGAGCCACCATGTGGTTGCTGGGATTTGAACTCAGGACCTCTGGAAGAGCAGCCAGTGCTCTTAATCGCTGAGCCATCTCTCCAGTTCCCCCCAAATAATTTTTTTAATGTAAATATATCCTATGAAATATTTGGAACATATTTATACCAAGAAATCATGAATTATTTATGCACAATTTAGATGTAATAGTAGACCCTGTGCTGTCTGGAAATCCTTAGAAAATTAAACTTTAAAAATTTTAACACACACGGGTCAAAACTAGGAAGTCGAAATGACCTAGGCCCAGAGTAAGCCCTTCAGCAAGGTTTTATTGTAACTGGAGTGTACGGAAAAAAAATATTTGCAAAAACATATCTAACTTTCTTTTGTATCATAAGATTGTACCAGCCAGGGTTTGGTCCACAACAGAAATGGAGGGTCAAAGAGAGAAACTGATCCCAGAGCAATGGATTCTGGGACTGCCTCGGAGAGAAGCTGATCCCAGAGCAATGGATTCTGGGACAGCCTCGGAGAGAAGCTGATCCCAGAGCAATGGATTCTGGGACTGCCTCAGAGAGAAGCTGATCCCCGAGCAATGGATTCTGGGACTGCCTCAGAGAGAAGCTGATCGCAGAGCAATGGATTCCGGGGCTGCCTCAGCTCCTACCAGAGTCTTCGTGTCTTTGGATTGCTATCACAGATTTCCTTTGAGGGGTACGCCCAACAAGCTTTTGTGACTCACCGTAGAGGCTAAGAGTCAGAGATTGGAGTGCCGGTTTGGTTGTGCTCTGGTGAAGGCCCTCTTCCCTAATGCCAGATGGATAGCTTCTTGCTATGCTCTCAGACAGTGAGGAAAGAGAAAGAAAGAACCAAGTTTGAATGTTTGGGGCTATAAGGATTATCCAGACAAGGCTGGTCTTCACAGCAGGCTTGCTGTAGTTGCCTTCCCATCAAAAGGAATGGCCTATGAATGTGTTCAGTACGTATGTATGTGTGTGAGAAAGACAAAGAGAGACAGACACACAAACACACAGACATACATACACACACACACACACACACACACACACAGAGAGAGAGAGAGAGAGAGAGAGAGAGAGAGAGAGAGAAAGGGAGAGGAGAGTTAACCTTTAACGCCATTTTCTTTTGGGTAATTAAGATGAGGCTAGTCCATTCTTGCTGTATCGGGTCACTGATGGTTACACCCCGAGTCAGCAAGTCAGTTTGATTCCAACCAATATGTTTTTGGACCATCCCTGCCGGTGCACACCTTTAGTCCCAGCACTTGGGAAGCAGAAAGCAGACAGATCTCCATGAGTTTGAGGCCAGCCTGGTCTACACAGCAAGCTTCACTCTAGTCAGAGCTACCAAGTGATACCCTGTCTCAAAAGAACAACAACAACAACAAGAAGTCACAGCCAGCTAGTACACTTCACATTTCTACATCTTTACTGCAACGAATAGCGCAATCCACTTCCTTGGGGGTGTAAGTGTACAGTACAAATTTTACATTGAACTTCTTAGGGGTTTCCTCTACCTAATGTAACGCCTGTAGCAGCACTGCCTCCCAGCTCCAGAGGCAAAGACACAGATGTATGTATGGTTCTTGACCCCTTATCCCAGTCACACAGTCAGAAGGAGACTGAGACTCTGCTGTAACTCCCTGAGGAATAGTTCTGCCCTCCCAACCACCAGGCCTTGGAGACAGACTTCAAGTGTCAACAAATCCTTTGACAGTCAATAAGTTTGAGGATACTCCAGATAAGAAATCCAAATATTGCGGAGGAGGAGTGTGACGTCATCACCCGTCTCCCACCTGGGGTCCTTGTACAGAGAAGCCAATCGTGACCAAAGCCGCTTTACAGCCATGGCTGCCCGAGTGAAACAGAGCGTTCTCATGTTTGCATTTTGTAGGACCTGAAGTTATCTCAATTGACTTTTAAAACATCCCCCCCCCCCGCCACCCAGGCTACGCCAGAACCTGGAATGGTCAGAGGTGTGTGTAAGTGTGAAGTGACGTCTAAACTGGAGCGGAGTGATTTTTATCACCTGCTGTCAGAGCAGCAAGGGTCTGTGGACGCTGAAAACTCCCTGGGCACTGTTGTTTCATAGAAATGTGTGCATTTCAGCTCCTTCCCAGGAACACCCCAGGCCTGAGGGCTAACCACTCCGATGACTCACGCCAACAGGCCGTTTTTGTCAAAGAGTACTTCTGTAATTAGACTTTGTGACCAATGTGTCCAGCCACGAGACTATGTCATGAGCGCTTTGTGGCCGCCGCCGCTGGCTTCTTAGCTAACAAGGACCTGCTGGCTCTCAGGGCACCAGGCTTTCACTACGATGCTGTTACTGCGGGGGTTGGACCCTCGGCTGGTACACAGCGTGATATGCTGGTTTCCGGTCTTGCTTTTCTCCCATCCTTGTTCCGCAGAGCGTCTCATTGTCCTCATCTGGGAACCAAGACACCAAGAGGACTGACCGTAAGTAGCTCGTTTCAGATGAACCACCAAGGACCTGGAAGGGCCCCAGCTTGAACACTAGCCCATCTCTCACAGATCCCGTGGTGTCTCTGTGCTGAGGCCTGCGTCTCAGGAACACAGGGAAATAGACTGGCTTACTCTTCGCAGAGCTCCCACTCAACAAAACCACAGGGAACCTGCACCTCACTCCCTCAGGGCCCCTGTAGGTTCCTGGTTGGCTGGCTGGGAGCCCAGGGACAACAGTGACCCAGAAAATCCAAAGGCATAGTGTCAAATGGCAGAGCACATCCTGCCAGCAAAGGGCCCAAGTGTGTTGGACTTCGTGTGTTGGGTACCTGCTGTTCCCTCAGTTGCTGCTGCCATAGACCAGTCTGTGCTCTTCCTCAGAGCAGTTCCAAATATTATTTTTTTTCTCACCAACATGGAAATATATATTTATTGCTTAAAATGTAACAAATAACAACCAGTGTTTAAAATAATATATATGTGTGTGTATACATACATACATATATATATATATATATATATACTTATGCACACACAAAATTTATGTGTAAAAATTGTATTGCAAATTAATGTTCTTATTTACTAATTTGAATCAAACTATATAGTTTCTTTTGCATTTACAGTGCTGAAGATCAAACCTGGCAGGGAGGCGATTGGACCATGGCAGTGGGACCCGTATGAATAGAATCAGTGCCCCTATAAGAGAACCCAGAGGGGCTAGAGAGATGCTTGGAGGTTAAAAGCATGTACTATTATTATAGGACACCCAAGCTCGGTTTCCAGCCACCCATGTCAGATGGCTTACAATTACCTGTAATTCTAGCTCCATGGGGTACCACATCTCTAGCTGCACCTGTGCTCACACACATTAACCCTCCCCCATATACATAATTAAAAATAGAGATTCCCAAAAACAAACAAACAAACAAACAACCCCAGATAGGTAGGCTTTACCTGTGAACCAGAAAGTGAGTCCTGACCAGGTGCCAGGCAAACCGTCTACAACTGGGCTACATCCTCAGCCCCCAGATATGTTTATTTATTTAGAAAAATACTAAATAGGAAAACAGTGTCACAATACATATGTATTTTGTAGCTCTCCTTGATACTCATTATATGATGGTCATGCTTCATATCAATAAGCAGAGATTACAATAATTTTTTTCAGAGCGAATAGGCTTTTAAGAACATAAAACCATGTGTGTCAATACACAATCACAA
This sequence comes from Tokudaia tokunoshimensis, assembly GCA_036184795.1. Classification (NCBI taxonomy): domain Eukaryota; kingdom Metazoa; phylum Chordata; class Mammalia; order Rodentia; family Muridae; genus Tokudaia; species Tokudaia tokunoshimensis. The sequence goes on along the minus strand of BTHU01000010.1, from coordinate 12,696,788 downwards.
AAGAACACACATGGTATGCAGTCACTGATAAGGGGATATTGACCCAGAATCTCGGAATACCCTAGACACAATCCGCATATCAATAGATTTCTAAGAAGATGGAAGGAGAGTCCCCTGGTCCTGGAAAGACTGGATGTAGGGGAACGCCAGGACAGAGTAACGAGAGGGGGTTGAATGGAGAAAAGAGGGAGGGAAGGGGGCTTATGGGACTTTCGGGGAGGGAGGAAACTGGAAAGGGGAAATGATTTGGAATGTAAATTTAAAAAAATAAATAAATAAATAATTAAAAAAAAAAAAAAAGAACATAAAACCAAGTCTCCTTCTTGCACCATCTTGGGGACCATGGCTGATCCTCCAGTGAGACAGATCAAGACCCGGAGTGGTGAAGGGATTAGTCAAGGAAAAAGCGATGTATGAAAAAGAAGCAAGGCAGCGAAAAGAAAAGATCGAAAACAATGAAGGCTGGATCTCTGCCATTAAGAAGCAGGCAGAGATCCTGCAAGAGTCCCGGGTGACGAGCCCAGATCGCCAGCGTCGGTTAGAGGCTGCACAGACTGATCTTCAGCAGATATTAGAGAGTGAAAAGGACTTGGAGGAGGCTGAGATGTTTGAAGAAGCCCGTGAAGTGCTGGATTCCGTGAAGTTGGAAGCCTGACATTTTTCTGTACGGGTTGGGTTTTTTTTTTTTCATGAAATCCTGAGGTCCATTCTACAATTCATTATTTTTAGCCACTGCTGTGTTTAATAATATGAAAATGTGGTTCTTTTTATGCAGTTGCATATATTTTTCTTTGCATAACTGAATGTATCAAATGAATGAGTTCATCTAAAAAATATATAAAACCAAGACTGACAACTGCAGAAATATAAAATAATAATAAGAATATGAATTAATAGCACAGAAAGTCTACCTTTTTTTTTTTTTGGTTTGGTTTGGTTTTTCGAGACAGGGTTTCTCTGTGTAGCCCTGGCTGTCCTGGAATTCACTCTGTAGACTAGGCTGGCCTTGAACTCAGAAATCTGCCTGCCTCTGCCTCCAGAGTGCTAGAATTAAAGGAATGTGCCACCACTACCTGACAAAAGTCTACCTTTTAGACAGATGTTTTTAGCAAACAGCATGCATGTATACGCATGCTTTTATATACATAGTATCAAAGTTATACATTGTTTTGAGATTAAAACATTTTTTCATAGTGATGAACACCTGTAATCCCATCATTCTGGTTGACTGAAGTCAGAGAGTCTTCAGTTTTATACCAGCCTGGGCTACACAGCAAAGTGCTGTCTCCAAAAGTCAAACTAGAACGAACAAAAACTGGAGACCTTGGGGGCATCCCTCAATGTTACTACAGCATGAAACTAATCTTTCTAATGTTGACAGAGTCTTTTATGAGGTTATGTCTTGTCTAGTTCTCAGAATTATAAACAGGACAGCAGTGAGAATCCTTAAATTCAAGAGCCCTGTTCTCACTGGAGTAAGAAGTAAACTGGAATACTAGAATGTGTTATTTGCAAACTCCCTCATTGTCCCAATTTTGTTGAAACAAACAGACAAAAAAAGAAAGAAAGGAAGAAAGAAAGGAAAAAAGAAAAGAAAGAAAGAAAGGAAGGAAGGGAGGGAAGGAAGAGAAAAGAAAAAAAGAAAAAAGAAATGTAGGCTGGAGAGATGGCTCAGGGCTTAAGAGCACTAAATGCTCTTCCAAAGGTCCTGAGTTCAATTCCCAGCACCCACAGGTTGGCTCTCAACCATCTGTAATGGGATCCGATGCCCTCTTCTGCTGTGTCTGAAGACAGCAACAGTGTACTAACATACATGGAAAAACAAAACAAAACAAAACTCAAATCAGAAGGAAGTTGTACACCCAGCCAACGCTCACAAGGGTTATTTCTGGGCAGAAGGGCCAGGTGTGATTTTGTTTGTTCTCTAGCTTGCTCTTCTGTCCTTTCCTAGCCTGTCTTACTGCCTTCCTTCATTTTGTTGACTGAAGTCGAACTTTCTACATTGCATAAGAAATGCTTTGAAATGATGCTAATGTCACACCTGGTGGTACACCTGCTGCTTTCCTCTGCATCACAGAAGTTTCCATCCCCTGCCCCAGGGTACTCAGGACTTGGAGCCCAGTGTCTGGATTTAGCAAAAGGGCAAAAGACCCAACCCACAGTCTAATTCCACCAGGACGCCGAAGACAGCCTGGAGAGTGACCTTGAGGGAGGGGTGTGGTGGCTCAAGGCCTCCTCAGATAGTACAGCAAGCAAGACAGTCCCTGGTACCACGTCACTGGGGCTACGTGGCTTTCAGCTCGTGCAGGAGAAGCTTTGAAGCATGCTCAGGGTTAGCAAGGGTAGCCGCGGTAGAAACCGGCTTCCATTTCCAGGCAGGCGCTCTGGCTAGATTGGCTTCGCCCTGGCCCGGCCGATAGTAAGCTGGCTGCTGTTGGGTAGCAAGCTTCACCCGCCCCAAGAAAGTCCAAAAGGACGCGGAGTAGGACTCGGGCGGTGTTTCCATAGAGGTCACAGACAAGTGTGGGCGGCTGCTTTGCGCTAGCTGAATGCTAAGACAACTTCCTCTTTCATTTGTGCGTCTCCTTCAGGCCGACACCTTCCCACCCCACCTTAGAGACTGAAAAAAAAGGGGAACCCAAATCAAAAAATAGAAAACCTGAACCTTTTCAGAAGGAGCTGTACAGCACGGGTCTGAGCCACGGCTGGGGAAGTCGTTGGGGGAATCACGGACATCCTCCATTGGTCACAGGCGCCACCACCACGAAGCTTGTTCCCCTCACCCATTCATACACTAAATCGCTGACTTTTTCTTGTAGGTGATATTCTTAATGTGAAAACCAAAGGCTGACCTCCCTTTCAATATGGGCTTACTGTAGTCATATGCACTTTATGTGTGTGCTTCAGAATTTGTATATAAATTGCAGATGCGTACATAGATACGCGTGTCTCTGCATACGCATATCAGATGGTGACAGGTTTTAGGAACCGTCAGAGGCGCAGAAAACAACTTGCCTCATATGACATCAAAGGACAAACAGAGGCCACAGGACCGACGGGCTCCCTGACGACTTAGCAATCTGTAGCCTGTCTGCCCGCTGATAAGCATCTATTTTGCTCCAGTAAACAGTAGAACCATAACACTTGTTCCGGGAAACAGTAACTGAAAGTCACAAGTCATAAATAATAAAAGAGAGAGAGGAAAAAAAATTCTCTTCTAACTTAATGGACTAAAAGATATCTTGCTTTTCATTTTTGCTAATGGGCCCTCTCCCTGGGCACTCTCAAAGCTAGCCCATTATGGAAGAATCTGGCCTCTGTTTGCAAGCAGCAAACAGAGGTCCAAGACCTTAGCTGTAAGTTAGCTGTTTGGAACAAAAACTGTGTGGTTCCTCTGCATGACACTGTTTGGTCCCCAGGGGCTCTGAGTTCTAGGCCTCAGTGGGCAGGTTCTCTGCAATTGAGGGAGAAGATGATCAACTCCTTCTCCTTCACACACAGCTTTTGCTTTGAGCATAACCAAAGCATAGGTTAAAATTGTTTTTAATCAAATAATTATTTTCTGTCTTCCTGCCTCCCTGTTGGTATACGGTGCCAGCATCTTATTTCCTTCATTACAACATCCTCCTACCATCTGCCGTACCTACCTCTAGGCGGTTACCCTGCTTGGCTTGTCTATAACCCTAAATTACCCACCTGTTCCTGCTTCCTGACCAAGCAAAATTTCAATTCCGCAGGGCAGTGCTAAGGGCTGGAGAAAAGGAAGGTAGTAGATGTTGTGTTTTATTAAAAAGAAAAAGAAGCCAGGGCTATGTTTGGTGGAGGTGCGGTATGGTGTGGGGGATGGGGGTGCTTCTGTGGGCCCATGCTGAGGTACCCCTTCCCACTGAGGGGCCAGCCACAAGATGGTATAGTATGTAATGGGGCATGAGGAGAAGAGTTATGGGGGTAGTAGAAACAGAAAAGGCAGGGGTGGGGGTCATGAACATGTGGAGAGAGGGGAATGGGGATGGGGAGAGAAGGGACAGAGAGGGAAGAGACAAAGGGAATAAGAAGACAAGAGCAAGAGAGTGAGGAGGGGGCAAGCAGCCCCTTTTATAGTGAGTCAGGCACACCTGTAACTGTGGGGTGGAGCCTAGACAAAATGCCAACAGTAGATACCAACCTAGGGCTGGAGAAAAAGAAAAACATAGCGGGCATGAATTCATACTAGGGAGTAAATGGTTGAGAACCTCTTAACCTTTTTAGTGTATTCTCATGTTAAAATAGGTTAGCCAACTGGGGGGTGGTGATTGAAGCCTGTAATCCCAGTATCAGAAAGGGACAGGCAGGAGAACTGTCTTGAGTTTAAGGCCCACCTGGGCTGGCTTTCTAGTAAGTTCCAAGCCAGTCTGAGCTACAGAAGAAGAGCTTAGTTCAAAGAATACCAAAAAATAAATAAAAATAAAAAGCATAAAATATACTGGTTGCAAGACGTGAAAGCTGTGCCGCAGAGCGCCGATGAAAGCACGGAGGGAGGCAGGAGTCTGGAGAGATGGCTCCGCAGCTCCGTGTGCGCTGATCTTAGAAAGGACACAAATACGGTTCCAGCACCTAATCAGTTCACCTGAAACAACAGCTCCATGGGATTGGGCGCCCTCTTCTGGCCGACTCGGGCATCTGCACTCAATGCACATATCTACCCACAAACACACACATACACATAATTAAAAAAAAACAAACTGGTAATTTCAGACTCAGACTTTTAGGCCAGTGAGGTGGCTCAGTGGATAAAAGCACTTGCTGCACATGCCTGAAGACTTGAGTTTGACTCCTGGAAGCCACCATAGAGGGAGAGAATCACCCCTTTTAGTCTCTACACATGTGCCATTGCAGAAGCTCCTACCCATGTACAGCAACAGTAACAGTTTTTAAACAAGGTTAAAAAAAAACAAAAAGGAAGATTCAGATGCCATAATACACACCTGTAATTCTAACACTTAGAACACAGATGCAAAAGGATTGTTATCAGTTCGAGGCCAACCTGAGTGACATAGTGAGTTCTAGGCCAGCCTGGGCTGCAAAGAGAAATGTGATCAATAGCAAGACATGAAAAAGAAGAGGGAGGACAGTGATAGCTTGGGGGGTAAGGACACTTGATACCAGACAGGGTTGAGGACCTGAGTTTGACCCAGAGCACACATGATGGAAAGAGACCTGAAGTTCTGTCTGACCTTCATTTGTCTGGTGTGGCATGTATGTGAGACTGTGCAAGCTCAGCTTTCTCTCTCTCTCTCTCTCTCTCTCTCTCTCTCTCTCTCTCTCTCACACACACACACACTAATAAATATTTAAAAATTTAAAAACAGAAAGGAAATTCAAACTTTGTCCACATTTGTGGAACTCTCAGGCTGTTAATTACCTGCCATTTTTAGAGCACAGTCAGTTGGGAAATTACCCTTTCCTGGGAAACCCAGGATGGCCTCAAGGAAGCCATTCCCACATTCCCACTCTGGGGCCTCCTCTCGGGGGATGGCCCTCTGCCAGCTTGCCTCTGAGAACCAGGGTTTAATCCATAACTCTGCACACTGAGTCCTTCACTAGCCTTCCTCTACCTCCATGTGACATCTTAACAGACGGACACACCTCTCCACATACCTATAAGAACAACAGAAATTTATTTCTCACAGGTCTGGAAGCTGGGGAACCCAAGATCAGCGTGCTGGTAGGTTGTCTGTCAACTCCACTTTTTGGTTCTTAGGTAATATGCTGCAGTCTGAAGTCTCTCTCATAGTGCCACCGATTCAATTCATGGGGGCCCACACCTGTCATCATCTAGTCCCCTCCTGTGCTAGTCACCTCTCTCACTGCTGTGACCAAATGCCTGAGGAGTAGAAACTTAAGGAGAAATCCATTTTAGCGTTTCAGAGGACCCAATCTATATTCCGGTGGGAGAGGCGTGGCAGCTCAAAGTGAGAGGCAGCTAGTTACATTGTGTCCATAGTCTGGAAACAGAGAGCTATGAATACTGGTGCTTGTCTTAAGTTCAGGCTCCCTGACCACGCCATGGTGCCAGCATACATTTAAGTTCGGTCTTTCTACCTTACTTAACCTAACTCCCTCACAAGCATGCAGGGAAGTGTGTTTCAAAGAAGATTCTAAAGTCTATCTCTAAATGACTCTGTCTGCCACAGTGCTGGGTTTAAAAGTCTGCACCACCACACCTGCCACGTTATGTGACTTTTAAAAAAACAAACAAAAAACAAAAAGAGTAGCACATTTAACAATGGGCATGATGATACACAGTTGTGATCCTACCACCCCAGAGCCTGAGACAGGAGATTGTTGTGCATCTGCGGTAGTATAGGTAGGTTCATTGTAAGTTTCAGGTCAGATGTGGTGCTGGACTGAGTAGGGAAAAATTCACCTAGACGATGTAAACTGTAAAGTATACTATGCATCTTCTGGCTATAGGGGACCATGAATAATTTCTGCTTATTGGCAGGACAACTTGTCTGCAATGATATGGATTTGTTATTCTGAAATTACTCTCAGAGCATATTGTACCACAGAGCAGTTAAATGCAGAAGTAAATTAGGAATAGTGGGAGACAGACTTTTCATTAGTTTGGAAGGGAGTAGTGCACACAGAAAAATGGGAAACAGGGACCCTGTGATGTTAGACTATAATCAGAGAGACTGGTAGGAATTCCCAGTGTAGGGGGTCCTATGACTATTTAGGAAAATTTACTTGTTTGGAAGGATGCTCTGGAGTATTTAGATTAAAGGGGCATCATGTCTACAGCTGATTAGAAATGTCTCAGGAGAAAAAACAATCAGATTTTTTGGGAGTGATCTCATGGGAGGGGAAAGAGAATCAGAGAGGATCCTGGGAAAATGTAACCGAAGTACATTATATACTTATGAAAATTTGAAAGTATGTTGTGTGTGTGTGTGTGTGTGTGTGTGTGTGTGTGTGTGTGTGTGTAATGTTCAAGGAGATAGAGACATAATGAAAATGTTCACAATTGGGGGCACTAGGGGTTAAGATTATATAAAGGGGTTTTTTTTTGTTTGTTTGTTTTTTATGGAGAGTTCTCTATGTAGTCTTGGATGTCCTGGAACTTACTGTGTAGACCAGGCTGCCCTGGAACTCCAGAGATTTGCCTGTCTCTGTCTCCAGAGTGCTGGAATTAAAAGGCATGTGCCACCACCACCCAGTTTATATAAAGATTTTTTTAAAAATTGCTATTCTTACCACTCTTCTTTGAGGGTGAATTTTTCATTTTTCAAACAAGGCCTTACTTTGTAGCCCAGGCTGTCCTGGAACTTTCTAAGACCAGACTGACGTCCAATTTAAAGATCCTCCTACCTTTTCTTTTATAAGAGTTGGGATAGCAGATGTGTACCACCAAACCCAGCCTTAAACTATTTAAAAATAAAGTTTTGGGTGGACCTGATTGTTCATACTGTAATTCCAGTGCTCGGAAGTCGGACACAGGAGCCTATGGTCATCCTCTGCTACATAGTGAGTTCAAAGCCAGCCCCGCCCAAACAAGACTCTCCCAAATTAAACCACTTTTGTCAACTTGATAAGGGCAATAAGGACAACCCATACAAGCCTTATTATAATAGCTGGGCAAGGATAATTAGAGCAGTGTACACAAGGCAAGAAGAGAGCATGAAGTTTGGGGGTTGGGTAGGAGGAAGGGTACAGAAATGTGGGGTATGAGGTCCTTAACTTCCAAGGATGAGAGGATGTTGATAAAATAGTGGCATCATCCCCTGGTTTGACTGTCCTGGGGCCTGAAGCGCCCAGAGATGCAAAAGGACTGACTAGGTATATGCTGGGGGCGGCGATCAGGAGATCGGGCCCTGGGGCTTCCCCTTCCATGGCAGACGCCTCCTGGGGGTCCGAGCTCTAAACTCTTAGTTCCCCAAGGACCAAAGGCAACCCTAGGCCTCACGCCCTAGGGCGCAGCCCTGCTTCCTGACAGCGGTGAGGCCGCGACAATCGGGCAAACCGACCGAGAAGGGAAAGTCCAGCGGGTGATGTGTCAAGCCGCGGACACGGCTGACTTATTTGGACCCAGTGGTTAAATTACTCAGGCTCAGCCCACGGCAGGTGGTTCCGTGACCCTGCACCGCCCGCGGGGAGTGGGTCGCGGCGCCCCCGCGAGGGCCGGCGTGAAACAGCGACGATCGGGAACTGTCCGGCACTACATCGCCCTCTGGCTACCGCAGTCAACCACACCCAGCGCGAGTGTTGTGAAAAGGACTGGGGTCACGCCCTCGGGGAGGGGTTACAGCATATGGGCGGGGCCTTTCTGGAGGAGTGGGGCGGGCTCAGTGTTTGGAGGAGGAGCCGTGGGCGGGGAGAGTAAAGAGAGTGGGTGGGGCGATGATTGAGGGGCGGGGACACGCATCCTGTGGGCGGTGTGGGCGGGGCATGCGTGACAAGGCAAGGTGGGGCCGCGCGAGGCGCATGCGCGCCAGGACCACCGTGGGAGCTTGAGGGCGGCCTAGAGAGGCCTGTCCGGGTGAGGGTGGTGTGAGGAACCGTATGAGGCAGGGGAGGAGGAGGAAGGTCTTGATCGTTGGGGAGGAGCGGATGTGGGAGGGATGGCTCCGGCGGAAGCGGGGGGGGGGGAACCTCGGGGGGGGAGCAGGATGTCTCTTGGGAACGACGCGGGCCTTTCCGGTTGCTCCCCGGGTAGAAGACGCGAACTCTGAGTTCCGGGGAGGCCCCCACTGTTCACTCAAGCCGAGACTGGGTGGCGTCTGCACCGGCCGCGCAAGTTGCTATGGGCAACCAGCTAGCACGGCTGGCGGGGATGTTCTGGTTATAGAACCGAAGCATCCTAGGCCCCTAGTCCCTGCTGTGACTGTACGATGGCTCCCTGAACACTTCTTCAGCGTCTCCGTCCACACTGGACTAGGATGTGGAGGCCTTCTGACTTAACCCTCTGTCTCTTTTATTAGGGCGAAGGCTCCCGCTCTCCACACCCCTTTGCCAGTCATGCTTTGTCCTTAGAAAAACTTAAATGGAAAAACAGCTGGAGAGTTCTCCTTTATAAAGGTAGGTAGACAAAAGGGGGCCATGGTGATTTTTTTTTTTGCTGTATTTTTTTTTCTTTTTAAAATTTCGTTCCGTAAAACGAAAATCTCAGCCCAGATGTGCAGTACTGAAGATGAGCTACACTGACGACGTAGTCTCTAGAGTCCTTTTTAGTCAGTGCCGCCCTCTTGAGCTCCAGAATTCAGAAGTTCACTGAGCACAGGGGTTAGTTTAAATTTCAAAATCAGTTGTTAATAAACTGAGAAATACAGAGAAACCCTGTCTCCCCCCCAAAACAAAACAAAACAAAAAAATCAGCCAACCAACCAAAAACTAAAAAGGCCCTTAATTAGAAAACCCAAACTGACTGGACAGAAATCTTCATTTTTTTTTTTTCTTTTCTAACTCAGAAACCCTCGTGGTGGAATGCATCTGCTTGATGTGAAGGATGAACGCGGCACGGAGGGACACGATATGAGTGGGAAAAGGCCTGTCACCATGAGTCTGGCGTCTCAGTGGTCATTTTAGATCTCTGCCAGTGTTTTATGACTGACAAGGTAAACTTAAGAGGCTGAGGTGTATCTTGCCAACCTGCAGTTAAATAACAGAATCGGGCACTTACTTTACATCTCTTTTCATTATTGAGTATCCTTGAGTAACACTGGAAGGGATGTGCTCTTCATGTGGTTATAGTGAGTCAGCTCAAAATATTATGACTCTTGTCAAATGACAGAGGATGTTGGACATCAGTAGGATTTAAGAGTCACCGTTTTTTGTTTGTTTGTTTGTTTTTTCTTCTGGGCTATTAGTTACTGTTTTTGAGACAATGTTGCTCAATAATTCAGGCTGAGTGCCAACTTTCAATCTCCTGCCTCTGTCTCTTGAGTACCGGTTTACAGGTGTCTACACTATGCCCAGCTTACCAATAGTTATTAGGGTGGAAGCAGCAGGTTCAGTAGGAGATGCAAGAATGGATTGAATGATTTTCCTTTTAATTCTTTAGGTACTTTCCCCCCAACAAACTGATTGGGCGTGGGGGAACCGCTCCTAAGTGTGGCATTTGAAGACATTAGCAACAGGTCATTTATTCTTGAGAGAAACTAGAGGTGAATTTGAAGGACTGGTAGTCCTTGGTATAGATGGATGATGCTTATGTCGGTCTTCTCGTGGTTTTTCTTTTCTTTTCCCCTTCTTTCTTGGCAGATGCAGGTACTTCGGCACTCGGAACACACGCTGAAAACAGCCCTCATCTCGAAGAACCCAACCCTCGTGTCGCAGTACGAGAAGTTAGATGCCGGGGAACAACGGCTAATGAATGAGGCCTTCCAGCCACGCAACAATCTGTTCGAGCCCATTACTGTGCACTCACAGTCAGACTGGATCTCCTCCCACCCTGAGGCTCCCCAAGACTTCGAACAGTTTTTCTCTGACAGCTACCGAAAGGCACCCTGTCCAAAGAAACACATTATCTACATTCAATCCATTGGTACTTGTGCTGGGAATGTGAGGGCTTCGGGTTGGCTTCCTGTAGTGCTGTCACCGTCACTGGGGGTGCTTTGGGAATTGGGCTGGTGGCCTAATTCAAGCAAGCAACTTTTAATGGCTTCCCTTGTTGTTGTGGTTGTGTTGGGAATTGAACCCAGGCCTCTAAGTATGTTAGATATCATATGTGATAATTAAAATTATTATTATTGTGTGTATGGTGTGGGAGGGGACATACATATACTAAATGGAACGAGTAACAGGACAGCCCTTGTAGAGCCAGCACTCTGCTTCCGGTGAGATTGTCAGGTTTATGTGGCAAGCTCCTTTCCGTGCTGAGCCATCTAGTAGGCCCTGTATATGATCGCTATTGACAGTTGCTTCAATGGAGGAATTTTGTCGCCAAATTTACTTAGCAGTGAAATTGTTACCTTTTGACTTCATGTTGTCGTCAATGACTGATTAAGATGTGTTTAGATTTTATAGCGAATTCTGTTTCTAATGCCAGAAAGCTTATGGAATAAAAGGTAGAACGTTTCCGTCATCTTAAAGACTGTCTTCATTTCCTCCCCCATACCATAGGCTCTCTAGGCAACACCAGAGTTATCAGTGAAGAATTTATTAAATGGCTCAAGGGCTACTGCGAAGCATTTTTCTATGGTTTGAAGGTGAAGTTCTTAGAACCCGTTTCAGTTGCAGCAACCAAGTGTTCTTTTAGAGTGAATGAGCACACACAAAACCTGCAAATCCACACAGGCAAGTGAGGCGCCTTTGCAATGGGAAAGTAGCAGAAGGGGCATCAGTCTGTGCGGAGGAGAGCTTACTCATGCATTTCTTTCGAAATAGGGCATATCCTGGCATTCCTGAAAAAGAATAAACCGGAAGATGCCTTCTGCGTCGTGGGGATAACAATGATCGATCTCTACCCTCGGGACACGTGGAACTTTGTCTTTGGGCAGGCCTCCTTGTCAAGTGGTATTCCCTTTTGATACTGTTTGGATGTTGTGCAGCTGGAGGGGATTCGAAGATATTCAGAGAGCAGGAGAAAGAAATCCAACCAGGAATATTTTCAGTCATTAGAACTGGTATTTTATGTGGGTGCCTGCCACGCATGCTGTAGTGGGAAGTGTGCTCTGGAAGACGGGTGATAGGGTTCCTCTTCAGGAGGCCATGTACTCCCTACCTGACCTTAAAGGATGCTACTTAGCCCAGTCATTTGGAGATAGTTTGCAGAACAGTCCCTGTCCTTAAATAGTGCTTGAGATGCCTGGTTCCTTTACAGGTTCTTGGCTCTGCGGCAGAGGTTGGGGGTGGGGTGTGTGTATATGTATTAGCAAGACAATTAAACGGTTGAAGGAGATTTGAGCTATTGTTAACATATTAAAACTCTTGATAATTCTGAGTGGTGTGTGTGTGTGTGTGTGTGTGTGTGTGTGTGTGTGTGTGTGTTCGTGTGCACACCTGCCTTTGCTGGTTGATTTTGTACTTTGAGTATAGCACAGATGGAATAGCCATATACTGATATATAAGTACATATTTTCTTTTTCAACCTACACATGGCTTTATTATTTTTTTCCTTAAGAAGATTTGGGGTGTAACTCAGTGGTAGAATGCTTGCTTAGAAAACCATCTTTGGGCTACATGTGGTAACATAGCCCTGGAATTGGAGCACTTGGGAGGTGGAGGCGAGAGGTTGATGAGTTCAAGCGTAGCATCAGATACCTAGTGACTTTAAAGTCTGTCTGGGCCACAGATACCCTGTCCCGAACATCCCAACCAAACAGAAACAGAAACGGAAAGAAACCAAAGTTTTTGCTGGCATTGGGGCACATGCTTGTGATTTCAGCACTGGGGAAGCAGAGAAGGAAGATCATAAGTTTGAGGCTAGCCTGAGCTATACAACAACATTACCCATCAGAAAACAAACAAACAAAAAGATGAGAATAAAGGAAAGAAAAGCAACCTAGACCTAGGGGACGCAATAAACCGCGACTCATTAGAAACTGCCTTGTAATATCAGAGGGTCTGGAGGTGAGTCGGTTTCTCCTTTTTCTTTTCTTTCTTTTTTCCCCCCATTTCTCTGCTTTGTTCTCTTTCTCCTAGTTTTTGCTCTTTTCTGTCTAAGTGCGCACACGCGCGCGCACATACAATCTAAGGCAGGCTGGAAGGGAAAAGGCCAGTTAGCTAAGGGGAGTGGGCATGAGCATCCTGGGGATTGGGCAGCGAGCACAGGGCTGGAGAGAGCTGGCGGGCTGTATGGATGTAGGCCAGGCTGAGGCTTTGGGCAGGGGCTTCCCCTGACAGATGCTGTGTTAGAAGTGGGCGGCTGGCTCTTGTTTCCCTACTTCATCTGCAGTGCCCTATGTCTCCAGGTCCTGCATCGCGCCCTGGATTCTCCCAGCATGCCCCCTTTGAAGTCTTGGGTTACCATCTTGCTGTGTGTTTTTATTGGATGTCCACTTTTATTAACACGATAGAAATGAAAACATTAAAAATAAATGCAAAACAATTTATTCATTGACCTAAATACTTCCAGTTAATTTTTTTATGCGTTTTGAGGGGAGTGGGTCAGGAAACATTACCCAAACTTTCTATTTTAATTATGTTTTTCTGGGGGTGCAAGGTAAGTTTTAAAAATACAACATGACATAAAACAAGGCAGGTCAGGGCAGCAGTCAATCTGATGTTAAGTGAGTGTACTTTACCACAGGTAGGCTGGTTTCCTTCAGGGGGAGTGACTGTTTTTAAACAGGGAAACATTTAAAGTGTTCTTACTGAAGGGCTCACATGAAGTAGCTTACAGAGGTCGGATCAAAGCTGGTCACTTGGGATCCATGATTAGATTTTCTTTTTCTTTTAGAATACTCTTTCCCTAAATTTCAAACATCAAGCTGTAGTTCCTGAAGGTGATAAAATTAAAGTGCACAAACTTGCTATGAGTCTACTTACTTACAAATACAGATTCCGTGGCAGGAATCAGGTGCCTCAGTGGCAGGAGGCATGCTCGGCATGTGTAGGGCCCTGGCCTTGCTCCCTAGCACACAGAAACAAACATGCATGAGGGGGAGCACCGCTGGGTGTGCTCAAGTCTCCGGCCTTGAACCCTAGTTACTAACACACAGTCATCAGCAGGAACAGTTGAAAGACCTCAGTACCCCTCTGTGGTCTCACTAGAACCCTGTAACTAAGACACAGTCATCAGCGGGAACAGTTGAAAGACCTCAGTACCCCTCTGTGGTCTCACTAGAACCCTGTAACTAAGACACAGTTATCAGCAGGAACAGTTGAAAGACCTCAGTACCCCTCTGTGGTCTCACGCAGGAAATGAGCCACAAGGGTGTCTCATTCTAGTCACCTGTTACCTACCTCTTGCACTTTTAAAAAGGAAACGGGGAGGGGAAGAGGCTCTTCTCCAGACAGGCAGGAGGGACAGTGGGCACTACTATAGGGAAAGCCAGAAACTCAATGATGGGTGAGGCAGAGGTCTGCCTCTGTGCTCCAAATGATAAATCATGACTGTTTTATCTTGGCTCTTTTGGAGTACTTGACTTGGACTATCTGAGTGAAGATTTTTTTTTTTTTGAGGAGAAACTGTGAAACTTCTAGTTTCTCTAGAATTCAGCAGTTCTTTGATATGTGTGTGTGTGTGTGTGTGTTGGAAATCAGTGAGTCTAAGCATGTTTATGTATAGGATAGGAATGTATAGGTTATTAAAGGAGCACAAGCACCTTAGCTGTGACCACACCAGTGAGGAAAATGTCTCTTTCCTCCTCCAGCCAGCCCTCAGGGAGGAACCGGGACCTGGTGAGCCCCTCTCCTGCAGTGGATTTTCTAGGGTAGGGGAAATGAGTTGGCAGGTAAAGATCCTGAGGGAGAAGCCTGGGACAAAAGTTCTTCATGTCAGCAAATCTTTGAAGTATTTTCAGTGGTGTAGAAACAATCCAGATGTGTCCTTCCTGGCCAGATGTCTGAGCAGACGTTCTTGTTCGTCCTTTTGTGTCTTACCTACTGATGGCCTGTGCCCTCTCTGTAGGTGTGGGCATCTTCAGCTTTGCCAGGTACGGCAAGGATTTCTACACCTCCAAATATGAAGGCAGTGTGAAGACTTCGCAGCTAACGTCTTCCAGTGACTACTCCATTTTTGATAACTATTATATCCCCGAAATTACTAGTGTTTTGCTGTTGCGATCCTGTAAGGTAAGTTGCTTAGAAAAATCTTTTTTTTTTCTTTAGTAGATAGAAGTTTTACTTTCCCCCGGATTGTTTGTAGGTGCTTGCAAGTGTGTGGAGAGTATGTTTCCAGGGCCTCCTGTGTGCTCACTAGCATGCAAATCAAGTCCCTTCTCCAAGAGCTACTGAATCTGTCTCTGGGGGTGAAGGACCCCATAATCTGAACTGTTAGGACCCTACTGGCCTAAAGGAAACTTACTGTCTTCTTGCCTCACCCTCCTGAGTACAGGGATGACAGTCATGTGCCACCACATTTTGACAGTCACAAGTACAGTCATTCTGTTGTCATCTAGTGGGTAGAACCCACTTGTGAGGGTTCCCACACATGGAATCCTCCAGCCAACACATTAGCTGTACCAAAGGGGAAACCCTGACCCAGGGGAAGTAAGGAAATGACCATTACTAAGTGTAGACAGTCTGGACAGATGTTTTGGTAATGTTTGGATGTCAGGAATGTTTGGTTCATTCCTGTAAGTCTGTTTCTTATGGCTGGGGACCTGCTGTGTAATTGCTGGTGGTATTGTCACAGAGCGGTGACATAAATGTCTTGCAGACTTTAACCCATGAGATTGGACACATACTTGGACTGCGGCACTGCCAGTGGCTCGCATGCTTGATGCAAGGCTCCAATCACTTGGAGGAGTCTGACCGGCGCCCTCTGAATCTCTGCCCCATCTGCTTACGCAAGCTGCAGAGCGCTATCGGCTTCAATATTGTGGAGAGATACAGAGTGAGTGGGAAGGGGCACAGATGAAGGGGCGGGCGTTTCCTGTTAGGTCCTTTGGAGCTATGGGTCATTGGAGGAAATCAGGTAAAGACCAGCAGGAAACTGTGGTTTTAGAAAAGTATAAGGAGGGCAGGCAAGATGGTTCAGTGGGTAGATCCTTCGCTGACTTGCCACGAAGGCATGAGGACTAGAGTGTGTGGGTCCCTTGAGGCCTCATAAGTGCCCCTCTGTAATCCTGGTGCATGGGGTGTGGAAACAGACTCCCAGGAGCAAACTGGCCAGCTAGACTCACAGACTAGCAAGCTTTGGGCTCATGGAAAGAAACTCTGCTTCAGTGTGTAAAGAACATTAACACCCGAGTCAACCAAACACGCTTACTATGTAAAAAACATGCAGAGAAGAACCCTTTAGAGCCCTCAATTAGGGTGGAGGAGACAGCTCCCTCAGTAAAGGGGCCTGGTTCCCAGTCCCTGCAGTCCCCACAGTATGAAGACGGGAGTCACATCCCTGAGCCCTTAGTGGAAGGAGAAGATTGACTTCTACAGATTGTCATCTGCCCTCTGCTCTCATTCCACGGCATGCATCCTTCCTACTCAGCAGTGTAAATAAATCCGAAAACGTCAAAAAGCTCCCACGGTAGCTCAACCTGTAATCCCAGCGCTCAGGAAGCGGAGCACGAAGGATCACCCTTAATCTGAAGCCAGCTTGGGTAGCATGAGTTCTAGGCCAGTCTGGGCTATAGGTTGAGACCATTTCAAAAGGAACGAAAAAGAAACTTCAATTTGGGGGTGAAGCACTGGGGCTTGCCTGAATCCTCGGAGTTACAAGCACTTATGAGCCACCTGATGTGGGTGCTGGGACCCACACTCTGGTCCTCTGACAGAGCAGTGAGTGTTCCTAACCACTCAACCATCCTGGATAATGACTGTCTCACAGTCCAGTGGAAAACAGTAAAGGAAGTCTCTGTCTCTTGTCCAGTTGGGTCAAGAGGGGTTGGCTCTCTGAGAAGAATGCACACTGATTTACAAGGTGGAGTTCATTTGTGTAAGCATGTAACTGTGGCTGTAATTTTCCAAACCTGAGACAGACACACAGTCTGTTAGAAAAGAACGATGTCTTTAAGAAGGAAGAGAGGGAACTCCTGGTGCCCTGATGCACACATTAGCACACATCCCAGTGGTTACTTGTGGTCTGCCTGCTCCTGCAAGGACAGCACTTGAATCTCTCCAACCATGGCCTTATGTACCTATGTTACCCTTGCCTTAGGACATGGTCATGTTTCTGTGCACACAGGCTCACAGCACAGCAGGATATGTGCCAGGATAATGCCTTGGGGGATGTTAAGCAAATTGAGAAAAGAAAGTATGATTATCTTGTCATCCTAAAATTTGGCTCACAAGTGCTTGTAACTCCGAGGAATCAGGCAAGCCCCAGTGCTTCTCCCCAAATTGAAGTTTCTCTTTTGTTCCTAAAATAGTGTAAGAATTAGTATAGTTCATTTTCCTTTGCTTTTTTTTTTTTTTTTTTTTTTTTTTGAGGTAGGATGGGGTTTCATGCTGTAGCCCAGGCTAGACTGGAATTCACTATGGTAATTGTGAACTTGTAGCAGTCCTCCTGGCTCAGCCTTTTCTGAGCGTTGAGGTTATAGACATGAGGACACTCTCTGACCATCGTTTGTGTTATGTTCTCTATAGTTTTGGTCCGAGCTTGGGGTCACTTATGTCTTGAACTCATAACCCACTCCATCAGACACAAACCACAGACGTAGAAAACCTGACTCAGTGCCAGTTATGGGGCCTTAGGTTGTTATTCTCTTTCTTGCTCTTTTGCTTTGCTTTGCTAGTTGTCTCTTGAGACAAGATTTCTCCATGTAGCCCTGTTATTTGTTAAAATGCAGTGTGTGTGTGTTTTTCAAGGCACTGGTGGAATGGATTGATGATGAATCTTGTGACGAATCAGGAGCGACTCCGGAAAGTAGTTCTGAGCCTGTGCATTTGCCGAAACCTGTGGAAGCCTTTAAGGATTGGAGAGAATGGATAATGAGATGCATTGCTGTTCTTGAAAAATAAGGACTTTGAGGCAGGAGTAACTGAAATAAATACTGGCGCACTAGGTGTTTGTGGGTAGAGTTCTTCATTGGGATAAGCCGTCTGCTGAGTCTGGGCTGACACCAGGTGACAGACTAGAACTTGTCCAAAGCTCCTGGACAGGAACAAGGTTCACTAAGAACAACACACCCTCTCTGCCTTTCTCTCCGTATCACTAGCTGATCTGTGGCAGTAACCCTGTCATTCCCACCCTTCAGATAGGATTAGGTGAAGCTAGGTGGGAAACAAACAAATACTTTAAAAACCACTCTGTGTGGCCCTGGGAATGAGTCAGCAGTTTTCCAGGTTGCTTTGGCTCTAAGAAGAGATGCCGCCCCTTGCACAGGCTGGCATTCTTCTGACCCGTGGGTCCCTTCTTTCCCACAGCAACTGGGGGGAGGGGGGCTGGGGGGACGGGCGGGGCGGGGGGCGGGGTGTTAGAACGCCATTCTCAGCTGTAAGTGATGGCTGTGTCCGAGGCCTTTACAGATGACGCTAATGGTGCTTAAATCTGTGTGGGTTGCACTCATTCTATAGGGCTAGGTGGAACTGAAGTTTGTTCTTACAGTGTTTTGTCTACTTTGTTGCACTGTGACATGTTTGAATAAGGAAGGGAGTGAATGGATTGCTTACCTGTCAGGATGCCAAGAACATCTGTGTGGTCCTCAGCCTGGACATGCGTGAGTTGTGGCAAGCAGGTTGACAACGTCAGGCCCAGCCAATCTGTAAGATAATGCATCTTGGGAAACATAAAGGAGCGATGTTTGTCCAGTGGTCTGGGTGGTAGCACTCTTTGTTTGTAGTACTGGTTTGTTGTTCTTTGAGACAGGGTCTCTTTAAGTAGCCCTGGCTGGCCTTGGATGCATAGAGATCCCCTGCCTCTGCCTCACAAGAGGCACCGTCATACCTGGTGGTACTGGGGTTTGACCCAGGGCCTTGGGTAAGCTTAACACTCTACAACTGAGCAGCAATTCTGGCCTCCAGCTTCCCACTTTCCTATTTTATGTTTAAGGTAAGACTTGCTCTCTCTTTCATTTTTTATTTTAATGCTGGGGCAGGGTGGGGAGGTCGGGTGAGGCTGAAGGACAACCTCAGGTATCACTCCTCAGCAATTAGGCCAGCCTGGCTGTCCAGTGAACCTCAGGGATCCACCTGCCTGCTTTCCTCACCCCACCCCGTGCATACTGGCATCACACGTGGACCTCCCTTTACTGCCGGAGCTGTTTCCAGCTCTCTCTGTCCATTTGAAATCTCAGTGAAATCATTGTTGTGACTTACACGGTGTAATTAAAAGCATGTTGACAACTGAAGCAGTGTCGTTTCTCTTTCTTGGTTAAACGTCTAAGCCCGTTTTGAAAATGGCCGCTTGTCACTGGCATCGGTTGGAGACTGCTCCTGGTCCTTCTAATGTCGAAAAGAAGCGGGTGGGCTTTACAGATTCTGTTTATGAAATACAATCCCTCCTTGAATAATTACTCTTAATTATTCCCCCTTCTACATTTTCTTTAGTTTTGCCACCAAGTAAAATCAATTCTCCTGTGGGCCAACATTAGTCATAAACCAAGAACAGAGATTTGCCTAGGTTAAAAACTTGGGAATTATAATTATCCGAACAAGAGAAGTTCATTTGAAGCTGGGTGGTGGTGATACAGGCCTTTAATCTTAGTGCTAGGGGGCAGAGACAGGCAAATCTCTGAGTTTGAGGCCAGCCTGGTCTACAGAGTAAGTTCTAAGACAACCAGGGCTACACAGAGAAACCATGTCTCAAAAAACGAGAAAAAAATAAAAAGTCATTTGAGCCTACTCTGCCAAGGAGCCAGGAATAAGATCTTTTGGAAGAAATTACTCTTGATGAAAATGGGACCAAGCAGCTAAATTTATGTAACAAGCATTTATTAAGCAATAAGTGGTGCTTTAACAAATTTGGTTGTGTAGACTTTTGGAGGATTTTTTAGGATTAACTTTAAAACATAGAATTTAGATGAGCTGGCTCACAGGTGAGGGCAGATGACATCAAGCCTGAAGACTTGAGTCTGATCCTGGGGACCCACAAGGTGAACAGAGAGTCAGCTCTCCCAGGGTGTCCTTAATGCGTGCTGTAGCATGAGCTCACACAATAAAAACGGAGGGGGAGGGAAGAGAAAGGTGTGGAGGAGTATGTCTAATGTACCATAGCTGGGACTCCGTGGTAAAGTGTTTCCCCAGCAAGCAGGAGAGCCTGGGCTCAACGCTCAGCCACGCATACACTTCACACTAGCCAGGAATCCAAGCAAGTTTTGCTCTGCACATGGGTTTAACTCCTTGATGAGAATAATTTCCCAATGCCTAAATACTGTCTTAGAAATTAATGAGATTGAAATACCTTTTGTTTATGTCACAAGCCCTATTCTTTGGCTTCAATGGTAATACCCCTCTAGGGACACACACCCCGCCCCCATCCCCTACCCCTCACCCCCGCCCATACTGGATCAAGCGAAGGATCAAAGGTTGACATCTCACTCCACGAAAACTTAATAGAGACGGCCGAACAGAAGCAATAGCAAGGATTTTTGTTCAGTTTGTATTTATCCCTACATTATCTCATTCCTACTGGTTCTTTGGGACCAGTACTCACTATGTAGTTCAGACTGGTCTTGATCGGGCACCCGCCTACCTACTGGTCACCTCTCCTGGGCTTGGGATCACAAGCGCTTGCCTTCCGAAGCATGTATTTTCCTGACTCATCTCAAACCCTTTGAGGGACAGAGGGCCCGGGTTGTTGGTTGTTTCCTCTCCAAAGTCCCAGTGATAAAAATCCAAGCAGGCAGCCGCCGGACTGCTATTGCTGGCGATCAGGCCCTTCCCGGGCAGGAAGCGCGTCGCTGTCCCCAGCTGCGCTCCCCGGAGTTCGTCCCTCGCGCGCGGATCCGCCTCTGCCGGTGGCGGGCGACACCTGTGGCCGACGGTGGGAGGAGAGCGGAGTTGGCAGCTTGGCCTCCAGGCGTCCGGAACCCAGGTAAACCACCGCAGCCTGACCACCCCACTGAGGGGAGGCCCTGGCCACCCCGACTCCCACAGCCCGGCCTTGGTTGGTCTGGATGGCACGGCACCTGAACCATGGGTGTAATCAGTTCTACTTTAGCGAACTTGCAAAGCTTTTCTCCAAAACCTCGAATATTGTGTTGGGGGTGTAGCCCAGTGGTAGTCCTCTTGCATACAAATTCGTGGGTACACACACACACACACACACACACACACACACACACACCAATCCAACTTTCATTCTTTTATCTGGAGCAACGCTGTCCAGTAGAAAAGCATCACAAGCCTCCCTCTATCCCTGCCTTCCTTCCTTCCTTACTGTTTTTGTTTGAGAGAGGGTTTCACTATGTAGCCTGGTCTGTTCTCAAACTCACTATGTGGCTCTAAGCTGGTCTCAAACTTATGCCAGTCCTCCTGCCTTAGCATCCCCAGAGCTGGGATCACGGGTATTCACACCCATTTCTGATTTGTAGGATATTTGGGGTTTTTTTGTTTGTTTGTTTCTTTCTTTCTATCTTTTTTTTTCTTTCTTTCTTTCTTTTTTTTTTTTTTTGAACCTGCCATTTCCTTGGGATGTATTTCAGCTTGGGAATGCCAAGTTGTGAGGTTACACATGTAGAGATTGTCTAGTCTTAAACTCTCGGTAGTAACAAAAATAAAAGCGACTGTGAAAGGCTTCTAAATGTGCAATAAAGGCTGAAGAGGTGGATCAGTGGTTAGGAACCTTGGCTGCTCTTTCAGAGAACCTGGGTTTAATTTCCAGCACCTACACGCTGGCCCACAACCATCTGTAACTCCAGTTCCAGGGAACCCAGCGCCCTCTTCTGTCCTCTGTGGGCACGGCATGCATTTGGTGCACATACATAAACACACAAACGTGTCCTTTGGTGCACACACATAAACGTGTGCAGGCAAAATACTCACGCTCTTAAAAGTATCTTTAAAAGTAAGAGTGCAATGACCAAAAATGAATTCAAAATCAAATGTGTAATAAACTGAGGTGTTTCTGGCAGGTCACATCTGTGTCACACTGCACCCCTGAGTCCAAACACACAATGACATCCGTATCACACATCTCCAATGAAAACTCCCCCAAAGGCCTCAGCTGCCTTTCCAGACTGTCCTGTGTAAAGTCTTTGCATACAAAGCCTTCTGCTCCATTAGAGTCACCATGGTTTAACTATAGGAAACAGTTAATATTTTTCTGTAGTCTTTCCTCAGCGTGTATCAAGTTTGTATATTTTAGATTTCATTATGTTAAAATGCTTTCTTTTAGTAGCTTCCATTTGAGTTGCTGACTTCAGTTTCATTAAAAAAAAAATTGTGTGATGAATTTTGGCTTGAGATTAGGACGGAATTTCCAGCAACGTCCCAAATGGCCCTAAATAGACTCCTGCCACTTTGTACTGAGTTCTTATGAGAAGGGAGGGGCCTTTTCAGCACTGAAGATTTGAAAAAGTCAGGTCCATGAGCTATGGAAAACGTTGAAGACACCATGTGTCTTGTGTTATCAGAGGATCAGCCACGATTTTATCCCCCACCCATGGTGTGTGTGTGTGTGTGTGTGTGTGTGTGCTGGGGATCAAATCCAGGCCTTAATGCACAGTAAGTGTTCTATCACAGCTTTACCCCAGTCCAAAATTCAATTCTCTGTGTAAAAAGAAAGGACTGCATTCAGTCTATTAGTATGCAAGTTTGCTTTCGTCTCTAGTAAATGGTAAAATCAGTATATATATGATTTTGAAAGCAAAACTGAAGCAAAGAAAAGGGGTCACAGTGGGAAAGGTGAAGATGTCCTAGTTTAGAGGATGTGGACATAAGCCTTCAACAGCCGAGTAAACACATGGCATTTAAACCAGGGGTGACAACCAGCCCCATTCGGGTTAAGTCCTGTGTTGCTTTCAGATGTGACCGACCAGTGGGAGTAAAGTCCTGACAGCCAGAAACCAAACCACTTCTCTTCCAGATTGTTTATAAAGGGGCTTATGAGATTAAACTTTCTTTCAACTTCTTTTCTAATCAAGAAGGGGTCATCTGGAGTTGGTTTAAAAAAAGTCAGAGGAATCAGTCTGTGAGCTTCTCACTTTGCAGGGGTTGGGGGCGGGGATGTGGTGTTGGGAAAGTGCTTGCTATCAACTGAGGCATTTTAGAAAGGAAACTGGGCTGACAAGATGGCTTAGTGGGTGAAGGAGCTTGCTACCAAGCCTGATGTTAAGCATTCGATCCCTGGGTTATCTGCTGGTTTTCATCCATGCGTCCATGCGTGGTAGTACAATACACACACACACACACACACACACACACACACACATACACACACGTAAGTATTGTATGTATGTATGTATGTAATATATGTATGCTATATATTTATGTTATATAGGTGTGCTTGTTATATATGATTATATATATATATATGAACCATCACTCACATGAAATGAATTATGTGCTGTGGATATCTCTCAGTGATAATAGTACATGTCTAACATTTGTGAAACCCTTGAGTTTCATCTCCAGCACCATAAAAATGAAAGAGAGAGAGAAAGCCAAGATGTTATTTCTTTTGTTCCTGTGCAATACTGGAGTTTGAGCACAGGCCTCTCTGTGTGCTGGGCAAGTGTTCTACCAGGGAGCCACAGACCCAGCTCAGATACGCATTGTAAAACAGCCAGTGGAAAGGGCTTGGAAGGCTGTCAACACAAAGACATGAAAAGTCTGCGATGGTAGATGCCAATTACTTTGATTTGACCTCACTGCCCAGTGTATACATGTACTGAAATGCCACCCTGAGCTCCATAACTATGTAGTTTCCATGTGTCAATAAATATCCATTGGGCTCCAGGCATGGGTCTATCCACCCGCAACTCCAGGATTTATGAAGCTCTGGCAGAGAACCATGAATTTAAGCTTAGGTGGGACTCTTATCTAGGAAGCTCTGGACCAGTTTGGGCTTCATGGCTGTGGGGATGAGGTGGGTGGAGCACACACACACAGACCAGAAACAGACTGAATTAAAACTAAATCTGCATGGGGAATATATTAATCTCACAGCCCTCCATTTACATACGTACACGGCATTCATTTCTTCCATCTTCTGTCTTTAAGCTCTGTTCACTGATCAGTGCTTGGTCCTTTCAGCCAGCAGGCTATATAGTTCACTGGTGAGAGGCACTTGGAGTCCCATCTTCCGGTCTTGGAATAACAATGGTTTCTGCGTCCAACGTCTTCAGTCTCCTGGGGCTCACCAAGCACCTCACGCTAGCACTAGACTCTCTAGCTATCATTGTAAATAGATACCATTTTATTTGTTTACTTATTTATTTATTTTAAAAATGTTTGAAATTTATTTATGTTTTCTTTTCTTTTTTTAAAAAAGATTTATTTATTTTATGTAAGGACACTGTAGCTGTCTTCAGACGCACCAGAAGAGGGCGTCAGATCGCTTTACAGATGGTTGTGAGCTACCATGTGGGTGCTGGGATTTGAACTCAGGACCTCTGGAAGAGCCAGCCGTGCTCTATTTTTTTTTAAAAAGATTTATTTTATTTATTTTATGTATACGAGTACACTGTAGCTGTACTGATGGTTATGGGCCACCATGTGGTTGCTGGGATTTGAACTCAAGACCTTTGGAAGAACAGTCAGTGCTCTTAACCAGCCCCTAGATACCATTTTTAAAAAGTCATATAACAAAGGGGTTTGTTAATCAGTGAAAGATAATAAACCTCACTCATTAACATGGTTAGTCTCTTAATAATATCTTAATACCAGGTGCTATGTGCTAGGTCTTGTCAAACCCTTCAGGATATGGCAGAGACAAAAAAAAAAGTCTTCCCTAATTTTTTAGAGGAAGAGACCGAGTTGGAGGAAGAAACTAATGCTTTTATGGCATAGTCAGAATACAAGAATAGAAGCAAATTCATTTGTGGTTGGGCGTTGAGAGAGGATCTCACGTCATCCAGGAAACCTTGAAGAATCCTACACGTATGTGCCATCTCGTCTGGTTTTATGCAGTACTGGGGATTGAACTCTGGGCTTCCTGCTTGCTAGGCGAGCCCGATGCCAACTGAGCCATGTACCCCAGCCCCAAATATACTTTTGGACAGGGCAGTTAGAAATGCCTCCATAGTCTACGGTCATACATATCACCCTGAATGTGCCCGATCTTGTCTGATCTCGGAAGCTAAGCAGGGTGGGGCCTGGTTAGTACTTGGATGGGAGAAATGCCTCCATAGGGCTGGAATTTGCAATCAAGCATTTTAAAGGCTATGTCATATTTGCACTGAGGGGAGAGATGGCTCTGTGAACACGTGGCAGCTCCCAACCCTCTGTAACTCCAGTACCGGAGAATCCCATGCCCTCTTCTGGCCTCTTTGGGCACTGCATGCCTGTGGTGCACAGGCCTACATGCAGGTTTAAACACCCATAGAATAAGGGGTTGGGGTAGGGGAATCAATCAGTGGTCGGCATAGTTGTACCAGAGGGGAAAGGAATAGCATCACGTGACTTATCTAGGGTTCATCCTTGAAGAGTTGTGATTAGTGTGTGCTTTAGGAGAATCAGTATGGCTGCTGTGTGGGAATTTAAGGAGGTGTCAGGGTGTAGCTGGAAGATTATTGTTATAATGCCGTTAAGAGGATATTAGCTTGGATCAGAGAGAGAAGCAGAGACGGCAAGTCAGTTAGATTCTGGATATATTTAGAAAGAAGAGCCAGGTGTCGGGGCACAAGACTGTAATCCCAGTGCTTACGAGGTAGAGGCAGGAGGATCAGTTCAAGGTCATTCTTGCCTTGTAGCAAGCTTGAGTCTACCCTGAGCTACATGGACCCTGTCTCAATAACACCTCCCAGAGAAGTAAAACCACAAACAAACAAACAGACAGAAAGCCAGCAGTTCTGATGGGATTTGCAGACAGCAAAGGTTGGTATAGTTTAGAAGAGGGGCCAGCGTGCCCTCACTGTGCTGTGGGGACTACACAGCTGGAGTTCATCAGCAAAGACAGGACCAACAGTCAGGGGAGAGGAGGGACTTCACTTTTTATTCTAAGGAAGGAAGTTGCTAGGGTCCTTAATATGTTTGTCTTCCTGAGTGGCAGGAAAGGCAAATATAGACGCCATACACGCATGGCCGGGGTTGTGTCCACTCTCAACATTTGTTGGTGGTGCATTCTGGGCGTCAGACTTGCTGTCTAAATTCCCCTGGAAGGAGTCCAAAAGCACTGAAGTAATTTTAATTTGGCTTTTAACATGTAGGGCTTTTTGCATGAAAACCCAAACTATTAGTCCCTGGTCATTGTTTTCGTCTTGTGTCTTCAGAAGCATTATAAAGATGAACACCAGGGGGACCTAGTGTGCCTTGGTGGCTGCCCCACCTCCTGGGTGTGGTGGACCTGTGTCAGAGACACATCTGTGGAGAAGGACGGCCACCCTTTCCTCTGTTGTTCTCTAGGAGTGATGCAGCACGTCATGTGTTAGAATTGCCTTTGTACGGGCTGATTTAATGACTTTAAAATGTCAAAGCAGTGGCTTCTAAATACTAGATTGCTTATCAATGAACTCCAGAATGTGGGAACTTTTAAAAGTAAGAATCATGCCAGACAAGGTAGTACTGGTCTGTAATTCTGGCACTTGAGAGGCGGAGGCAGGAGGATCAGAAGTTTAAGGTTGGGCTGGAGGGATGGCTCAGTGGTTAAGAGCACTGACTGCTCTTCCAGAGGTCCTGAGTTCAAATCCCAGCAACCACATGGTGGCTCACAACCATCCGTAATGAGATCTGATGCCCTCTTCTGATGTGTCTAAAGACAGCTACATATACTTACATATAATAAATAAATCTTAAAAAAAAAGTTCAAGGTTGTCCTTGGCTGGGTAGTGAGTTCAAGGCCATCCCAGACAAGTCAGAGAGAGGGAGGAAGAGAGAAACTGAATTATGCTGATTTTGATTTTTAGTTTATTTTGGACAGAGTATGGACATCTCTGCATAATAAATACCTGGAAGCGACTTGTATTTGGTCTATTGAAACTCAGACTTAGGATGTATTTTCTATTCTATCACCAGATAAAAATAAATGCCCTGAAGCTATGCAGTGCTGGAGAGTAAAATTTGTAACTTTGTGTGCTGGGAACGTGGCTCAGTTGGTAGAGTACCTGCCCAGCATACACCAGGCCCTGGGTTTGATCCCCAACACTCCATAAAACTGGGCACAGTAACCAGGTCTATAATCCCAGCACTGATGTGGTGACTGGAGAATCAAAAGTTTAAGGTTATCCTCTGCTACATAGGCAGCTGAAGGCTAGCCTGGGCTACATAAGACCCTGCTTCAAAGAAAAAAAAAGATAAATTGGTAAAAGGTTTGGAAATCTAGTATGAAGACATACATTTGTCTCAAAAGGGCATATAACCTTAGCAACTAGACAGAGGCACACATCCTATGTTTGTACAGAAAGGACACGGAATAAATACAAGGACAGAAAGTAATGAACTGGAAAGAGTCATCATGGAAAATAAAAACCCATCAATTAATCAATGCATTGGCAATGGTCTGAACTTGCCTGACTTTGACACCTATGATCTGAACATTACTTTGGTGAGGGTCTGGAGAGATTGCTCAGTGGTTAAGAGCACTGGCTTCTCTACCACAGGACCCAGGTTCCATCCTGAGCACCAACACAGAAGCTCACAGTGTCTGCAGCAACAGTTCCTGGGCATCCAACAAGGTCTTCTGGCTCCTGCAGACACTGCACACAAGCAGTGCACAGCCATACATCCAGGCACGACACTCATATGCATGAAATACAACGAAAATGTATTAGTTTAATATGTGCAGGTGTTTTGCCCGCATGTATGTCTGTGCACTGCATCCGTGCCTGTTGCCCTCAGAGGATGGAAGGGGACATTGGATGCCCTGGGACTGGAGTTACTGATTGTTGTGAGGTGCCATGTGGGTGGTGGGACTCGAACCCGGGTCCTCTGGAAGAGCAGCAAGTGCTTTTATTTGCTGAGCCATCTTTCTTGTACCAAAATAATGAACATTTAGAAAAGGGACTTTGATGATCCCTTGTGTGTATGTGGGGGTGCACATTTGTAAAGGTGGGCTCTCCCCTGCTTGGGTGTGTGGATGTCAGAGGTCACGATTGGGTACCTTGCTCTATTTTTCGTCTTATTCTTTTGAGGCAAGGTCTGTCTCTGAGCCTGGGACTTGCTCTTTCAGCTAGACTGGCTAGCAGTTGAGCCTCACTGCCCCACCCAAGGGCTGAGGTTACAGTTGATTTCTCTGGTTAAACCAGGGGTTACACTCAAGCTGTGCAGCAAATACTTCACTTTTAACTGTCTTTTTAGCCCCTAAAATGACTCTTGGTTTTTGTTTTCTTTTGTTTTGTTTAGTTTTATTGATTATGTTTTCTTTTTGAAGACTGACTTGGAACATGTGACAGTCTTGCCTCAGCCTCCTACAGCCTGGCTTTACAGGCGTGAGCCACCACCAGGAACAGCAATACCTTTCCGTCTGTCAGAACTTAGTTTTCAGACCTGGGGTGCTCTGACCCATTGCAATGTCATAGACACGTGGAGCAGGGATAAGAAACTATGGTAGGTGGGCTAAATTCATTTTTACTCTTGTAGGTGAGAGGACCCAGCGTGTTCCCCAGTGAACTTACTCCCCAGTGTTACCTCCACGTTGTTTTGGGTTTTTTTTGTTTTTTTGTTTTTTGTTTTTTTTGGTTTTTCGAGACAGGGTTTCTCTGCATAGTTCTGGCTGTCCTGGAACCCACAATGTAGACCAGGCTGGCCTCGAACTCAGAAATCTGCCTGCCTCTGCCTCCCAAGTGCTGGTATTAAAGGCATGCTCCACCACTGCCCGGCTCTTTCTTTCTAGGTTGATTTTGTATTCAGTTATGTGTATTTGTGTGTATGTGTGTGTTTGTGGATGAATGCTGATGCCCGAGAAGTCCAGAAGATGGTGTCAGGTCCCCCGGAGCTGTAGTTACTGACAGTTATGAGCTGCCCCACTTGGATGCTGGGAATTGAACTTGGGTCCTCTGCAAGAGTGGTATCGAGCCATCTCTCCAGCCCCTCCACATTTTATTTTAACAGACTGTGGGATAAAAATGCCTTGCCATCCCCCTCAATCAAATATTTCACATATGGTAATTTTTATGAAATTCAAACATCTGTGTCCATGACAAAATATTGTTGAAGACAGCTGTGCCCCTTCCTTTACAGTTTGTGTTTGTTTCGGATCCTACAATGGCAACTGGATAGTTTTGGCAGAGTCCTGTGATAAGAAAAGACTCAAGAGTTTACTACCTGGACCTTTATAGTAAAGGCTTGCCAGCCCTTGGCATTGGGTGTCTGTGATGTTTACTTAAGAGATTTAGCGTTCTGAGAAGGCATGTGCTTCAGTTGATACAGTGCCCTGTAACATGCTCAAAACCCAGGGTTCAAGCCCCAGTCCCACATAAATCAAGCAGGGTGGCGCATGCCTGTATTCCCAGCACTTGGGAGGTGGAGACAGAGGGATCAGAAGTTTAACATCATTCTTGGCTAAATATTAAGTTTAAGGAGAGTCTTGGCTACATGAGACCCTGTCTCAACAAAACAAGAAACCAAACAAACACAGAACAAAACAAGAGATCTGAAAAGTTCTTGGGTCTTTCTGTAAGTGAATTTCGGTTGTTATATCAGCTTCAGATCACGGAGGCAAAAGAGCTGAGGTAGCCCCTCCAAGCACATGCTCTTCATAGCCCGGCTCTTTTCACTAGTCCCACCTCCCTCCCCAGGGCGTGGCCTTTGAGATACCTTTAACATCACACCATTTTAAACTCTATTGCTTTCTTTAAAAAAGCAGGTCTTAAGGTGTAGCCCTGGCTAGGCTGACTTTGAACTAGCAGCCATCCTCCTGCCCCCCATCTTTCAGATGCTGGGATTACAGGCACACACCCCAGTGGCCAGATGTGATTACATCTTACAAAATGCGTTTTGGTTGAACTTGTATGCATGGCAATGGAAAAGCACATATCCGATGGTATACATGTGTTGGCATCAGGACTCTTTGTACAAGTCTGTTCTCTCTTCCATTATGTGGGCTCTGGGGATCAAACTCAGGTTGTTAAGCTTAGCTGAGCAATCTTGCTGGTGCACATGTGGACACACCGGCAAGTACACCTACGTAGCACATGCGAGTATGAAAGCATGCACACATGCACAGAGAGAGAGAGAGAGAGAGAGAGAGAGAGAGAGAGAGAGACAGAGAGACAGAGAGAGAGAGAAAACAAATGAAGAATTTGGTGGCATTTACTTTTAATCCCTATATATATGCAGCTGGGGCAGGAGGATCACCATGAGTTTGAGGCCAGTCTGGATTATGTAGCAAAGTAATAAGACCCTGTCTCAAAAGCAAAACAAAATCAAACAAATAGAAAGAAGAAGAAAATAAAAGGTCAGCTGTACGTGGTGTGCTGGAGGCAGGGGTATGAAGTCTGTGACCAGCCTGTGACTCTGTCTGAATAAATAAATGAGTAGTGTTAGTGTTGTGCAGAGGGTACGTGTCAGGGGAGTGCTCAGACAAAAGGACCATTTATATCACTCCCCACCCAGGCTCAGGAGCCATCTTGGAAGAGGATGTGAAAAGTCTGTAAGACCCCGGGATCAGGGAGGACCAGAGGTGGCTGCCTGCACAGGATCAAGCTGGTCACCCTTCCAGCGAGGTTCCCACGAGCCCCCAGCTTACCTGAGGAGCTACTGACAGGCGGGGAAGGGAGAGCTTTGTTTTCTTTAATGGTGTGTGGACTTTGGTAGGTCCACCTTGCTTCACACTCCTAACTACACAGATTGAACTCCATGGGTTATGAAGCAACATCATCAACAGCAACAAAAGAAAGGAAGAAAGAAAGAAAGAAAGAAGGAAAGGAAGAAAGGAAAGAAGGAAGAAAGAAAGAAAGAAAGAAAGAGAGAAAGAAAGAGAGGAAGGAAGGAAGAAAGAAAGAGAGAGAGAAAGAAAGAGAGAGAGAGAAAGAAAGAAAGGAAAGAAGGAAGGAAGAAAGAAAGAAAGAAAGAAAGAAAGAAAGAAAGAAAGAAAGAAACCAAGGATACATAGGGATGGGAGGATAGTTAGGAATAGGAGAGAGGGCTGATATGATCAAAAGATACTATATTTTTCTCAAATAGTTAAGAAAAATGTATTTTTCCCAGCACTTGGGAGGCAGAGGCAGGAGGATTTCTGAGTTCGAGGCCAGCCTGGTCTACAAAGTGAGTTCCAGGACAGCCAGGGCTACACAGAGAAACCCTGTCTCGAAAAAAGAAAAAAAAAAAAAAAGAAAAATGTATTTTAAGAAGTTTCTGATCATTTCTCTGTTTCCTTACTCTGGATGAAAAGAAGAAATAGCTGCGTTACCCATGCCTTGAGAATCACTATGTGTCCAGGGGTAGCTCTAAGATCTTAACAGTTTCCGAGATCAGTAAAAAGCACTTCAACACAGAAGAACATCAGACTCTTTAAATAAAAAGTCGTAAATTTATTGTAAATCCATAAGTACCAGAATGTCACTCACACAGAACAGATCAGTGATCCTGTGGTGGGTTTTTGTTTTTCCTGCCCAACATTTGCACCCCCGATTGTTCACGTACTAAAATTGGCATACATTTTCCTGTCTCATGCAGTATACAGATTGAACTTAACAGTAGATCCCTCAGAAATCAGTTATAAATATTAAATTGTCTCAAACATTCGTAGTACAAAATAGCTTGTAAAGTGCTGAAGTCACATCCGTCTGCAAACCTGCCCACGAGCCTAAAGCGTTCCTCGGGGGTGGGGGAGGCAGCCCTCACAGAGCTTGCCTACATCCGTCTCATTTCAGGCGTGTCTGCTGTTTGTGGACAGACACGTTGCCTTTCAGTCACTCACCCTCCCCAAAGTTTTACAGATTGTCCTATTTCTATGGTTGATAAGATGCTGTATTAAATGTGGCAGGTGATGATGAGCCACACCCCCTTCGTCTCAGTGCAGAGAAAAGATTCAAACTCGTGTGTACCTGTAACTGGACTAGGCTTGTTCTACGTTCCCCCTGAGTTGTCCTTAACAGTAAAGATGAGGAAAGGTTGAGCAGCGAGCATCGGCCACCCTGTCGGGGAGATGCCTTCACATAGGTGAGGAGGGAGCCCCCCTCATCCTCACACTGCCCCCTTTACAGAGATCTGCTAGAATGCAGAACACTATACACACGTAGTGTAACTGGTCAGCAGCAGCAACCAGGTACCCAGTACCCGATACCCGGTAGCCATGGCAACTTAGGGCAATCAAGTTCTACAGAAGATGTAAATTGCAACTTGTAACTCAAGTGATGGTGATGTCTGCGTTTCTCCCATTTGAAATGAAGAAATGCTTCAACAACAGTTACAGATTGAACAACAACAAAAAAAAAACACTGGAAATGTTCCAACAATTCAATGAGATATAATTCTGATGGAAGAAGATCCTCAAGTGTTCTTAGCTGATAATGTAAAAGCTGAGGAGATTTGCTCTCTCTTATCTATCCCCCTCCCCTTTAAATAGCACAACGCTGCCTTTAACAAGGCCCCAAGAATCGTTACAACTTGGGCTGTGGAAAATTGATATTATGAAACCAGAAAAGCTCTCTGTAGCATTTAAAGAGCTGCAGGAAAGAGGTAAAAATATGTTGTGTATATCTCCAATCACCTTTTATTTATTTTGATTATTAGATTTTTTTAACATTTAAATATTTTTGTGTGTTATCAGTGTGTGGGCGCATGCATGTGTGTGGAGGTCAGAGGACAACTCACAGGAGTCGGTTCTCTCCTACTGTGTGGGTCCTAGGAACTGAACTCAGGTCATCAGACTTGGTGGCAAGCACCTTTACCTACTGTGCCATCTCTCTGGCCCTTTGTTTTGATTGTTTTAATCATCCTAGAATAACTTAATAATAAATAGTGGTTTAAATTAAAGACACAACAGTCATTTATTTCTTGCATTATGAAAAATAGGAAACATGAATGCAATTTAACGTTTCTATTGAAATGCTTGTGGTGATGATTGGCCATGAAAAATAGCAATAATCTTCATGTTTATGGAGTTCAAGTTCTTATACGTGTTTAATTTTTTTGCATATTAATCAAATGCTCGGCTTTGAAGCATCGCCTTCCTTTTCATGCGGTACTCGGAAAGCCCAGAAGCCACAATTCGCCAATGTAAACTTTAGAAATATTTTTCGAATCGTTTAAAAATAATTCACCTGTATTTCTGAAAATTAGCAAGGACTTTAATGGTTCAAGATTGTGGGGGTTTTTTTGTTTTTGTTTTTTTTTGCTTTTTGGTTTTTGGTTTTCTCCGTTTTGGAATGACCAATTCATTTCTGTGACTTGGACTGGATGTCACTTTCTAAGATAGTAGTTTATCGCAGGAGCGAGTGCTTTTAACAGCAGCCTGTCAGTTCGTGGCATCGCTTTCAGGTCGCAACGTCCACCGGGTCCTTCTGCTTATCTTTGTATTGCTACGGAATAGGGCTGGATTCCTGTATGGAAAGTGTTTGGTTGTTTTGGTTTTGGCTTAAAGCACAAGCAGAAGGGACTGGAGGGGAAGACAGCTGTTGGTCCTGCTGTCTGACAGACATTCCCTTCATGCGGGTTTTGAAGGTGGGGTCTAGTGGTTGGTGCCTACCCCTCCCTGCATCCCCAGGGACTCCGTTCCCAGGCGACACAGAAGCTACAACATGAAAATGTGTCACACGGGATCCATTTTCGTATGAGCCCTGTGTTCACATTTCCCAAGATCCATTTCCAGAAAGTCTTCCGGTATGTCCTGTAACGCCTTCCCATGATGCCTGTCTGTCTGGTTTTCACCTGACCGAGAATTCTGGCACAGGCCCTTTTTACAGGGTCTTACCAGGGCGAGGCACACAGCAGCCAGTGACATGCCTGCTGCACAGGAGTAGAAGGCCCTGCTGTATATCTTGCTCTGGTCAACCAGCAGCCCTGGAAGAAAACATCGGTACCGTTAGTGACATCACCACCATGTATACCCTCACACATGGGCTCCCATCCAACCCAAAACTTCTCCATCTCTAAGGCTCACCTACCATCTTATTAACTAATTAATTAGTTACTTTTTGAGGCAGGGTCTTACACCATAGCCCAGGCTGCCCTGAAACTCACTGTTTCTCAACCTAGTCTCACAGAGCAGTTTGCCAGCCTACACCTCCCAGATGCTGGGATTACAGGCACGGACCACCACAGCAAAATCCTTCTTTGATTTTGATTTTCTGAAGGAAACATAGTCAAAGGCAGAAACCTGCCTGGCTAGAGAAAGGAAGTACACAGCATACTTAGCACCTGACAAAAGCGAGTTTAAGTTACTGACTAGTTCTTCACGGGCTAAATCCATCCTGTCCGGAAACAAAAAGGCAGGACTATTAGATGCCCATTACTTTAGCAAGCTAGTATTCTTGTTTATTTATTTTGATTTTTCCTTGAGACAGAGTTTCTCAGTGTAGTACCGGCTGTCGTCCTAGAACTTGTTCTGTAGACCAGGCTGGCCTCGAACTTAACAGAGAACCACCTGTCTCTGCCTCCTGAGTGCTGGGATTAAAGCCGCTGCCTTAACAAGCTTGTCTTCTTTTTTTTTTTTAAGATTTATTTATTGTTATATGTAAGTACACGTCAGATCTCATTATGGATGGTTGTGAGCCACCATGTGGTTGCTGGGATTTGAACTCAGGACCTTTGGAAGAGCAGTCAGTGCTCTTAACGGCTGAGCCATCTCTCCAGCCCACAAACTTGGATTCTTAACAGAATGAATGGATGTGTTGTTTCGACCCGAGGAATCTTTTAATGAGCACAATTTGTAATCATGGGAATTCATTTTTCTGAGACAGAGTCTCACTATAGCTCTGGCTCAGTTGGGACTTACTATGTTAGGCCAGGCTTGCCTTGAACTCGCCGGGATCTGATTGCCCCTGTCTCTGGAGTGCTGCCATTACAGGTGTGTGCCACCAAGCCTGACTTTAGCCACAGAAAGCCTAAGGACTTATCACAGCTAGGATGTGGAACATGATCTCCCCCTACGACAAAGAAGCATTCTGTACCAGCGAAACCATTGCAATGGCTCAGAGGGTAGAGGCCCTTGCTGCCAAGCCTGACGGCCTGAGTTCAATCCCTGGGACCCACATGGTGGAAGGAGAGAACCAACTCTCTCCAAGTTGTCCTCCGACCTCCTCATACCATGGCACATGCACACCCACTAATATACAAGGAAGAAAGCAGTTCAATCACCTGCCAGGGGCGGTCCCGCAAGCCCCGAAATGCTCTGAATGAAGACATAGACTCCCGCTGCAGATGACATCTTCTCGATTCCAACAACGTCATCCTCGGCCAGCATCGGGATGTGGGTCCCTCCTATGGTCCCAACCATACTGCCAAAAAACACACTACACAGCATGAGGCCCCAGAACTCGGTGGCGAAAGTGAAGGCGAACAGAGACACCGTCAGTAAGATGACGCATATGAGCTCGATGTAGATCTTGCGAATGGGCTCCCTGTTGAGGACGAACCCAGCCCCGATCCTTCCGAACACTTCTGCGATGGCCATCGTAGACAGTAAAAATGCAGCTCGGTCAGGGTCAATGCCTAGACTGATACCCAAAGGGATGATGTACAGGGAAGGTGCAAAGAAGCCCAGGGTGGCAAAGAGACCAAACAAGGCGTAACAGATGAAGCTTTTCTCTTTCAAGACGGAGAAGTCCAACAGCGGAGCTCCCTTTGGACTGTGCTTGGGGCCAGTCACCAAGGCCTGGTGCTGCTCCGCCCTGGCTTCCTGTTCTGTCCTGGCTTCGCCAGGCACATTTTTCGGTGAGGTAGTTAGTTCTACTCCTGAGTCGATGGAGTCTATTGAGGTCCGTGTTTTCTCGTTTTCAAGCATATACTGAACTTCTCGGCGGGGCTCCAGAGTGATTGCTTTGGGCGACCCTGGCCCTTTGATAATAATCGGTCTTAGCAAGGCGCCACAGACCATGATGTTCAGCTGCAGAAGGCCCACAAAGAGGAGGCTGTATCTCCAGCCAATATGTTCCTTCAGGGCTGTGATAGCTTGAAGAGACAGAAGCAGAGGAAAAACAAAACCTCAAGGTCAAATAGCAGACTCCAGATCTATCTAGCAGACGATAGTCGAGAGAAAAGAGGATAAAGTTTTAGTAATGAATTCTGCTCAAAGTTAGGGTGAATGCAGACATTCTACACTATGCTTTGCATGGTAAGGGGAGGTGGGTGAATAAATGTGTACTTGCATGTAGAGGTCAGAGGTCAATATCGGGTGTCTTTCTTGACTGTTCTGTCTTGTTTTGAATGGAGTGATGGAGATTAAATTTAAGACTTTTCTACCACAGAGCTACCAACCCCAGACAGACTTGGAGACAGACTTTCTCATTGAATCTGGAGTTGGCAAGACTGGGGACCCACCTGTCTCCATCTCCCTAGTGCAGGGAGTGTGGGCATGTGCCACCCTACCCAGCTGCTTACACATCTGCGGAGGATCCAAACTCAGGGCCTCACGTTTGTACTGCATGGGGACGTCTCCTCATCCCCATACACCATCCTTTATTCTGATTCCTGGTGCATTTTATGAATGAATAAAAATATGTACACTTATTATTCTATATGCTATTAAAAAACTGTCAGCCCAGCTTTCCAAAAGAGCGTTGGGCAGTGGGTTTTTCCAGGCAGAGGACTAAGAAGGAAGATTTGTCTGTAACCCACCTCAAGACTCAGCAAACAGTAGCCCACAGGCTAAGTCTGACCCACTGAATAAAACTGGACTGGAAGTGAACTGTGTTTGTGCGCTCACATAGTCTGAGGGTGCTTTTGTGCTGGGACAGCAGAATCGAATAGTTCTAACACACAGCAAGAAAGAAAGCCCAGGGTGTCAGAGCACTGTGTCCCAAGGACTGCCCACCCTTTCTGCAGATGCTTGCGGGTCTCCATTGTGAATCTTAACTCAAAAGACACCTGTTTCTTATCCAGAATTAAAGGATACACTGCTCCAGTTTCTACCTAGAATGTCCTTAGCAACCTGGGATCTCGCCTCTCTCACTGTGAACCCAGGGCGGAGGCTGCTGATCAGAAGTAGCTAAGAGATAGATGGTCAAAGAGAGCAAGCATCTCCATCATTAACAGTAAAACTATACACTCTACCTCCTTAAAAAACACCTTATTTTGAGATCTTACTAATTTTTATTTTATGCATATGAGAGTGTCTGCCTGAATGTGTATCTATGCCACCACATGTATGCAGCACCCTCAGAGGCTAGAAGAGAACACCAGCTCCCTCAGGACTGGAGATTCCCTTGGTTGTGAGCCAGCCTGTGGATTTGTGGGTGCTGGGAACTGAGCATGGGTCTTCTGTAGGAGCAGTCGGCATACTTAGCCACAGCCGTGTGTCCAGCTCCTCATGCAACATTTCTTAAGTGTGAACCAAGTGCCGGGAATGGTGCCCAGTGCCAGCTCAGGGCACTCACGGTTCACTGACTTGTGTCAAGATTTTTTTTTTTTTAAAGAAATGAAGAGATGGCTCAGTGGTTAACGGCACAGACTGCTTTCCTAGAGGTCCTGAGTTCAATTCCCAGCAACCACAAAGTGGCTCAACCATCTGTAATGGGATCCGATGCCCTCTTCTGGTGCATCTGAAGACAGCGACAGTGTACTCACATGCATAAAATAAATAAATGAAAATTAAAAAAAAAAGAAATGGAAACAGAGGGACAGAATGGTAGGAAGCCAAATGCTTAGCCTTCACCTAAATTCAACAGTTAACGTGATTTCTCTGATTCTCTCTTCTCTCTCCCCTCTCTGTGTATATGTATGCCTGTGTGTGTGTGTGTGTGTGTGTGTGTGATTCAACACACAATTATCTGAACCACCTGAAAAGCCTCAGACATTATAATACCTAACTCCTAATCACTTCTGTTTGCAACCTTGCAACCCACCAATGCATTCATCAGGAAAGAACATCGGGCTGGGATGCAGCTCAGTGGTAGAATTCACCAGCATGCAAAAGGAGAGAGTGGGGCAGGGAACCCAGGTAGAAAGGAGAAAAAAAGGGATGAGTCTGGAAGGTTGTTTATCTACTACTTAACTTTTCTTGTATCTCATGTATTAACATTAAGTTGGGGAGATAAACCAGGGGGAGAGCGTTGCTGTGAGATTACTCATACGCACCCAAGAACGCTAATTTCGTTGGCATAACTTACGTCTACACGGAATGTAGCTCTTTTGGAAAGGGAGCGATATTAATATGAACAGTCCATATTATTAAATGCTTTAGGGATTATTTTTTCACGTTTCAAGAAAACTTTACCACTGAACATGTACCCGTTTGTGTAAACTTGGACTAAGAATAAAATGATATGGATTTCTAAAATAGGGGAGGAGGAGGATATCCTAAAAATGGGTTGAGAGCCTGGGACATCTCAGTACAAGTCACCCACGCTGTTAACCTAAGTTAGTACAGCAATAGCACCAGACTGGCTTCCCTGGTCCCCAGCTAATGAGCCACTCATGTACCTGGTGCGAAAGCAAACACCGCGAAGCACTCTCCCGTAGAAGCGACCG
Organism: Tokudaia tokunoshimensis; assembly: GCA_036184795.1. Classification (NCBI taxonomy): domain Eukaryota; kingdom Metazoa; phylum Chordata; class Mammalia; order Rodentia; family Muridae; genus Tokudaia; species Tokudaia tokunoshimensis. The sequence goes on along the minus strand of BTHU01000010.1, from coordinate 12,658,598 downwards.
CAGTGACTACCGAACGCCTTTTGTCAAAGTACTGTGACAGAATGGTCACAGTTGGGAGGAAACTAAAGCAGTACCCCAAACCTGTGGGCGAAAATCAAAAGGGCCAGTGAGAACCAGACACAGTCTGAGACCAGAGGGCATGGTTAGAGAGCAGGGGGCTTTGTACAATTTGTAAGCTCCAGGAGCCAAGCCTGCAGATAATTCTGCAGAAAAACAATGGCAGAGAAAATGGATTTCACCTTCGAGCTGGAGTGTGGGGTAGCTCAGTTGGTAGCATGTTTGTCTAGCATACACAAAGCCAAGAGTTCAGTCCCCAGGTACCACGTGAAATTGGGTATGGTAGTGCATACCTATAACTCCAGCACTCAGGAAGATGGAGTTCAAGGGTACCTTTGGCTACTTTATAGTCCTTTGGAGACTAGCCTGGGATGCATGACATTGTTACAGCCATAAATAAACAAACAAATAAAGAAACGCCGCTACAGTCATGTAGGGAGCTGAGACATAAGAACTGAGAACCATTCTCCAGAACTTCCCAAATTTATACAATTCACAGTAGAATACATTGTCCAAAGTAACTTCTATGTAATATTTGTATGTGGAAATAAGTAAGTCTTTCTCCTTTATTTTATTATTTTTTTGAGACATGTAACTCGGGCTGGCCTCACACTCATGATCTCCCTGCCTAATCCTCAAGTGCTGAGATTACAGGCCTGTGTCACCCCGGTCTGTCCGACTAAGACTTCTGATGTGTGCAGAGCTCTATATGAAATGTAAAGTATGTAAAGTATATGTATATGTATGTAAAGTATGCAAACTGGGCACACATATATATTGCCTACCATCAGTGTCTTCTCAGACACCCCCAAGACTAAGTCCAGCATACCGCTTTCCCCTCACAGTACCCAGGGTGCTCGGTCCCTGATCCGGGAAACTCTGGTGTAAGAACTTAAGTCTTATGTTCTGCAAATGATGCATCCCGGCTTCAAACTAGAGCGGAAGAAAAGTTCTAAATACATTTTTTTTCTTCCTAACTAATCGAAAGCTCTTGGACACTTGAGAATGTATTTTCACATGGGGACCGCCTCCATCCGAACCACCCAGTTCAAAATCACTTCTCAGACATAATTAACTAAAAGAAAAAGAAAAGAGACCCCAATATGATCTGGGTTTGGTTTCGTCCCTCCCTTCTTCAAGTGGCGCGTGCATGCACAGAACCCTTGAGCCAAAGAGAGGCACTCACCCGAGATGACCCCTATGGAGATGTACATGTGGTAGACCCTTTGGGAGAAGGAAGCAGTAATCATTCCCAAGCTGATGAGTAACCCCCCTGCCATCACCACCAGTCGATGTCCGAAGCGGTTGCTCAGGACTGTGGAGAGGGGAGCTGTGAGGGAGAGGAACAGAAAAAGACCTTCGTCCTTGGGTTTCTGCTATTTTTCACCGCGATTCCTTCCCACACGTTGTGAACCTGAACCTACATCACTGGGTAATGTAAGAACCTGGGGTGTCCCCCCCCCAACGGCTATTGGTCGGGCCAGAGGTTATTTTAGTGATTGTTCAGATTCGAAGCGCAAAGAACCAGTCCTGGTGGCCCAAGAGTGCAATCTCAGCTACTTAAGAAGCTGAGGCCGGAGGATTGCAAGTTCAAGGCCACCCTGGGCAAAAATTTAAAAAGGAGGTTGGGGTTACAGCTCATGGGAAGAGCAGTTACTACCACTAGCCAGACCCTAGGTTCAATCCCCCAGTACCTTAATGGAAAAATAGCAAGAGGAAAGCAAGGGCCTTGGGTAGAGCTAGGGGTAGAGCTTGTCCAGCCTGAGCAAGACCTTAGATTCCAGCACCTGTGAGGGTGGGTACATGAAATACATTTCAGGCGAACTTTCTTTGCTCCATACAGAATTGTATGTGCATTTATTTTGCTCTCCAGCATACACTGGCTCTCCTTAGGATCATTTCCCTAATAACTGTTTTTATTTTCTATCTTCAGTGCTTTGGATTCTTTTAAAAGAACCCCATCCGTGGTCAAATCTACCTAGTTTGATCGGACTGTCTGGAAAATAATACAGGATGGAAATAAGACACATTCTCAGGCGTGTTCACTTAAAAGACAAAAGCCACGGGACAGCTGATTGGAGCAGTGAGGAATCTTAGTCTGTTTGGCTTCTAAGCACTCTGTCCCTGGGGATGCTGAAATCTAGCAAATTCTTTCCTACTTACATTCGCCTCAATGCTGGCTGGAGTACACTAAGATAAGCGAACCACTCAGAGTTGGGTCAAAGAGGAACACACTAGACAGAAGGGGAGAGCAGGGGAGGGGAGGGGAGGAGGGGAGGAGAAGGAAGGCATTTTGTTGGAATCAATAGACACATTAGTGTTAGTTTTCACAAGGTAAACTTATATATTTTTTAACCTCTAAAATTGCATGTATGGCCAGGCAGTGGTGGCCTTTAGTCCCAGCACTCAGGAGACAGAGGCAGAGGCAGGCGGATTTCTGAGTTCAAGGACAGCCTGGTTTACAAACTGAGTTTCAGGACATCCAGTGTTACCTACACAGAGAAGCCTTGTCTAAAAAACTAAAAGAACTAAATATGTATGAATGAATGTATGTGTCTATATATATATATATATATATATATGCATGTGTGTATTATGCATGTGTCTGTATATACATGTATGTGTATATATGTGTGTATGTATGTGTATACGCATGTGTTTACAAATGTGTGTATGTATGCATGTCTTTGTATATGCATGTGTATACATATGCATGTGTATATGTATGCATGCATGTATGTATATATGTATGTATGTATGCATGTGCATGTATGTAGGTGTATGTATATGTATGTGGGAGCACCAGTGGAGCAGGAGGACAACTTTTGGGAGTTGTTTCTCTGCTTCTACCACATGGGTCTCAGAGGTCAAACGTAGACCATCAGCTTGGTGTGTGCTGACTGTAGCTGCTGGTGGGAGCACTTCTACACAGTGAGATCCTGCCTCAAAACCCAGCAGGATGGAGCAGCCTTCTAGGATAGTCTATGGCTAATAGGAGCTACACTTAGAGGGTAGCTCTAACTCACAGGTGATGTTTCACGACAGGGCACAGGTCAGGGAAGTTTAAGGGCAGCCTGACTGGCTTCTTGGGGCGAGCTCAGCATTCTGGCCTGTCATGAAAGCCTTGGTGTTGCCCCTCACAGACAGAGGAGCATAAGAAGCTATGATGCCTGTTCAAGTCAGATGCAAGTGAAAGTGACTGATGTGTGAAGAGTGCAGTAGCTTCCCAACGCCATCTTATTTTATGCACTGGATCTGGGATGAATGTGCTGCGATGAATCAGTAAAGTGTTTTGGGGAATCGGGTTATGGGATTCAATGTCTCCTCAGGATAATATAATTTTACAAGTGGGAATATAGCTTAGCGGTACATGCATGTTATATGTGTTCGTGCCTAGCACGCACAAAACTTGAGGTTTAGTTTCTAGTACCACAAAAACAAGGGAAACAATACATAAATTATAATCTTATGGGGGGAATGTTTCTGGGACTCCCTGCCCCATAAGGAGACTCAAACCCATGGGTGTTCACGTTCCTTATGCTGACACGGTATTTGCATATAACCTATACACACCCTCCATATACTTACATCATCTGCAGACTGTTTACAATCCCTAAGTGAAGGTAAGAACATGCAAACCGTTGTTATGCTATGCTTAGGATAGAATAATGAATGTCACAAGGAAGACGTTTGCATGTGTTAACCGTGCAATGGTAGACCCAGCAATGGGCAACAGCCCTGGAACACTCTGAGCCTGGCTGGTTGAGTCTGTAAGTGAAGAACACAGATGCAGGGCCGACTGTCCACCCTTCCCCACCCCATCTTACACTTCCCCGAGTCCACACGGAAATGTTTTTAGCCCGTTTCTTCAGCGTGTCTCTATGAGCCCAGAGCCTTAGCATGCTAAATGAGGTTCTTTTTTTAAAAAAAAAAGTTACAGAGGAGCCAGAGAGGTGTCTGAGCAATTAAGAGCACTTGACTGACTTTCCTCAGGACCCGGTTCAACTCCCAGCACCCACTCAGCAAATTAAAACCTTCTCATCTAGAACTCCAGTTCCAGGGAATCCCGTATCATCTTCTGGCCTCTTTTTTTTTTTTACCCCCCCCCCCCGGGCACATCAGTGGTGCACAGACATGCACGCAGGCAAAGCATTCTTAATCTTTAAAAAAAAAAAAAAGAAATGCTTCACGAATCTGCTTTCCTTGCTCAGGAGCCATGCTGACTCTGTGTGGCTCCATTTCTAGTGCGTGTGCAGTCAAAGCTAGAACCTAGGGACTTTGGGGTGTTCTTTCTTAGCCAGTGGCTAAGCTCTTGGAGGACTGGGGTTTACCACTGTCTCCAAAATGCTCTACAGACCACAAGTACCACGCCCGCTCTATGTACCTCACTTCTTCCTTCTTTGAGGTGCTGGGAATCAAACCTTATGTATGCCGGGCAAGCATATGTAACTACCTCCCGAGCCGTAGGCAGTATGTGTCTAAAATGTGAGTTCGACTACAAACGCTACATTTGGCAACCATTGCTTTTTCTTCACTGTCTCCTAATTCTTTTTTTTTTAAAGATTTATTTATTTATTATATGCAAGTACACTGTAGCTGTCTTCAGACACACCAGAAGAGGGCGCCAGATCTCATTATGGATGGTTGTGAGCCGCCATGTGGTTGCTGGGATTTGAACTCAGGACCTTCGGAAGAGCAGTAGTCAGTTCTCTTAAATGCTGAGCCATCTCTCCAGCCCCGTCTCCTAATTCTTGCTGGTTAGCAGACCACTAAAAACTGCATTCTTTAATTGATGCTAGACAGTCCAACAGATGAGAGGACACATAACTGATTCACTGACAACTGTCAGGTAGGTGGGCAGATTAAAAGGGTCAGGTGTGCTGGTTTAGCTTGTAATGACAGATATACTGGGATGTAAATCATAACACAAATACACATATGGATATCACCCATGTACTCACCTGTAAATGTTAATACAAATACACAGATTGATATTATCCATGAGATCTTGCTGTTGGACTCATCAAAACTGTTCATTAAGTCATTAAAGAAGACACCAAAAGACTTAATGATGCCGTAGGTGAAGACTTCAACGAAGAAAAAAGAAACAGCCACTGCCCAGCCCCATCCTCCGTCAGGCACTTGGGTATACACATTGGCTCTGGAACAAAGCTTCGAGTTCTTTTGGGTCATTCTTGATCTGCAATAAAAGCGTGAGAAAGAGAATTCAGAGTAGTAAATACACAGCTTGATCATTTTCCTGTCATCTCTTCGTCTCTGTCTCTTTTGTGAAATGGGGTCTCATGTAGCCCAGGTTGGCCTCGAATTTGAACTCATGTATGTAAGAATGAGCACTGCTAATTATTGGTGCTGTCTCACGGGAATGCTGGGATTAAAGGCCCATGCCGCCACAGCCAGCTAATTCTCATCATCTTTAGCAAACATACCCGACAAGAATTACTTATTAAGTGTTTAAATCATGTAGAATTAGTACAGTCTTATACAATTTTACATTTGTATAATATTTTATATTATATATGGAACTTGCAAAGAATCTGAACATGAGACTTCTCTGTCATAATTAAAAGTGAGAAACCATAAACAAATATAAGGAGCTTGAGGAGAATACTTGAAGGCAGGCCCTCTGAAGGTCACAGAACGCCCACCAGACCAAGCACTGATGCTGATGTCAAAGAATGTAAATTAGGTAAAGAAAACGAACTGGAGCCCGGCTCTGTGATGCACACTTTTGACCCCATCACTTGGGAGGCAGAAGCAGGTGGGTCTCTAAGTTTGAGGCCAGTCTAGTCTACAGAGCTAGATCCAGGAGTAGCCAGGGCTGCATGGAGAAAACCCGTATCAAAAACAAAACAAAATAAACAAAACAAGAATGACAGAAAATGAACTGGTCATGAGGTGTGCTTATAGGGAAGGAAGCCCAACACCGGGAGAACTGTCCGGCACCCTCCACGTAACAAACACTTGAGACTTCCCACTCGTGTCCACTTAGTATCAAGTCACCCACCCACCCCTTTTAGCTCCTGTTCCCTCTCAGTAAACAGTATCCTGACTACTATCTGGTATCCCACGTAGAGGGGTCTTCATGGACAGAAGGCAATTCTCCGTGAAAACATAGAGTGTTCTGAATGTAGATTCTGTTCCTCCACGTTGGTCACCAGGAGCGAATTAATTTCAGAAATACTTTTTAACACGGGCTAAATGGAGCATCGCAGGCCTGCACGGGCCTGAACATGGCAAGCTAATGAATGGAATTACCCCTGATCTCATTGTGCTTTTCTCTTCAGATTTCAACAGGGCGAGCGGCGCTGGGCATAGACATTTTTAGCCCAACTAAGAGCAGTGGTACCTCTCACGATAAGTTAATCCATAGATTCAGCGATGCTATTGTTGAGGATTCTTGCTGGGGCACATACATAACAAGTTCAAGGTCAGTCTGAGCTATAGGAGACCCTGTCTCAAAAAAGAAAACCAAACCCAAAAAATACCCCCACCCCAAACAAACAAAGAATTCATTATATCACTGTACACCACTGAATTTTCCAGGTGTTTACCCAGTCCTCCTGATATAAAGTGGCCACATTCACACAACTAAGGCATAAGGCAAAGATGTTTCTTTGCTTTGCTTTTATAGTACTGAGCTTGGCAGGGCCTTGCACACATTAAGGCAAGGAATCTAAGCAGGCAGGCTTTAAACTTGAGATTCTCCTGCCTCACCTTTCCAACTGGCTGGGATTATATTACATATCTTCTAAAAAATAATGACTCCCCAAAAGCTTGTATGCAGCAGACTTGTGAGTTTTTTTTTTTTTAATTTAAAAATGAATTTAAAACTTAGTTCTGTGGCCAAGTGGTGGTAGCACACACCTTCAGTCCCAGCACTTTGGAAGCAGAGGCAGGAGGATCTCTGAGTTTGAGATGAGCCTGGTCTACTGAGAGAGTTCCAGAACAGCCCCAGGGCTACACAGAGAAGCCCTGTCCCGAAGAGCAAGGCAAAACAAACAAACAAAAATAATTCAGTGGGACTGGAGAGACTGCTCAGTGGTTAAGAGCACTAACTGCTCTCCTAGAGGACCTGGGTTCAATTCCCAGCACCCACATGGCCACTCACAACTGTCTGTGACTCCTGCTTCCAGGGATCTGACATACATGCAGGCAAAAAAAAAAAAAAGAAAGAAATTATAAATAAAATAATTCTGTGGATGTGTGTGTGCCCACGTGGTGTCAGGGCATGTGCATGGAGGTCAGGACAACTTTTAAGAGTCAGTTTTCTCCTTCCACCATGTAAGTCCTGAGGAGTGAACTCAAGTTGACAAGCTTGGCAGAAAGTAAACACCTCATTGGCTCCTAGTTCACAAATCTTTAACGGTGACATATCTAACTTATCCCCATTCATCCTATCGATATTTCCCACAGTAGTCTGTATTTCGGAGCTATACCCTCGTTCTTTTCATACTCTGGCCCTGTTAAATATTTGGCCAAGTGAAACGGGGCATGGGATGCCTGAAGAGGCCGGCGCCCTTTGCAGCAAAGGTCTCTTCCTGTTGTGTATCATACCTGCGGATGAAGGAAAAGAGAGCAAAGACTGGGAAAGGGCTCCAGGATGTAGTCGGGCAGCTTCAGCCCAGTGATTAGCGTCCCTGACGTGGAAAGCATTCGATCTATGATGGGAGCTGGGAGTCTGCCAGCAAGGGAGGTCTCTTCATCAGTCTTTACAAAGTCGCCCTGAAGACAGGCAGCTGGGACAGTTCCCCCCTCCCCCCCAGAAGGATGCTGGTGGAAAGGAGGCCATAAAGGTGGTGAGCCTGCAGCTCTCAAGGCCTTGGCACTCGTGTGAGTCTGTATCCTGTGAAGCTCACAGGTACCTCCTGGCTTAAAAAAAATGAATCTATTGGCAACATTGCTGTGTGTGTGTATGTGTGTGTGTGTGTAAGATATCTTCTGGGCCTTCTCATTGTGGAGGATTAGGTTTTACACACATATCCACTCTAGCATTGCAATTTCTCCAAGTCTTAAAATCCCTTCATCAACACTAAGCCAAGGGATATCAGGCATCTCCAACTCCTTTTCAGTAGGCCATCTTTTGATAAACACTTCAGCCAACCATTCAAACTTCTGACACCTTTTTTTTAAAATTGAGCTAGCTTCCATATTAAACCTAGAATTTCCACTCAGAGGGCCCATGCCAATAAACTCGGACTGCTCTAGTTTTATGTTCCTTCCACCATTATCCCACCACACCCTTAAAATCTATTCCCACACATATTTTCCCAGACTTCTGCTTGAATGAATTAGCAAATTCATTAAACTCTTTAGTAGTGTAGTGTACTTCCTCATGGACTACATTTTCTACCTCCCCTCTAGAGGCCTGTTTTGCCTTGAGTCTGGTTATAGGTCTAGAAGAAACTATTGGTAGGCCCTGAGAAACATCAGTATTGTCTTGTCTGGCGTTTTCTTCAGCGAAAGTCACTGCTGGTTTATCAGGCTCTGAGGGATTAATTTCCTCATGTGGGGAAGGCACTATTTCAAGAGGTGGGGTAAACCCTTTAGAATCTGAAGATTCAAAATTCTCAGCTTCAACAGGGCCCCCATCCCAAGCTATAGGATCCCATTCTTTGCCAGTCAATGGCAAATACTTTAACTGCTGACACCCTGTGAGACTGAGACTTGAATTTTTGCTGTAATTCAGCCAACCTTAGAATGAGGGCTTCAGTTTGGTTTTCTGCAACTTGAGCTCTACAGCTGCTGGAGAGAAGATTCTCTTCAAGGACAGACACACTTAGCAACTTTTAGATTGTTTACTTGCGTCTGGAGCCGTTCCATTTTATCACACAACTCCTTCTTTTCCTTCACTGTTTTTGCCTGAGATGCTAAGAGCAAGCAGTCAGCAAAATCATTTTCTGATTTTTTTCCTCCCAACTTGTAGAAAGTTTTGTACACTGAATCACCTAATTCATCAAGATAATCAAAAGCATTAGCTTCTTTAAGCTTGAAGTATAGTTTTAACCATGGGTCTTCAATATTTTCCAAGCTCCCAGGAGGGAGAGAATCTGGAGAGGTTTCAGTAGTTGAAGGTGCTGGTGGATTATCAAACCAACTCCAGATTTTTAAAAGATTCATTCTTACACTTCTGCTCCTCTAGAACCACTCCTGGTACTAATTTCTGTATTAGTCAGGGTTCTCTAGAATCACAGAATGTATGGGTAATCTCTATATAGTAAGGGAATTCGTTGATGGCTTACAGTCTATAGTCCAACTCCCAACAATGGTCAGCAGCAGCTGTGAATGGAAGTCCAAGGATCCAGCAGTTGCTCAGTCCCACAAGACAAGCAGGTGAAGGAGAGTGACTCTTCCTTCTTCCATTGTCCTTATGTTGGTCTCCAGCAGAAGTTGTGGCCCAGATTAAAGGCGTGTGCCACCACTACTTTAATTCCAGATGACCTTGAACTCAGAGATCTCCCTATCTTGTCTTAATCTGGAATTTTCAGGCATTATGCCTTAATATCTCCGTGCCAAGATCCAGGTCAGAAATTTGTATCTCCCAGCCTCCAGATTAGGATCACTGGTGAGCCTTCCAATTCTGGATTGTAGTTCATTCCAGATATAGTCAAGTTGACAGCTAGGAATAGCCACTAGAGTGGCCTTATCCTGATGTGAGAGGAACCCCTTAATGGGTAATTGTTTACTTTCACAAATCTGTCCTCTTTAGAACAAAATTAGAAGTCACAAAAAAAAACCCCACTAATATTTATGTCTTGAATATCATCTCACACCTAGTTTTTTTTCTCTTTCTTGTAAGACAAAGTCTTACTAGCTCTGGCTGTTCTATCCTGGAACTATGTAGACCAGGCTGGTCTCTCACTCACAGAGATCCTCCTGTCTCTGCCTCCCGAGTACTGGAAATAAAGGTGTGTGCCACCACACTGGGCAAATACCTAGCCTCTGTCCTGATTAAAGTTCTGTATTTTACTTGGATGGGTGGAACCAAACTGCAACTGTGGTTTGCGCTGAGCTGAAGCTCCTGCCATCACCAGAAGACTGTGTCTTGACGACTTCCAAGTTCTGCTTGCAACTTCTCACACTACTCTTGAAAAATCCCAGTGGCTCTAGAAGCAACCTTCAAATGAAATTAAAACTACAGGAAGTTTAGGCTGCAAGGGAGTTCAAAGCCAGCTTGTTCTCCTCATTGGCAAAACAGGGGAACATGTCCAGGGAGGTAAAGGGTTTTGGCCCAAACAGTCCAGAGTCAGACTGTCCAAGCCAACTAAAGGCCGAGAAGGGAGACAGTGCTTTCTATGTTTAGTGTGAGGAAGTCTTTTTTTGTCAAAGCACGTTTTTTTGTGACAGTCTCACATGGCTACTCTGGAATGGAGAACGACTTTAATCTTCTGACCCGCCTGCTTCTCCAAGACCTCCCAAGTGCTGAGATTGTAGGCACTGGTCTCCATACATGGCTTACATGATACGTGGGACCCAGGGCTTCATACATGTGAGGCAAGTACTCTAGCAACATCCCCAGTCTGACAAAGCACTCTGCAAAAGAACTTTTTAAAAAAAAAAATTACATCAACTTATTTATTTACATATATGTTTTAGGGCAAGTGAATTCACGACACAACACTCATGCGTCGATCAGAGACCAACTTGCAGGAGTTAGTTCTCTCCGTTCACCCGGTGGGTTTTACCTGCAGAGTTGCCTCTCACGCCCAAACTACTTGACCTTGTGTAGCGGTCACAATTGCGTGACCTGAGGTTGTCACTTCCTATCTTTGGGCCGGCACTCCTCTTTAGAAGGGACTGGAAAACTTGGTTGTCCTTTATTGAGACACTATGTAGACCAGGCTGGCTTTGAACTTGTAGCCATCTGCCTGCCTCTACCTCCCAAGTGCTGGGACTAAAGGCACTCCTTACCGCAGTCAGCAGAGACTGGAGAATCTCTAAGGCATCCTTCAGTTTTAACAGCTGATATTTGACTTCAGCATTAAACTCTATTCACCAACTGATATTATTGCAGGTTGAACCTAGTGCGTGGCCCACGGAAACTGAGCTAAGAGGCAAAGTGCTAACTCTGGAAGGGTCTTGAGCGAGCGGCTGTGAAGCAGCCGGACGTTAGATTTGGTCTATGACAACTGCCCAGAAGACACCGAACTTCTGGCTTCTGTTTATTTTCTGAGACCCTTTTGGGTAATCAGTTGGCTCTCTTAAATGCTTTAAAGTCTCGCTTTTGTGCCTGCACCTCTCGGTTCCAGCTACAACCAAACACAGCTTTCACTTACATTGATGCTGTAGCCCCGGCTCAATACATGCAAAAGTACAGTGATCCTCCGGCCTGGGATTAAAGGCACAAGCCAGCCATGCCCAACCAATCAAGGTTGAAGGGAAACAGAACTTTCTACCTTCTTCCTGGGATCATCTTAAAGGTAAGATGGCCTCACCAAGGCTTTGCGATAAGACCACAGTGTGGCACAATAACAGAGTACAAGCCTTCCTAGAAGATAATACTGACATGTTACAGCTAAGGTCGCACATAAGAGCTTGGGCATGGTAGCGTGCTACCCAACACATATGTAGGCATGAGGAACAGGAATTCATTCAAGGCTACCCATGGTTATAAGCAAGTTTGAGCTAGTTTGGGCTGCATGAGACCCTATTTCAAACCCCCCCCCCCAGTGGAGAAGATTGCATGAGGCGGGCTATCTACAGGGCAATCAGCTACTCTTCCCAGACTCAGTGCCTACATAACACTTTGTGTATCACCTACACTTGCTCAAAGTTTACTGGACAATCTGGACATTGTGACTAACTCAGAGGACTGAGGCAAGAGGTTTGTCCGTATTTGGTTACACAACAAGACTCTGTTTCTTTTTTTTTTTTTTTTTTTTTTGGTTTTTCGAGACAGGGTTTCTCTGCATAGTCCTGGTTGTCCTGTCCTGGAACTCACTCTGTAGACCAGGCTGGCCTCGAACTCAGAAATCCGCCTGCCTCTGCCTCCCAAGTGCTAGGATTAAAGGGGTGCGCCACCACCACCTGGCTAGACTCTGTTTCAAAAAAGGAAAAAAAAAAGCTATAGGCCAGCCTGGGCTACAGTCCTGTCTAGCTTTTTCTCCTCCACCTCCAAAAGCAAAAAAACTTCCCCCAAACAAACAAAGGAAATAAACACTGACAAGTAACAGAAACAAAACCAGTCCCCTTCAAAGTTTACTATACAAAATAGGAGTTTGGGGGTACCCCCAAAGCAGCATGCAGCTCATGCCTTTTAAAAAGGAATCAAAATGAGGAGGTGTCTGGCTCCAGAATAAGCAGCTTGTTCAGCTCTTCTCTGCCTTCTGCCACTTAACCAGCAGGTCATCGGGCTCTCCAAACTGTCACACTGCGCACAAAGCAACCGAGGCCTAACCTTTCAACTTGGCTACTCAAAAGCCTCTATTGCAGACTGCGAAAACCACCGGTCCATTTATGAGAAAGACCTTGTGGGGCTCTGAATGGCAGGGCTGGTTAAGCAATTGGATGGTCTCTTCTTGATGTTCAGTGTTCCCAACTCATAGATTCTAAACCTAACTAGGTTCTGAGTCCAGAGCTTGTCTCCTAAGAAGAGGCAATTCCAAGGATGGCCTTTGACCCGGATTGACTCTGAGTTACCACCTACAGATAAGCCCAGTGGGTTTATCTCCTGGAAACCCTTGGGCACTGGTTCCAGACGGGCAGAAATCTCCTGATGGCTAAATTGCATCTGTGAAGGCTGTGTCTAGGGTATTTTCCCATTAGATAGCTCGGATATTTTGAGTGAGCTCCTGCTGGCTTTTCCCCAAGAACCCCAATGTCCTTTTGGGGGGAAAAAGGCTGGGCAGTTTAGTGTATTCCCTAGTAGCCTTTGGTTACACCTGCCCCCCACACCCCGTCTCTGACAAGAAGGAAAGAGGAGAGAATATAAAACAAAACAAACTGGAGTGAGGCTTTTTGCTCGTGGACCTATAGACAGCTGCACTCAGGAAGCCAAGACAGGAAGTGGGCTGTGTGTTGAAGCCAGGCTTCTATACACAGTGAGTTTCAAGCCAGTTTGGGTTACAGGATGAGACTGTCTCCCCGAAGGGGGTGAAGGAAACATGCCTTACCTAAATAGGTGTCCTACAGGACTTGGAGATTCATAATTACCTGGGACATTCACCGTGATTTAATTTGTTGTAAGGATTTGGTGAAAAGGCATAAAGATACTGGATTATCGTGCGGCCTCTGGGGTCAGTTTAGGGTCAGTTCTGGGTGAAGTTCAAAAGACAAGCTTAGAAGGCAATGAGCTGGGTGCTGGGGTCAGCAGGACAGAGGCACTGCAAAGCTCCTTTGAGGTGTAGGGGGAGACTACAGCTTCTGACAAGTTGACTCTAGTCTCAGTTGTCTGGACCAGTTGTCTGCCGAGTGGGGGATGTTCGTTTGAATTCTCTATTTAAAAAAACAAAAAATCCCAACACCAACCTGCTAAACTGCCTCAAATACGTTGAATGAATCACTGGCTACAACCCATTCACCCAGTTTTGCAAGACCATGAGTTGAAACCCAAGCCCCTAATTTAAGTGTCTTCCTCTGGAGTTCCACTGAGGAAAAGTCTTGCTTCTGGAAACCGCAGAAGGAAAACTCAGGGCCAGTGGTACTCATTAAGACCAGTTTTCCACTTGACTGCATTGTTTATTTACAAACTGTCAGTTTCTATCTTAGACACCCGTTTCCTTAATTACCAGGAAAGGTGTTTCACGACTGTATTCTCCCCAACCCCCAGAGCCACATTAACAGTGCTTGGTAATGGGAAGATCTTAGCATAGGGACTGGCATTTTCTTGTAGCTAGACACTCATCAGTATGGTTTGTAAAACCATCACCGGAGGCCGAAATCTCAATCCTAAAGTAAAATTCCCCTTTCGTAAAAGCAGCTGACACAGTGTCTAGCTGTACAAACCACCAGCTTCCAAGTTAAGGAGTTGTAATGGTTTCTGCAGTTCCTACGATCTTCTCCCTACCCTCTTGCTCGATGACATTTTTACACGGCTGTCTAACAAACTTCTGTCACTTGTCTGCTGAGGTGAAGGGACTGAAAACAACCCAGAAGGAAATTAACCTATTTCCGCTGTAAAAACCGCCTGGAGTCGCTCAGCTGCAACCTTGTAAGTTGTGCGGGACCAGCAGGCAGCGGGTGCCAGTGCAGACCCGCAAAGGTGTGGGACCCACGCTCCGAAGGGAAATCTCTCTCTAGGACCGTCCTGGGGTCAGGGGTAATAGGGATGGAGACCCGGAGTCCCACTTTTCCCTCGTGCCGGCTCAGTGGCCGCCGTGGGTGCGCGCGCGAGCCCGGGGAAGGAAGGTACCTCTCTGACATTTCGTTCTGGTGACGCGCAGGTAACTTCATGGGGAAAAATCCACAGAGAGTCTGAGACGGTCGCCGGACTCGCCTCACAGCCTGGCTCCTTTCACCCCGGGTTGGGGGACGATCAAAGGCCAGGGCACACTTAAAGGTATTTCCCAGAACCCATCTATACTTAGAGTCAACTCTCAGCTGCACACAATTGCCCGAGAGCGCGTCACCCCGGTGGCCCCGAGCACTCCCAACTGTCAGAATATTTTTTTGGATTAACCTCTTCAAAATGTTAAAATGTTAAGTGCTTTCCTCCTCCTCCCCGCCCTTAAAAAAAAAAGGCCCCAACACATTAAAAAACAAAAACAAACAAACAAACAAACAAAAAAACCCCATACCCCACAATCAAACTTTTAAACATGTAAAATAATAAAACCAACTCACCAAGTTAGAAGGGAAGAGAATAAACCCCAAAAGGCTCCCAATAAGGCGGAGGCTGGGCCTCCGGAGCCTTCTTATAAACCGCTCGGTAACATGAGAAAAAGGTTTAACCCCTTAGGGCGTGGGCCAGAGTCTCTATCAAGTTGGCTCCGGCCGGGGAGCCTGAAATACTCTGGCCCCCAACCCACGCCAGCCTCGGCCACCCGAGCCACACCCTCCCCCCGCCCCCCAACCCTGTCGCCTCCTCCCGGGCCGTGCGTGCCGCCGCCCGCGCCCCGGCCCCGCTTCTCTCTGCCTATCTCTTATCCTATACCGGCTGCAGCCGGTCTCCGCCGGCCTCGGGGGCGCGCCGCCGACCATGTGCTGGGAGCGCCGAGCGCCTGCAAGGAGGGGGCCGGCCTGGTGCGCGCGCGCGGGCCCACGTGGATCGGGCCCGCGCAAGGCACGCGCCCCGCCTGCCGGCTGCTGGGGCTGGGGGTCACGGAAGGTAACCGCGCTGCCATCGCGGGTCGCCCATCCCCGCCGACGCCTCTGGGGTCCTTGGCCCGACGCCCTCATCCCCTCATCCGCGCGTGCTCGTGTGATCCCGGTCCGATCAGAACCCGGCACTTAGCTGCAGTGCGAGCGGGAGCGCGATCGAGCCCGGGGCTATCGAGTGCTCCCTGCACCCCCTCGCCGTGCGCAGCTCCCGGGTCCGCCCGCGCCCTGAGGATTTGGGGAACCAGTGAGGAGGCTAGGAGGGGGTGCGGGGGGGGGTGGACAGGGGAGGCGCGCGTTTGGGATGGTCCCGCGTGTCGCTGGTCCCGGACTGAACAGGTTCCTTCCAGTTTGGGTGTGAGCGGAGCACGCGCGGGATCCCGAGTTCCTCCTCTAGAGACCACTTCCCCCCTCAAATTTCGTCAACTCGCGCGCCCCGCCAGTTCTCCTTCCGGGAGTGGGGGTGGGGGGGTAAGTGCCGCAATGGGCCCCAAGGAGCCCGCGGCTAGGTTGCTGCGGGTGGATTGTCGTCCACCATCCCCACCCCGTGCCGCCTTGTTTGCAACCGCAGCAGCCACCAGCCGCCAGCATCCGCGCTGTGCGAAAGGGATGGGAGAAGCCTGGCTGAGTCAGCATCTCCGCTCCTCCGTGCGCGTGCACCCGCCTAGGCGGGAGCGCAGGTGCACGGCAGCCTTAGCCCCCGAGAGGCCTCTGTAGGGGATCAGGACCCCCACGCCTCCAAGACCCTTGGCCCCCAAGGTCACTATGAACTAAATGGATGCTTCCCAAGAAGCCCGAGTTATTCCTGAGGACAGCACGTGTTTGAGGATTAGGGACTGTTCAGAGCCAGAGGGGGCGCAAAGTTGCTTTCCTGGACTCCATCTCACATCTCTGGAGAAAAACTGGGAACTGCCTCGCAGCAAATGCCGTGTCTCCGCATTCCGCCCCCCCCCCCCCCCCCGCAGCCTTAGGCAACCCATGTTGCTTGGTTGTGGTTCAGAGATTGTCTTTCTAGTGTTAGAAACTCCGGGAGAACCTACTTCGGGAGTGTGCCTGAAGGGTCGCCACAGGGAGGAACACCCGTTCTAAATTTTAATAAAAAACCCTTCCTTGCTCTGTGGTTTCCCCCGCGATTTGGGAATGCAGTCATCCAGTGCTGTTAATAGGCTCTGGTGTACGCTAAGTGGGGTAGCGGGGGTATTGGTACATAGTGTGTTATTATGGTCACTGTAGTCCAGCCTGGCTACCACTGAATAATAGCTGGCAAATTTGTGGCAATAGTTAAACCTTTACCCCATCCCAGACAGGTGTGGTCCATGCTGGCTTCAAACTTATATTTGAACCCCCATCCTGGTTTGTTTGTTTTTTAAAGACATGATCTCACTAGCCAAGACTAGCCTAAAACTGAAGATCCTCCTGTCTCGACCTACAGAGCTGTGGGGATCACAGGCTTTCATAACCATGGTGTATTAGTCAGGGTTCTCTAAAGTCCCAGAACGTATGGGGAGTCTCTAGTTAGGGAATTTGTTGATGACTTACAGCCTGTAGTCAAAGGAATGGAAGTCCAAGGATCTAGCAGTTGCTCAGTCCCACAAGGCAAGCAGACAAGGGAGGAAGAGTGAGTGAGTCTTCTTCCAATGTCCTTATTTAGGTCTCCAGCAGAGGGTGTGGCCCAGTTTAAAGGTGTGTGCCACCATGCCTTTATCCCAGATGACCTTGAACTCAGAGATCTCCCTGTCTTGTCTTCTGGAATTTTCAACCATTATGCCTCAAGATCTCCATCCCAAGATCCAGGTTAGAAATTTGTAGCGTCCAGATCTCCAGATTAGGATCAATGGTGAGCCTTTCGATTCTGGATTGTAGTTCATTCCAGATATAGTCAAGTTGACAACCAGGAATAGCCACTACACATGGTCTGTCTGTAACGAGTCTGCACCGCTTAGGCTCAACCCATTCTCCAGCTTATAGGCACAGTACACTCTGCCTGGCTGGAAATGGCGTGTTTTTAAGATATGTTTTAAAGATGGAGTTCTGGCTGATCTTGGACTTGCAATCTCCCAAGTTCTGAAAATGCTGGCATATGCCGTGATGCCTACCTCTTGAGTTTTTTTTCAACCTCTTGAGTTTAAAAATTAGACAGTGCCCAAAGTTCTAGCCATCAATGAATGATGGAGCAGATAAAACCAGGCTGTTGGAGGCAGTAACAGCAACCAGGTAGAATGATTAATAATGCATTACTGCTATTTTATTATAACTCACTGTTTCATATTTGTGTTGGTTCCGACACTGAATTAAGTGCCGCCCGTGTGACTTCATGTGTTTGTTTGTTTTGTTTTTCCAGATAGGGTTTCTCTGTGTAATAGCTCTGGCTATCCTTGTAAACCAGGCAGCCCTCAAACTCAGACCTGCCAAAGGCATGGACTGCTATGCCTGGCGTGTTCGAGTTTTTTGAGATAAAATCTGACGAGGATGACCTTAAATTCCCGATCCTCTGAATTCACCTCCCAAGTGCTGGAATTATAGGTCTGCTCCACCATGTCCTGGTGTGGTGTAAGTAGCCCTCTGCAAAGGATAGTCATGATTCCCATTGTAGAGATGAGGTAGGTTGAGGCGAGAGCACTGGTCACATGACATTTGTAGCTACCCACCTTGATGTGGGCCACTGGTGTTTGGATAAGGAAAGGTGTCTGGAATCCAGCCTTGCTGGCTGCAGGCTGATGACTTGCTAGGTTAGAAACGGGCCTCACCTTTTCCCCTTAAAGCCTAGTGATCCAAGGGAAAGATGAAAACCCTTGTTTTTCTCACTTCTTCAATACTGCATTACCATTGCTAATCAAAGCCCCCAAACAGAACTAACTTTGTTTAGTCCTAAATAAGAACAAAGAGACCTTTGCAGTCTGGAGTACAGGACCAGAAAAATCAGGAAATTAAGCTAAGGGCCCTGCTTCACTGTTGTCCTTCTCAGTAGGTCAGTGGGAGTCTGTGGCGCGGGCAGAACCCCCTCTGGCCCTTCCTCTGCAGCAGACAGGGCTGTAAGTTTGTTGTGAGAGTCCCTCAGCATCTTCTTGGGGGTTTGGGGAAAACAGCTTCTTCAGAGCTGCCCCGGGTGCACTCTCTCTCTCTTTTTTTTTCCTAGCCCTCTTGCTTAGGGTTATTTGCATGAGAACAGATTCCTTTGTGCGAAGTTGGCCTGCCTGTTCCCTGTCCCGCACTTATAGTCTTTGGGTTGGGTTGCTAGGCAGATATGACCTAGGCTTACAAATAAGCTCATCGCTTTTACCAGCCTGTGAGAACTTCCCCTCGGGAAGCAGACTGAAAGGAGTCTCTCCTGGAGCTCAGAGGGAGGGTCTTGCAAGCCTGCTCTGGGCTGCCGCATCTTCAGAATCCTCTCAGAAGAGGAGAACATGCGAGAGGCTATTAGGGAAGGTCTCAGACCCTCAGGGTTCCACTTCCCCTTTTCCTGTCTCCATTTCACCTGCTGGACACCCATCTAAGGGCTTCCGTTCTGCCTGAGAAGCTCAGATCCTATTATAGTTAATTCTTGCTTTTTAAAAAAAAACACGGTAATGTCGGTTTCCCTAGTTGGCAGAGAAGCTCACGTCTGTGTCCTCCTCTAGGGACTCTTCAGGGAACCGAAGTATCTAGGTAGAGAAGCTGCGTGTTTATCTTGTGGTCTTGACTCCCACTTGATAGGCTGTAGAAAGGAGAGAGGAGAAACTGCTCTGAGGGACTGTGGGTGTTGTGATCATAAAAAGAGAAAAGAGGTTAAGAGAATATGTTCTATGGCGGTGTGGGGGAAGGGTGTGCCTCAGCAGGCCCATGTCGAGGCATCCCTTCCCCCTGAGGGACCAGACACATGACAATATAGTATAGAATAGAGTTTATTCCGGGCATGGGGAGGAGAGTTAAGAGGGTAGTAGAGACAGAAAGGCAAAGAGAGGGAGAGAGTAGAGAAGCAGAGGCCGGTCATAACCACATGGAGAGAGGGGGAGGGGAGGAGAGCCCAAGAGGGGGCAAGAGAGAAGTTAGGAGAGTGTGAGAATAAGAGACCAAGAGAGAGAGAGAGAGGAGGGGCAAGCAGCCCCTTTTAGAGTAGGCCAGGCCTACCTGGCTGTTGCCAGGTAACTGTGGGGCGGGGCATACCTAGCTGTTGCCAGGTAACTGTAGGGTGGAGCTTAGACAGAATCTTATCAGTGGGTATTTGGAGAGGAACAGCTAGTGATGGTGTTACAGAACTTAGGGGGGTCACAGTTTGTACCCTCCAAAAGCCAAAAACAGCCACCTGTCCTTAAGAAGCCAATTGAAGGAGCCGAATAAATAGAAACAGGAAGGGGTAATTTATTCAATACAGTCACATTGGAAATTGGAATCAAGAGACCTAGTGACCCGCCTCCCCCCATCCTGACTGACTGCAGGGTCCTGAAGTGAGAGGAAATAAAGAAGCAGAGACATCTAAGCAACTCCTGTCGTGTCACCATCACCCAGCATTGTCTGAACTTACACTGTAGGGTGGTCTGACAAGTTGTTACATCTGGGAGACCAGCTCTCCTTCCTGGTGGTGCATTTTCCTTCACCCAGCATGGGGTTCCAGGGGAGGGGCACCTCCTAGTCTGTGGGGGGGGTGGCCCATTGTTTCAATAGTCTGATAGTCAGAGAGACACGGTTCTTTTTAAAGTGTCTTCTTTTCTGCTGGACTGGTTGTAACGGACAAGGACAGGACAGTACTCCCCACAGTGTCCCAGGCTCAAGGAGTGAAGGTTTATAAGGGCTTGCTGCTGTGCTGGTGTCCCAGAGAGCTTCCTTCCACAAAGTGTCACCCTGTAGCTCCTGGGGTGTTGAGTAGAATGGAGCTCTGTGGCCTGTAGAATCAGCAGGGAGGATCTTGGGAAGTTTGGTGTGTGTGTGTGTGTGTGTGTGTGTGTGTGTGTGTGTGTGTGTGTGTGTGTAGGGAGTGTGAGCCAAAGGAGGGCGCACGGAATGAGAGGAAGGCAGGAGTGGGTGAGAGCATGCTGTATTTGGGGACAGTGAGGTCACTCAGAGCAGTGGGGGCCTGTGCGGACGTTCATTCCATCACACCCTGTTATCATCCAGTGCCCTATTGATGACTTGCCCATGGCTGTGTCTCATTAACTCCGGAGCAACTTGGATTTCAACACCACCGCTCTTCTCTCCCAGCCTTCTCCATCTTCCTCTTGCTTGTGGCTCCTGGAGTGTGTCATCCTCCGGTACTTAAAAAAAGGGGGGAAAAAAAAACCCAGCCACACGAAAGGGAACATAGCCTTGGGCCTATGACAAACGTCCTAAAAAACAAACCCAAATTGTCAGAACAAAGTGTTAATCATGTTGCATTTAGGAATGAATCCATGTGATATTGAGCTTTATAATGTGGCTTTGGGTCGTGAAAGCTAATCTGAGAGATGTTGGAAAGCTGTGTATTGAAGCACTGACCTTTGCTCCAGTGAAATCTAGCTCCCTCCCCCAGCCCCCCCCCGCCCTCCCCCACCCCCACCCTCCCACAGTTGCTGAGGTGGTTCAACCTGCCTTGCTCCTCTTGGCTTAAGGAAATGAAAGCCTGCTCGTCTACTATCTGTGGCTCCGAGAGAGTCCCTGGCTTCCTCTGTCTTGTCTAAACACACACTCATGGGTCCCCTGGAAGACAGATAGTCTTAGCCTCTTTTTGGTTTTTTGGTTTTTTTTTTTTTTTAACTCTTTAGGAGCAAGACAGCTGCTTGCTTCCTGGTGGCTAAGAAGTACAGCTATCATATGATTCTAGGACTGTCCTAGGGAGAAGAGGCCAGGAGAGGCCCTACCTGGTTGGAACTCTGCTGTGATCTGTGGAGAGCTCCGGCATTAGGTGGACTTGGGAGGGATGTCCAGGAACTCTGGTGAATGCTATTGTCTCCCACAAAAAAACCATGCCTGGGGTGTGCTCACTTCTCTGAATTATTTATTTATATTTTTAAATAGTTTATTTATTTTTACGTTATGTGCGTTGATGTTTTGCCTGCAGTGTGTCTGTGTGAGGGTGTCAGATCCCCTGGAACTAGTGCCAGAGACAGTTGTGAGTCACCATGTGGGTGCTGGGAATTGAACCCCGGTTCTCTGCGAGGGCAGTCAGTGCTCTTAACTGCTGAGCCATCTCTCGAGCTCCTCTGAATTATTTATTATCCAGTTCAGATGATAGGAACTATGTCTTACTGAAGGTAGGCTTTTTCTCTTTTTCTTTGGAGTGTGAGTGTGGTGTGTGTGTGTGTGAGTGTGTGGTATGTTTGTGAGTGTGTGTGAGTGTGTGGTATGTGAGAGTGTGGTGTGTGAGTGTGTGGTGTGTGAGCGTGGTGTGTGTGTGTGTGAATGTGGTGTGTGAATGTGGTATGTGTGTATGGTGTGTGTGGTGTGTATGAGTGTGTGGTGTGTGCGAGCATGGCGTATGTGTGTGTGTGTGTGGTGTGTGTGTGTGGTGTATGAGTGTGGTGTGTGTGTGGGGGTGTATGAGTGTGTGGTGTGTGTGTATGTGTGTGCGGTGTGAGTATGGTATGAGTGTGTGTGAGTGTGGTATTTGTGTGTGTGTGGTGTATGAGTGTGTGGTGTGTGTGTGTGTGTGTATGGTGTGAGTATGGTATGAGTGTGTGTGAGTGTGGTATTTGTGTGTGTGTGGTGTATGAGTGTGTGGTGTGTGGTGTGTGCGCACACACACACATCAGAGGCCAGGCATCTTCTTCTATTGCTCTCCACCTTACTTGTTTGAGATCTGGTCTCTTGTTAAACCAGAAGCTCATCTTTTCAGGAAGGGGGAGTTGCCAGCATCCCCGGGGATTCCTCCTGCACCCCCCACCCCCCACTGGGATTACACCGCCTTGCCTGGCTTTCAGGTCTGTGCTGGGGATCTGAAATCAGGTCCTCATCCTTGTGAAGTAGGCACCTGACAGTTTCTTTTTCTTTTTCTTTTTTTCCCTCAGAGCTGGGGATGGAACCAAAGGGCTGACGAGGGTTGTTAGGCAAGCACTCAACCACCAAACCACACCTCCGCCCTCTAAGACAGCTTTTCAACGGGTAACGCCATTTTTACAAGTGACTATCTGGAAGGAGTTAGAAAAGGCCATCTGAGGTTAGGGGAAAGCTGGGTTTTCAGGGCAGGGCCGATAGGGCCGGGACTTCATTGTTCAGTGCTGAATGCCCTCATTCAGCAGATACTGATTGAACACTTTCCGAGCAAGGTACTGGGATTAGGCAGTGCATGAAACATACCGAAGTTCCCTCCATTACTGAGTTGCCAGCATGCTCAGGCAAGCGTCTCGGATGAGTCCTGTAGCTCCTACATTCAGCACCAGCAAAGGGGAAATTCCCCCCCCCCACACACACACACCAGTCATTTAGACATCATTGCTATAGTGCCCAAACCAGATTTGCTGGAAGAGAGAACTTTTACCAACAATGTCAGCTGTCAACAGGCTCTGCCCAGCAGAGGGACCTAGCTCACGGTTAGCAGAGATGGCACAGTGATGGGACCCTGTGACAAGGAGTCTTAGTTTGAGAGCTGGAAAGTGCAAACCAGAATGACCTTTCGCTCCCCTTCCTGCATTGCTCAGGCCCCAGGTGTTTGGGGCTTCTCCCTTTGCTCGGAGAACACCACCAGAACTCGCTGACACACGGCTCCAGTAAGGACGCACACACCAATAGCTGCAGGAGGTCTGGATTTCACCACCAGAGCTGCGAGAGCTTTTGTTCAATAGCAATTTCAGTAAGGCGTTGGACTTTCGTCACCCTCTTTCCTGACATCTTTTTAGTGCTCAAAGCAACGGAGAGACCAACACACAAGAGCTGGCCTTTCAGAGTACAGCTTGGGTTGTTTCGTTTTCCTGTGTTGTTGGAAGTGAAGGACATTAACTGTGGCTTTGTTTCCAGCTAAGTGAGGAACCAGAGACACAGAGATTCTGTGACATAGTCAGTGTCACCCAGCTAGCAGGTGACTGTGCTGAACTCATAATCTTAAGAGACACCCTACATGGGGTGTCGGATGTAGCTTAGCGGTAGAGAGCTTACCTAGCATGCAAAAGGCCCAGGGTTTGATCTCCAGGACCCCAGAAAAGAGAAGGTAGCTGTGGAGATGGCTCAGTGGTTAACGTGCTTACCATTCAAGCTTGAGGAGGGGTTCAGATTCCTAGCAGCCAGATAGCTTCCCTGGCTTGTATGTGGCGGCTATGTTGGCTCTCTCCGTTAATCCTGCCAGGCCGCCTCCATCCTAGTGGCATCACCCGCCCTCATTACCTTCTCTTGGTACCGTCAAGTCATGGGGAGTTACAGCCTTGTCATCCCAGGTTCAGGAGTCTGATGAGAAAAAACTTGAACTTGAATCAGATTTCACTCCTACACCCTCTGTTCCTCTGCAGAGGAGGAAAGAGCTGAAGAAACATTTTATGTAACGATACCATAGGGGATACAAGTTAGCTAAACCCAAATTTGGAGCAAGCGAGTCCATTTGTCTTTTATGTATATTACAGGGGAGCATTTAAAAAGAGAAGGAACGGGAACTGAACGCATTGCCTGTCAGGGAAACCTTGTCTAGATCCGGCTTGGAATAAAAAAGAGTCTCATCCTGCTTGTGAAAGCTGTGTGCGTGCGGGCAGTCGGGCGGTGCGAACCTGTCATCCTGGTGCTTGCTGGGATGGTCTTTCAAAAACTGGGTTTATGGGGGATACCAACTTCATCAATGGATCAATCCGCCAGTGACTCCAGGCCAGCCTGTCTCAAAACAAACAAACAAAAAACAACAGCAGCCGGGCAGTGGTGGCGCACGCCTTTAATCCCAGCATTTGGGAGGCAGAGGCAGGTGGATTTCTGAGTTTGAGGCCAGCCTGGTCTACAGAGTGAGTTCCAGGACAGCCAGGG
This sequence comes from Tokudaia tokunoshimensis, assembly GCA_036184795.1. Lineage (NCBI taxonomy): Eukaryota > Metazoa > Chordata > Mammalia > Rodentia > Muridae > Tokudaia > Tokudaia tokunoshimensis. Next base: position 12,634,382 of record BTHU01000010.1, on the reverse strand, counting down.
CTACACAGAGAAACCTTTCTCGAAAAACCAAAAAAAAAAAAAATAAATAAAAATAAAAAAATAAATGAATAAATAAATAATCTGAAAGCAGAGGCTGGAGAGATGGTTCAGCGCTGAGAGCAGCTGCAGAGGACCTGGGTTCAGTTTCCAACTCTTACCCAGTGGCCCACACTGCCTGTAACTCCTGTTCCAGGGGATCTGATGTCTGGTTTTGACCTCCACAGGGACCAGGTACACATGTGACAAACAGATATACATATAGGCAAATCATTCATACAATAAAGATATAAGATTTAACAAAGGAAAAGAGCAGCTACAATCAAGCCTCTACCATAGGAGCCTTTGAGTGAGGATAGTTCTTATTCCAAAATATAACACAGGGTGTCTGGGATTTACTTAAAAAATAATCTAGAATGAGTCTGGAGAGATGGGTAGTCAGTGGATAAGAGTGCTGCTTCCTGCTCTAACAGAGGACCTGAGTTTAGTTCCTGACACCCAAGTCAAGAGACTCACAGTTTCCAGACTGGCTATGAATTGATACTTGTTGGGTTTACATCCTGGATGAGTAGGTGTGAGTTTCTCAAGGTTGGTATGTCTTGCCACATCCACAGTGAAATATTTAGCAAATAATAAGCAAATATAGCTTATAAAAACATCCTTAAAATTAACCTCACTGTTCTGGGGGTGGGGTGGGGTTCAGGTATGTGACCCCCAAGCCCTTTCCCCTTGGTGGTTTGTTTTCTCCGGTGGGGGAGAGAGGTTTAAAGACAAGATGGGATGCAGAGGAACAATTGCTTCCTCAGGTCTTTTGTGCTCAAGAACCAGATATAATTTCTGAAGGGCTCCTGGGCTTCTAGATGCATGGCGTGAAGCCACTTTTTTGGCGCTCCCAGATTGGCTTCTGCCACATGGTTTCCGGCTGTGACAATCTCCACAGGTGGTCTTAGCCTAAACCTGGACAGGATGTCCTTTCCCTCCTGGTGATCACTTTCCTGGCAACAATGGCTCCCAGAAGGGAAAAACAGGATCTGGCTAGAGCTGCATAATGCATAAAGAAATCCGTAAATAAAGGTCTCAGTGAAGTAAATGGAATTGCTTTCCCAACCTCAATGAAGATACTCTTTTTTGGTTTTTCAAGACTCTCCCTCCCTCCCTCCCTCTCTCTCTCTCTCTCTCTCTCTCTCTCTCTCTCTCTCTCTCTCTCTCTCTCTCTGTAGACCAGACTGGCCTCGAACTCAGAGATCCCCCTGCCTCTACCTCCCGAGTGCTGGAATCAAAGGCCTGTGCCACCACTGCCCGGCTTTGGTGGAGGCATTTTACCAAAGATGTATTCCTTACTGTGACTCCCTTGCTGTGACAAAATACGGGGTGAAAAGAACCGAAGGAGAGGAGGAAGGGTTTTTTGGCCTGCTAGAAGGCAGTCAATCTTTGGAGAGTGACAGGACATTGCCTTCTATGAAGTTCAGGCTGGCAAACCACAAAACTGAGTTAGAATCCTCCAGCCCCACCAAGGGGCAAGGCAAAATTTAAGGAGTCACCATTCTTAGGCTCTGTGAGTGCAGGGTGTCCCCTGATCGTGGGCTGCCTCTGTCTCCTCTGCCTCCCTCAGCCCGCACTCTCCTCACCCAGACATCTCACAGCTAGTTACATTTTTGTATTCTCAATGTAGCAGCCCCAGGGATTCTGTTACTGTCTCATCTCGCCATCTCGTCCTCTCACCAGCCCTCCTCTGCCTTCCAGTCAGCCTTGCTTTGCTCCGACTTCACTATTCCCTTCCTCATTCTCCTTGCTTGACCTGGCCAGGTCGGGTTAGGTTTTGTTTTGTTTTGTTTTATGAACTTGACATAAGTTAGGGTCATCTCAGAAGAGGAAACCTCAGCTGAGAAAATGCCTCCAACAGATTGGCTTGTAGGCAAGTCATGAGAGCATTTTCTTAATTAATGATTGATACGTGAGGGCTCGGCCAGTGGACAATGCTATCCCTAGATAGGCAGTTCTGGGTGGTTTAAGAAAGCGAGCTGAGCAAGCCATGGAGAGCAACCCTGTGAGCTGTCTCCCTCCATGGCCTCCACTTCAGTTCCTTCCTGTAGCCTGTTGCGGGAAATATTAAAAAAAACGACCCGCCATCTCTCCTGCCCCGCCGAGCCACATTCCTGCTCTAGTACCGGCACTGGCGGGCCACAACACCATGTCTGCGTGTTCTTGCTATTCTCTCCCAGCTACCCCCCAGCCCCACATCCAGTATCCCAGCTGTGTTCCCTGCTCTGGCTCGCTTGTCCCTGGAGCTGCTAATTCCCTCTCTGTCATAAACCCCTGTAATCAGCGGACCCACATTCCAGTAACCAAGTTAATCAAAACTCTTAAAGCCTAATTAACCAATCAGATTTATGTATCAATAATTTCACAATCTACAAGATGCCGATACAATAATTTTAGAGCCAATAGATAATGGTAAAAGCTTTATCCCAACATTTCTAACTTCGTGAAATCTTAGCCACTTGTGGCTGGTAATTGCCACGCCAGTTCATGTCCTTGGCCTTGATTCTTCTCTCTACCCTCTGGCACGCTCCCTCTCTCTGCCACTCTTAGCTCCTCCCCCTTTCCCTGTCCAATCACAGACCTCCTCTGCGCTAAGTAATTGGACCGGGGAAATCCTGCCCTCACTTCCCTTGGTAGCAGACTGAGCTATAAGATGAAATAAACCCTTTCTCCCCTAAGTTGCTTTTGCCCATGGCAGAACAGGAAGCAAGTTTGTCTTCACAATTACCTCTTTGTAGCTTGCCACTTGCTCTAGATCTCGGCCTTCCCTGATAGTTCTGCCTGTGGCATTCTTGCCTTATTATATACCCTTGTCTCCCAAGACTCTTCGACCGCCTTTTGGGAGTACCCTGAACCCCTTTTTGACTGTGCACCCGCCCACTCCACACATCTGACACCTTTGTGCTTCGATTTCCACAGCTTTCCTATTTTTCTCCATGTTCCCCTCCCCTAGAACAAACCAAAGTGGTGCAAAGGGGGGGCGGGATTTTGTCTGTTTCATTCATGACTGCATGTACCGTACCTCGATTAAAGTGCTAGCAGCACACATGTGGTGATCAAGTGCCTGGGAGAACCACCCTTGACCTCATGTGGACAGCTGGTGCCCAAGGCTCCTCCTGGTAAGTCCCCATGTGACTCTTGGCTCTTTGCCCGCGTATAGGCCATGCCCTGAGTTGACTGGCGAAGCAAACAACAGGACTCTGCAATCAGACACTGACTTCTCCTTTCTCCTTTGTCTTTGTTGGCCTCGGTTCATCCGAAAGCTTCGTTTCTGGAAAACCAACAGAGCCCGGAGCCAGAAAGGTCTGCCCGATCTCCTTGTTGTTTCAGCTGTTTTCAAGGTTCTCTTACGAGGATGCTTGGCCACAGGGAGGGCTGTGGGAAGCCAGGGTCAGGTGATGGAGTGGACGTCCAGCCAGAGGTTACTCAGATACTGTCCAGCACATCTGCAGATTGCCTTAGAGCATGTATGCCTCTCAGCTGAGAGCCTGTTTGTGGCTCCTTTCTCTATCGTCAACCCATAAGCAAACCTGGAAACTAAAAGGAAGCTAACCTATAACACAACTAGCAGCCTTGCCTTATAACTAGGCTCAGGGGCTGGGTGGGGGGGTAGGATAGGTCACTGAATAGCACCTGCTTAGCATGCATGAGGGGCCTGTGTTCAACCTCTAGAATTTCAACCAAGCAACAAAGTCAGGGGTAGAGAGAACATGAGTTGTTGGGGGAAGTTGACTGGCAGCTGAGGTTTGCTCTAATGCCTGGGAAGTAGAGTTGATGATACCTGCTCAGCGGGGAGCTATCACAGTCCACAGTCCGCTGGAGCAGGTAGCCTTCATTTTGTGACATGTAGAGATAAGTGGCCCAGTACCTTCCACTGAAGTGGAAAGAAGAGGGAATGCTTAGTTTGTCAAACTAATTTGCTGGCACTGTCAGGAGGAGAACTCCTTGCCTGTGCCTACTCTCTTTTTCCTTTCCATTCCTTTCCTTTCCTTTTTAAAAAAGATTTATTTATTTATTTCATCTATGTGAGTACACTGTAGTTGTCTTCAGACACACCAGAAGAGGGCATCGGATCCCATTACGGATGGTTGTGAGCTACCATGTGGTTCTGGGAATTGAACTCAGGACCTCTGCAAGAGCAGTCAGTGCTCTTAACCCCTGAGCCATCTCTCCAGTCCCTCTTTCCCTCTCCTATGTGCACATTTATGTGATGTGTGTCTGTCCATGGGGTGATATGTATCTGTCCATGGCTGCACACGTGTGTCAAGAGCAGACGTTAACCTCAAAGGCAAGATCTTTCACGGACCAGGAATTTGCTAATTTGGTTAGGTTGGTTGGCCAGAAAGTCTCAGGGATCTGTGTGCTGGGAGGAGCAGCCCTTAGCACCACACTGCTCTTTTGTGGGTTTTGGGTTTGAACTCATGTCCTCACACTTTCAGAGCAAGTACTTTACCAACAGAGCTATCTTAATCACTTTGGCAGTCTCTCTAGTCCCTCCTTCCTGAAAGAGATTCATTCATAAAAACCGAGTTGGGAAAGCGACATCAGATCACATCCCAGGGGAGTACATGAGGGCCGTTTTCTTTAGGACAAAGACGTGTAGAATTTCAGTATGAATCTTCACTGAAGCCTGTGGTTCAAGTCCATCCTTTGACTGACTAGTTTGTCTCTTCCCTTTGGTTAAAGAAAGTAAGTAAATGAGCAGAAAGGACTGAAATGTCCCCTTGGAGGTATGGATGTGAAGAATTCTGCAGTAGTCTGCTGGCTAAGTGACCTCAGTTCTAGTCTATGAAGATTCAAAGTGCAGTGTTAACGCCTCCTTTCAAAAATCCTCAAAAGAATGCCTTGCCATGTTTTCTGAAAGAAAACAAATCTAGTTTGATTTCCACTTTAATTTAAGCTTCCTTCGTAAATGAATTTCCCCCCTGGAATTCTTGTAAGGTCAGGTCATCCAGAGATGGATTATTGACCAGAAATGAGGCCACACTAATGCCCTAAGCCAAACAGCTTTAAGAAGAAAAGTCTCCCGTGGCTGTTGCTCATGGGTAAACGCCTGTAGAAAGAGGCTGGGAATTAACCAGCAGGTGAACAAGTATTTACTGAGCACCCTCCTTGTGCAAGAGTCTTCCAGAAAGGGAGAAGTCTTTGAGATCAGTGGATACCACTTGAATAATCAAGTGCGAAGTAAGTCCTTTTGGGAAGCTGAAGGGTTTGCATTTCTAAACATTTGGCTCCTGGGCCTCCAGATGGGACTTTTGTTTATTTTGAAGGAGGATGTCTCTGTCCATTCCTTTTTTTTTTTAAGGAGATCTTCTAGAACTCCCATCTACTGAAGCTAACGGTGGGGTTAGCTGATCATAATATCTGACTATGGGGATTGGCTCAGTGGGTAGAGGCGCTTGCCACCAAGCCTAACAGCCTGAGTTTGATCCCTGGGACCCACTGGATGGAAGGAGACACCTGACTCCTGCAAGTTGTCCTCTGGCTTCCACATGTGAGAGCCACATGTTTGTGTGAACGAACATAGGCACGGAATCATGTAACTTTTGGGGGGGGGTGTCTCACTTTCTAGTCCTGGCTGGCCTGGAATTTGCTACATAGACCAGCCCTTGGCCCCAAAGTCATTAGAGATCCACCTGCGTCTGCCTCCCAAGTGCTAAGATTAAAAGAAACACACCACTATGCTTGGCTCACAAAGAGCCACAATTTGAATATGTATATTATACTTTTTTAAAAACATAAATAGCATGTGAAAGAGCTCCAGCCTGTAGCAGTTTTATGCATTACAGATTGGTTCTTTGATTATCTTCCACGGGTGGAAGGCTGTTATTAGCTCTAGAATTTCAACACTGTCACCCTGCAAGTTTAGAGCCTTTAAGTAAACAAGGAACGACTGTATTCTCAGCTCTATTTGCCACCTCCAGCTGGACATCTAAAGAACCTCGTGCCTCAGAACTTAGTCTGACACACTCTGCTTTCAGGTTCGTCCACCGGAACTGAGTCATCTCCACTTAGGCCACGGAGTTTCCTTTTTCTTCAAGGCCTGGAGTGATATTTTTATTCCCCAACATCTTACTATTCCAAGAGCGAACCAAGGACAAAGGGTGTAGTTCTCACCTGGGAGCTTGCTCAAATTCATATCTCAAAGCCAGGTGTGTTAGCTCACACCTGCGATCCCAGAGCGAGAGAAGCAGAAGGAGGAGAAGGATCGGGAACTCAAGGTCGTCCTGTGCTGTATAATGAGCTTGGGCCGCAAGAGATCCTGTCTTGGAAAATCAGTTCAACGAACAGAAAATGGTCCCAGCCTTCCCACTGATTTGTGGCTTTGCTTGTTTGTTTGGGTTTTTTTTGAGAGTGGGTCTCTGGCTGGTCTTCAACTGGCTATGTAGTAGAGGGTGACCTTGAACTTCAGATCTTTCTGTCCCGCTCCTACCTGCAGAGTCCTGGGATCCTGGATACACTTGACCATGCATAGTTTATGGAATGCCGAGGATTGAACCCAGGGCTTTGTGAGTGTGCCTGCTAATCAAGCACTCTGTATACACTGAGCTATATCCCCAGCTCTGAATTTGCTAATTCATATGCACATTCAGGTATGAGCATCATTGGCTAAATGGTGTTTGACAGCAATGCCTTGTGCATCTTGCGCATGCTAAATTACAGCCCTAGATTTTCTTCCTAAAAATGTCATGTTTAGAACGTGCAGAGACATGTTTCTATTTATTCTTTGGGACTTTGGTGGCAGCGTTTAATCATGAAAATTACGAACACAGAAAATTAGAAAGCATTCTACAGAAATGACTTACGTCCTCCAACTAGATCTATAATAAACTTTGTTTTCACAAGTCTCTTTTTTAACCCAAATTGATTTCTCTGGGGGAGGCTGTTTGTTTGCTTTGAGAAAGGGTCTTATGGGTCCCAGACTGGTCTCAGTAGCTGGGGATGACTTTAAACTTCTGGTCCTCTTGTCTCTACGTCACAAGTGCTGGTACAACAGCCAAACACTAACCTGGTTTATGAGGTGTTGGGGGATCGAACCTAGGGTTTTGTGTAAGCTAGGCAAGCACTCTATGAACAGTTATATCCTCAGCCACCTAGATTAACTCATGCCAAGAATTTTTTATGGAAACATTTAGATCATAACACGGCCATTCTAAACAATTGTGTCTTGATCATGGGACTTTAAAAAAAACCCTCTTAAAATTCTCAATGAGTTTGACCATTTTTGGTGGTAGGGGTTGGGGAGGCACTCTGGGAGGGGTTAGCAGACTGGAAGCTAGCTGTTCAGCATACTGGGGCTCGGTTATCCTCATTTATAGCGTGTGTGAATTGCAAAGGAGTCGTCTCTAATGTTACTGCCAACCCTGTTACTACAGGTCCATTGCAAATATTATTGTCATCCCTGTTTTCCAGGGGGAAGAAACTGATGAGCCAGTTAAATACTCGAAGAAGAAGGAAAACATCTGTTGGCATGGAAAAGTGATTATTTTCCCAAGCTACCGAGTAAAACACAACAGACCTGGCTGTTTCAACTCTGGTTTCTTGTCAGATTTTTGTTCCTTCAGGAACCCTTACAGGAACCTCCGCCATCTGGAACTCAGAAACTCATTTGGGGGCTGACCGTGGCTTCTAGAACATCCAGGTGTTCTGCAGATGTGAGAATGTATCCCACAGTCACCAGATGAAGTCCTAAGCAGATACAAGGCTTGTGTTGTGTTGCCTTAGCCTGCTTCTCTGAGTGCAAAGGGTCACCTCTTTGCTAAGTGGCCGAGAGTGGTTATTGACATTAATGTCTTAATGCTATACCCAGCCAGTCATCTTATTAAGCTGTGATGAGAAGACATCTTGAGGGCACCAACCCAGGTGACACATTCCTGACTCTCTTGGATTAGGATTCCATATGGGGACCTTGTTTCTGTAGCCCCTATCCTCCCTGTAGCCATTACTAACACCAGTGTGTTCTTGACAACTGGACTCCTTGGTGACTGGAAGGTGAACAAAGAGAAAACTCTTCCAGAGATTCAGTGACAATCCGTTAGCACTTAACCTAGACAACAGGAGTCTTTGTGTCCTACCATGGGCTGGCTCCTTCTAAAGGTTTTGTTGGTTGGCATGTCTTTTTCTGGATTTCTCTACCCTCTCGTGGATTTCTCTACCAGTGGGAAAACAAGAGCCCCCAAACCAAACATCGTGATCATTTTGGCTGATGACATGGGATGGGGTGATCTGGGAGCAAACTGGGCAGAAACAAAGGATACCACCAATCTTGACAAGATGGCTTCCGAAGGAATGAGGTGAGTCTTGAGAATGCCAAGTAAAGCTTTTGGTCATTCTAGTTTTTGTTGGGGGTACAGACAGTGTAAGTACTTTAAAAAAAGATTTATTTGCTTTACTTTGTAAGTATGTTTTGCCTGTGTGCATGTGTGTGAATCATGTGCATACATGTTTGTTGGACCCTAAGGAACTGGGATCACCATTGATGGTTATAAGCCAACATATGGGTGCTGGGAATTGAACCCCTTTAAGGTCAACAAGCACTCTTATCTGATGAACCATCTCTCCAGCTCTGATAAAGCACTTTAATAAGCAATTGATGAGTCTATGCCACTTTCATTACTTTATCGATTTGTTGTATTTGAAGCCAGTATAGCATCATACAGATATCTATTCATGTATATACTTACTTTCCTATCATCCATCTGTATGTCCCGTGTTCATCCATCTGCCCATCATCCCTTCATCTCCAATCAATCATCCATCCATGAATCCATCCATTCACTTACCCACCGTCCATTTGTCATCTGTCCATCCACCAATCCATATATCCACCCACTCACCCATCCAGCCATTCACTTGGTAAGATGTATGCTTGTTGGGCGTTGAGAATTTAGAAGTGAACAAGACAAAATTCCAAGTTACTTACTTACTTTCCTAAAGGGGAGACAGGCTAAGAGGAAAGTAGACAGTCAAATTACACATGTGCTCACTCTGGGGGGAGGGGGTTGTGGAGTCCAAAGGAGAAGGATGCTCAAGGGGATGCATGGCCTTTGATGAGCTAATGGAGAGCCACTGAGCACACACGTTTATTTGTGAACGGGCGCAACTAGCGTTTAAGGCACGTACATCTAAGGGATAACAAACGGGAGTGAATGTGTGTCTGACAGCTGTCGTGTCTATAGGGTAGCCACTGCAAAGTCTCATTCAAACCCCAGCTCCGTTGTTCACTCAGATGGAGAGCAAGAGCTTGAAGACTCCTTTGAGTCCCCCAAACCTTCTTTAATTCAGTGTTGAACCAGTTGGATGCAGGGGTGTGGCTGGGTAGCATGGATTCTGTCTGTGTTTTGTAAAATACCTACATTTGGCTCAGTGTGGAATGGCTCGTGGTAGCTGCTAGCAACAGCCTGGGGAACATCTCCACAGGGTTTCTGCCTCATACATCCCAGAGCTTGGATCTTTCCCCCATGAGATAAAGACCGTTGCATCTGACTTCACCTCCCCAGCCGTCATCATTCTTATCCCAGCCAAGGTGAGCTTTCTGGGTTATTCTGCTTCCAATCACTCAGAGGCATTAAAAACCCAAACCCCATAAAACACCTCACAAACTGTTCTTCTCCTCTGCCTCTCCATCTTGTGACTGGCTTCAGCTGTCACCTGCCTAGGTGAGCCTCCCTTTACTGACCTGTGTGGTGGGCACTTCCTGTGCTCACCATCCACTTCCTGTTTCGAGTCACTGCTCACCACAGAAGTCTCAGTTCGCCATGTGTTGGGTGTGCTCTACCCTTGAAGCTTTACATGATGAGTCTTTCCATAGCTGACCACATGGGTTGTGTTAAATGGCAGCCCCCTTTTCCAAATTCACGTCTATCCAGTGTAGGTGTTACAGTTCTGAGGGGGAAGGGTCTCCTCTATAGAAGTGTTGCAGCTCTGAAGGGCAAAGTATCCTGGTAACCAGGAGTCAAAGAGTACCACAAAGTCACACTGCACAACCAACCTCACACAAGATTTATTGGGAAAGACACAAGCTGCCTCTGCTTGGGTGAGAAGGGACAAGGAACTGAGCGGGAGGCAGGCCTTACATAGGGTTTCTTGGGGGTGGCGTTTTGCAGGGTGGGAATTGGTGGGATTTCAGGTTCTGAGTTTGGGGTCAGCCCAGGGATTAGTTGGATTTTTTTTTTGAGCTCAGGGATTGGTGGGTTCCCAAGTTGGGTGACTGGTGGGTTTTCAAGCCTGGGAAGTGAGCTCCGACCTTTGACCCTACACCCAAAACCCTTGAGTCTTCACAAATGCCAGTAAAGGATCTTGATGATTTGAACACAGTGGGTTTAGAGGTGGAAGCAAACACAATGACTAGTGTCATTGTAAGAATCGTGGGGGAGCAGGGAACAGTTGGGTAGCAGGGCACAGTGTGGGAACGGGGTACAGTGGTACAGGCCTGTGAGTCTAGCATGCAGGACTCTTAGACAGGAGGAAGGTCAAGAGTTAAGGCTAACCTGGGCTACATTGACTCCTACTACTACCTCCAAACCACAAACCCATTGGAAAAACAAAAAGAGGATATGGAAGCAGTAAAGTAAGGACAGAGAAAGCGATCAGAGGGAGATGGCTACCGAGGAGGACTGATCTCAGCCGCAGGAAGTTTGGAGAGGGACAGAGAGAACAGATTCTCCCTCAACTTCCAGAAGAAACCAACCTTGCTAAGGTTAACCATTTAAAAGCTCTGGCTTCCTGCCCTTCTGCTTCAAGCAATGCATTTGTAATTTTTTGCATCAGCAACAGAAACACACACACACACACATAGATACACACACACACACACACACATACACACACATACATACACACATACACACACACACACACACACACTGACCCTTCCTAGCTCTGGGCTTCAGAGAGAAAAGAAACTTACCTGTTCCCCACTTTCCCAGTCCTAGCACAAGCACAAGGCTTAATGTGTAACAAGCAATTAATATCCTCTCATCAATAGATGGGCTTTTGAGGGAGGCATCATGGGGTTCACCTGTACTCTCACCTTGCTAGAAGCTGAGTCAGGAAGCTGGCAAGCTTAAGGCCATCCTATCTCAAAAACTATAGGGTGTGTGTGTGTGGAGGGGGGCTGACTGCAGTAGTTTTTAAGATATCAGATGACATTTCATTGCTATTGTTTGTTTCAAGACAGGATTTCTCAGTGTAACATCCCTGGCTGTCCTGGGGCACATTCTGTATTCCAGGCTGGCCTTGAACTCACAGACTTCTGTCTGCCTCTACCTCCCAAGTACTGAGATTAAAGACATGCAACAGCATGGCTGTCATCTGTCTTGAGTCTTGTATGTTGAATTCCCCGACCTGGGAGACAGTTTCTCCAGATAGATCTCCCCGCATACCTGGCTTCTAAATTTTTGAGAGCGTCTTCTTGAGTATCCCAGTGGCTTCTCCAAGAGACCTGGGAAGCTCAGTCACCTCTTTTCCAAGCTGCCCCACTGATGCCCTACTGTGGGCAGAAACGGGCCAGGCGCAAGCCCAGTCTGGTGGGGACTTCGTTATTCTGCTCATCTGAGCCCGTGACAATGGTCAGGCGGAGTGTCCTCCACCATGAGATCAGCGGCTCTCCAATCTGTGCGTTGACTACGTGAAAGGCAGGCTTCCAACTAAATGACGACTGACGCTGGCTGAAGGGCTTATTCCTTAAATGTCGTCTACCTTTTAAATTCTTTTATTTCTTGATTTTTTAAAAAAATATTTATTTATTTTATGTATGTGAGTCACTGTCTTCAGACACAGCAGAAGAGGGCATTGGATGCCGTTACGGATGGTTATGAGCCACCATGTGGTTGCTGGGAATTGAACTCAGGACCTCTGGAAGAGCAGTCAGTGTTCTTAACCACTGAACCATCTCTCCAGTCCCTACTCCTTGATTTTTTAAAAAATACATGAGGCGGAAGCGTCCGCTAAGGTAGGGGTTCTCAACCTGTGGGGGTTGAGATCTCCGCATATCAGGTATTTTGCATATCTGCTGTTTACATTTGGGTTCATAACAGCGGCAAGATTAGAGTTATGAAGTAACAATGAAATAATCTTACGGTTGGGGGTCACCGTGACGTGGGGGACTGTATTAAAGGGTCGAAGCATTACGTAGGTTGAGGACCACTGTAGTAAAGCAAGCGTGTGGATGTCAGAAGACAGCTTGTAAGGCGTTGGTTCTCTCCGCCCACTGTATGGAGGCTGGGATCAAACTCACATAGGTTTGTCAGCAAAGAACTTACCAAGCCCTCTGACTGGCGCTGGCTTTTGTTGTTGTTTGTTTGTTTGTTTTGAGACAAGGTCTTTTGCTGGTTTGGAACTCACCTGATAGGCTTCTCTCGCTGACCAGAGATCCACTCAACTTCCTCTAAGTGGTCACCTTCATACCTGAAATTTTCCTTCTAAATGCAGATGCTGAAGATTGACCTCAGGTCCGCAGCTTGCAAGGCACACATTTCACTAACTGGGCCATTGCCACTGCCCACTTACAGGTGTTTTATGGGAGAGAAGGAGAATGACTGTGGCTATAAGGTAGGGGCTCCTAGCCAGCCCCGCCCACACATCGCCCTTCCGGCTTGCCTGGCTGACTGGTGAAGCTGAAAGCCTGCTGTGCGCATGCTACTCAAGCGCATCAATTAGCTCACTTTGCACCTTGCTCTTGCTTCCTGCGTGTCTCTTGCCCCCAGTTTAGTTCTGGGTCGAGTCAATGCCACTGCCGCTAGCAGTTTTGGGGCGGTTGCTTTGCCAGGCGCCAAAGATCAATAGTCACTATTCAAAGGTCAGAGGCTCTCAAGGACTTGAGAAGTGTTTCTAAAAAGGGTCTCAGTGAGTAATGAATTGAGCTGTCAATTCAGCCAAATACCTGGCTTAATTTCTGTTCTCAGAATTGACCACATTTCCTGTCACCTCAACAATCTCCCTCCCTTGCCCCTCTCCCTCTCCCTCCCTCCTCCCTTCCCTCTCCTTCCTCTCTCTCTCCTGACATGAAGGTTTGGCAGCCGTGTGTGTGTGTGTGTGTGTGTGTGTGTGTGTGTGTGTGTGTGTGTGTGTGTGTGTGTACTTGTAGTGACCTAAAGGAGGATGCCAGCCAGGCTGAACTCTTGCTCTCTGGTAGGAAGAGAAAGCTTCCCACCCCCAACCGTGTAACCCCGCCATAGACTGACACACATGTAGGGAAGGGAGGGCACTCTCTGGGAGAAATCCTCATTTTCCTCTGACCTTCGCCATTGACTTCAAGACGTTTGCTGCTGCGGAAGCTTCCATTCTGTCTCCCTGTGAGCTCCCTGCGTTGTGGGAGAGGCAGCTTTCCGTCTTTGCTCTTGAGTAAATAGGTCAAACGGACATAAAAGTCACGTCAGGAGCTCACGTCAGCACGGACAAGAGGAAGATAACAAGAAGGACCTCATGCAAGCTTTTCCCTCTTGGCTGTTTAATAGACGGGGGCATGGAGAGACACAGTGACCTAGATGGTAATGAATCTCTGACGGAACAAGAGGAAAAAGGAACTGAAATATTATTAACCAATGGGGCCTTGGTGTCGGTCGGCCTGCTTCAGCAAGCGCGAGATCAAAGATGCCCATTCGATTGTCACGATGAGTCGCTCTGTAAGACGGATGAGTGCAGTCATTCAACAATAAATGTCCAAGAGCGATGAGACCAGTTCTCACCTTATAGATACAAATTCCTAATGGCCAATAAAGATAAGATAAAACCTTTTGAAATGCGGGGTGGTGTGTACCCAGAACAGAAACCGTCGCCCATCCCCTCTCACTGAGGTGCTTTCAGGATGAGCTGGATGTAACGGACTTGACAGCTTAGAGCTGTCAAGAATAGAGTTAGCATAGCCTTACCTGTTGGTCCCCAAGAGAAAGGAGGAAGGATCTGTGCTGGGCTTCTTGCCTTCTGCTTGATAGCCTTAGAGGGACGCTGGGGCTCTAGGAAGACAAGGGTGCTTTGAAGAACTAGGGAGGCAGGAGTCTGTTACAGCTACTTTCTGGTTGTGATGAAACACCTAACAAACTGCATGGAAAGATGGGTTTCCCGCCACTCACAGTTTGAGGGCATAGTCCACGGTATCAGGAAGTCTGAGGCCACTGGCTACGGACAGGAAGCAGAGAGAGAAGAGTCCACTTGCTCAGTTCCATTCCTTTTTATTCGGTCTGGAACCCCAGCCTAGGGAATGGCGCTGCCCACATTTAAGATGGCTCTTCCCACCACCAGTTAACCTAATTTTTTTTTTTAATTTTTCTCACAGACAAGCCAAGGGTTCTGTTCCCATGGCGACGCCAAATCCTGCTAAGGTGATAGTCGAGATGAACTGTCATAGGCCCCAATGTTGAGACCTTAAAGGCGAGTCTTAGCCAGGCAAAGAAGGGAAAGGGTACTTCAGGATCAGCAGATGGAGAGAGTATTCTAGAAGACTCAGAATGGCTCAAAATGTTAGCAGGGAGGGCAAAGGAATATGTTGTGGGGTCCTTCCGGGACAGCGTCATCCAGGGTGCTGCTGATGGGGAACCACGTGAGGTCCGGGGGTCACTGAGATGTTCCAGCATGCCTTGTGATTGTGCATGCACATATATGCTCACGGTGGGAATGTAGACAAAGAAGATTTGCCCAGGAATGGACTCGTCTCCAGGAATCTTACTTGGAAACAACGCGCAAACAAAATTAGACGGTAAATTCATGAATGGGGCAGGGAGAGAAGAGCGAACCACAAGTCACCATCTTTACCCACTTTTTTGCCTGTAGTGGACAGAAGGTCTGTGTATTGTTTATCCGGGTAGTTTGATGTAACAGGGTTCTTAGGAAAGGCTCTATCATCTTCCCATTTAAGAGAAGGTGATGTGGAGGCTGAACCAAACTCAGTCTCTTTAACTAAGTCATCTCTGTGGCTAGTGCCTCCCAACCCTGTCCCCTTGACATACAAAAGCCACAACAGATGATCTTAAGGACCAATTTCTGCCCTTCCCCCCAGCCTTTAAATCATGAATGAAACAAAGGTGGTTTTTATTCCTGTCACATAGTAATTTCGACAGTTGCCACCGAGCCTGTCATGTCATCTATTCTAAATTCCTTGTAAATGAAGGCCGGGCACGCTTCAGTCTGCAGTGTGGTGCCTCTCTGTGGCACTTTCCAGCGCTCTCTCTCCCTAATTCTAATACACATAATTTATGCAATGGCAAGTTGCTTGGCTACTGCCTAGCTGTGTCTTAATTTGTACTGATTTTCTTGTTAGCAGCCTGCTGTAGCGTCTGACCTCCTGTTTCCCTGTTTTGTTTTACAATGTATTCGCAGACTTTAATGAGGACCCCTGTTGGCGAACTGGCCTGAGCCTGCCCAGATAGACTTGGTGGGGAAGAACCCTAGCAAACAAAACAAAACAAAAAACTTCCCAAGGCCAGGTTAATGTTTATTCATTAGTTCCCACCAAATGGGCATGGTGGCCTTGGAAGGATAGGAGAGGAAGGTAACATGTGGGTCTTATTTTAAAGCTGTGTGTTTTAGGGAAGTAAGGAGATGGGTACTGGCCAGGCTTCCCGAAGACCTCACCAAACCATTTGAGTTTTCTCTTTTGTAGTCTTTTTCCACGTACTAGATATTGTTGGAGGAGCCTCACTCCACCAAGATGGTGCCTCTGGGACCAGAGCTGCCGTTCATAATCCCTTCTGTCTAGAATCCATAGTCTGTAAAGGAGCTCAAAGCTACATCTTGCTGGGGACCCATGTGTGCTGTGGTGGTTTACAAGGAGGTGACATTCATATGTCCACAGAGACATCACACTCGGGACAGAAATTACAAATGGACGAGCTGGAATAACATTTAATCAAGGTATTTCCTTCGCCGGCCCACTTGATTATCTCTGGTTGATATAATGAATACTCATGGTGTGTGGCTTAGGCAGTCATTTCTCTCCGTGAAAACGCACATAACTTCTTTGGAGGAGCGCTTCCTGGGGCACACACTGGAAGAGTGCCGTGTGTTCTCTGTTCTCCTGCAGCAGAGCTGTCTACCTTCTCAGTGAGCCACCTGCAGTTCCCAGGTCTCCACAACTGTGGCACAATCCAGCTCAGCCAGTGCAAGAACCAAAAAATACAGGCTCCACTCAAGGACTTCACCCAGGAGCGGGCTGTTTTAGCTCTCCCATTCTCTCTCAAGTGCCTCCATGAGACAGGAAACATGGCTTTTCCTCTCCCAAGGTTATATCCTTCTGTGTTGAGAGTCGTGGGAGAAAGGAGTTATTTCCCTGTTCTGATTTAGAAAATGTCAGGCTTAGCTTTGTTGTGTTTTATTTTATAACAAGATATCATTATGTAGTCCAAGCTAGCCTGGAACTCCCCATGTAGCCCAGGCTAGTCTTGAACTTAAGGCACCCCTCTTTCTTCAGTGCCCTAACAACATGAGACATCACATGTGGTCTCCAGTTTAGAATCTGAATAACCCTGTTTGGGTCATGGGCTCAGCAAGGTCAGCGGAGGTCATGTTGCTTGATTGGTTCATGGAAGGTCCTGAGGCCACAGTGTGTCTATGAGTGTGTGCGTGTGTGTGTGTGTGTGTGTGTGTGTGTGTGTGTGTGTGTGTGAGGGGTAGGATGGGGGGCATAGACATCAACAGATCCATAGGAAGGAGTCACATGGAGGGAAGGTGTGCTGGCTGCAGTGACTCACCATTCAGGACTCTAATGGCCTTGGTACAAATGTTGACAGATGAGTGTGGACTCCAGCTCCTGGAGTCACAGACTCCCAGAGTCAAAGCCAAGGCTAGCCCTCCAGGGTTCAAGCAAAGACTGTGAAAACGATAGGTTTGTGTGGATAGCTGGGAATCTGAAAGGGCAAGGAAAGGGACCAGCTGAGTTACTCTTTCAACCTTCCTCCCTTTTACGATGTCTACGAAGTTTTTCAAGTTTTCACAGTGTATGTATTGTATGCTGGATACATTTCCCCTCATAGCCCTGGTTTTCTTCCCTTCTAAACTGACTCTTTCTCTCTTTAATATCCAGGAACTATAACTGAGAAAACAAACAACAAATATCTGATGTGTATCTTTCTGTGATTGGATGAATTTGCTTAATATGATTATTTCTAGTTGTGTCTGTTTTCCTGGCAAACAAAACTTTGTTCTCCTTTCTGACGGAAGAAAAAAGTTACATTGTGTATGTATGTATGTATGTTTGTATGTATGTATGCATGCATATATGTATATAGTGTGTCTATGAATGTATGTGTATGTATATATGTATGTAGAAATGTATGTATATATATGTATGTACATATATGTATGTATTGTGTATGTATATATGTATGTGTGTATGCATTTATATGTATGTATATGTATGCATATATATGTGTGTATATGTATATATACATACACACACACACACACACACACACAGACACACACACATATAAAATCTTCCTTACCTGTGCCTGTCTTGTTGGATACCTAGGTCAAATCCACAACTGGATTATTGTGAAAACTAAATAGCACACTTCACAAATTTGTGTATCATCCTTGCAGCAGCAGGGGGCCACGCTAATCTTCTCTGTAGTGCTTTAATTTCAGTCTGTGTGCTGCTGAACTGAGCATTCTTCTGAGACACGATGATCTCCTGTAGTCCAGGCTAGCCTTGAACTCATTGTGTTGTAGCCAAGGATATCCTTAAACCTCTCGCCCCACACGTGGCAGGCGTGCTCCATCACACTCAGTTTGGGTGCTTTGTGTGGTGCTGGGTATCAGACTCAGGGCGTCGTGCACATCAGGCACGTGCTCTGCCGCTGAGCTCTGTCCCCAGCCCATTTTGTCTTGTTAAGACAAGGTCTCCCCGGTGGCTTTTAGTCTCAGCACTTGGGAAGCAGAGGCAGACATATCTCTTGAGTTTGAGGCCAGGTGACCTACAGAGCCAGTTTCCAGGATAACCCCCTTGCCCTGAGTCAAAGACAAGGTCTCACTGTTGTACTGTTGGGTCTTGAACTTCTGTCCTCCGTAGTCTTCCAAATAGCGCAGACCATAGGCCTATGCCACTCGCCCTGATAGCTATTTGTCCCTTTAACGCTTTTGAGTAGTTGGAAACCCTAGAAATTGGGCCTCTGCATCCTGCAGGCTGGACGATCAAGGTGTTTTGGGCATGCTCCCTCAAAAGTGCTGGCGGGGTTCCTCAGTTTCTTCCAGTTTCTGCTGGCTTCAGGCCACCTACCTGGACTGGGACTGATGGTGACCTCACAGCAATCTGTCTCTCTTTTCATGTGACTTCCTCCCTCTGTACATGTCTAGGTCTTTGCACACAGTCTTCTCTCTTGCCTCTCTTTGGACAGGGACATCAGTTAAACTAGGGAAGGAGCCACCCTACTCCAGGATGATTCTGCTGAAACTAGAGGCACGCCCAATGGCCCTGCTCCCACAGAGATCACATTTGGGGATGCTAGGGTTTGAACTTCAGTAGATCTTTTTACAGTGGTGTGGATAGGGATACATACATGTGCCTGCGTACAGACAGAGGTCAGCCTCAAGTGTGAGGATTCAGGAACTGTCCACTTTATTTTATTGATTTAAAAAATTTATTTAGCCAGCTGTGGTAGAGGTTATGGGTGTGGATGTGCGCCTTTAATCCCAGCACTCGGAAGGCAGAGGCAGGAGGATCTCTGTGATGTTTGAGGTGCCTGGTCTGGAGAGTGAATTCTGGGACAGCAAGGGCTATACAGAGAAACTCTGTCTCAAACAAACAAACAAACAAACAAATAAATAGAATAAAATAAAATAAATACTTCCTTGTGCCTGTGTCAGAGGACAACCTGTGGGAGGTGCTTACAAAATGTAGATCTCAGCTTACAGTCAGGTTGGGAGGCTTTACCTGTTTAGCCCTCTTGCTGGTCCCAAATTTATTTATTTATTTATTTATTTATTCATTCATTACTTAAAAGATGACATTTATTTTGCTACTTATTATTGGTTTGTCTTCCCCTAGCCAGAATGTCCCAATTTATTATTATTATTTTTTGTGCCAGGGTCTTTCATGGGGAGCTGGGGTTCACGTCTTTGACTAGACTTGACTGGACTGGCTGACTATACCCAAGGGTTCTCCTGGTTTCACCCCTGCAGGGCTGGGATGCCTTTTATGTGGGTTCTGGGGATCAAACTCAGGCCTCATACTTTCATGGCAGGAACAGCACTGACTGAGCTGTCTCCCCAGCCCTCAGTATGTCTTTGCTGAGGGACACACTAACTTGTAGCAGGCAGCAAGGGCTTGGGATTCTGAAAAGATAGGCTGAGGCAGAGTACAGTGGGTTCTGATTGAGCAGAAGTTAGACACTGAAGAGGTAGGGACCAGAGGTGGGATGTCTGGTCAGTGTGCTGAAATGGATCAGAGCATGGAGTTCGGGAATGCTACCATGTGGCTTCTTGGTGGCCGCACTGAGAGGGAAGAGTCAAGAAGTCACATACAGGGCTGAAGAGAGAGAGAGCTTAAAGGCACTTACTGAGAAAGCTTGATTACTGAAGTTTAATCACTGGAACTCATGCAAAAGTGGAAAGAAAAGTTAAAAAGTGTGCATGTGGTGGCACATGCTTTTATTCCCAGTGCTTGGGAAGCAGAGGCAGGGGGATCTCAGTTCAAGGCCAGTGTGGTCTACAGTGTGAGTCCCAGCACAGTCAGGGCTACATAGAGAAACCCTGTCTGAAGAAGAAGAAGAAGAAGAAGAAGAAGAAGAAGAGGAGGAGGAGGAGGAGGAGGAGGAAGAGGAAAAGGAGGGAGAAGAGGAGGAGGAAGAGGAGGAGGAAGAGGAAGGAGGAGGGGGAGGAGGATAGGGAAGAGGAGGAAGAGGAGGAGCAAGAGGAAGAAGAGCAGGAAGAAGAAGGAGAGGAGGAGGAAAGAGGAGGGGAGGAGGAGGAAGAGAAGAGGAAAGGAGGAGAGGGAGAAGGAAGGAGGGAGGAGGAGGGGAGAAGAGGAAGAATAGAAATAGGAGGAGGAAGGAAGGGAGGAAAAGGAGGAAGAAAATAATAATAATAATAATAATAAATAATAATGGAATGGAAACCAACTCCACAAACTGTCCTCTGACTCTCGCCCCACCCCTCCAATCCACCACCACCACCAATCATTTTTAAAGTGATGGTACAAGGCCAGGAGTGTTGGTGTAGTTCACACCTTTAATCCCAGCACTTGAGAGGCAGAGGCAAGCATCTCTCTGAGTCTGAGGACAGTCTCATCTACATTGTGAATTCCAGGCCAGCAAGGGCTTCGCTTCACAGAGAGACCCTGTCTCAAAGCGAAGGATCTGCATACTTGAAGCTCAGGCCTCAGTTTCTAGTGGGTTGACTGAAGTAGGTGGACTTGGGAGTTTGGGATGAAGACAGCATGACTTCTCTGTGCCCAACTTGTGGCAGGAACATGAGGTCTGGTACAGGCTCACCAGCAGCTAAGTCATACTTGTTCCTGGAATGTTACTTGCTCATGTGAGGAGGTCCCTACAGGTATCATACAGGCAAGCAAACGGCTCAGAGATAAGAATGAAAACCCGGAGCAGATTGACTTGGTCACCCAGAATCAGATTTTAGGGTCTGAGAACAAGCTGCTTATTCCCAGTGTGTTTAAGCCTAGCATAACTCAGAAAAAGGTTTTCTGGTGTGATGAAATCCCTGTTGCACAAGGAAGGGTAATTACGCTGAAACTCAGTTTCTTCTAAGAAGATGGGTTCTAGAGATACACTACCATCGCTAACTTAGGGGCCTTAGGGTCTAGTCTGCTCTCAGTTATACAGATAACATAGAGGTCATTTAGACCATTAGCCATCTCTGGTCCTGCTTGTGGGAGATTTATACAGCCTGGTCCAACAGATAACAGAGATCACCTGACTTTTAGTGACTTCCGGTTCTCATTTCTTCTGGATGGAAGAAGAGGATTTTCATCTTTCTCATCGGAAAGACAATCCTCTGTGCTTTACGTTCTTGATTTCCTTGGAGTTCTGTGGGCACCAGGACCGCCATGCTGTGCTCCCAACACACATGCCTGCCCTGCTCACTTCCACCTCCTCTCCCTCTTTCTCTGCGTTCGACTAGGGCTATCAACCGAGTTCTGAAAGCCTGCTGTGTGCCCGGTACTCTGCTAACTGCATTATGTGCTTCAACTCGTCGGATCTCTCAAGTAACCTAGTGAGGGAGATCCAACCCCGCTCATCTTCTAGAAGAGGGACTTTTAGAGCAGGTTCCCTGTCGAGCCTCCTCTTAGCAAGGGCTGTCTGATCTACAGCCATGCTTCTCAGTGCTTTTAGCCTCACCTTCTGCAGGTAAGTCTGTGAGGGCATCTTCTTGATTAACAGTTGATATGGGAGGGCCCAGCATTCTCCTGTCAGTGCTGTACCTGGGCAGTTGTCAGGCTCAGCAAGTCTGCCAGAGTGAGCCAGTAAGCGCTGTTCCTCTGTGGTTTCTGCTTCAGTTTCTACCTCTAGGTTCCTGCCTGGATTTCCTGTCCTGACATCTGTTGGTGATGGATCGTGACCTGACACTCTCCTCCCTGAGTTACCTCATCGTTTGACAATTTGGAAGTAGAATGGTTAGGGCATGCTGGGGAGAGGAGATTGGGAGTTGTTGTTTTGTTTGGAGACAGGGTTTTGCTATGAAACCCAGATTTGTCTTAGAACTGCCATCCTTCGTGCAATGGGTTTCAGGTGTGCATGCCAGGCTTAGGTTATACTTTGTCGTGAGAGACGGTGGGGTTTACTGAGCTACAGAATCCTAGAGAGGACTAACAGGTATTCGAGACACATATGAAAAAGAATCAGGCATTCTTGCAGAGGAGGGCAAAACAGACAATCATAGGTTCTGTTGGGGATCTATCTGGAGCCCTCAGGACCAACAGTCATTTCTCACTGCCTCTGGGAAGCCCAGACTGATACTTTGAGGTGGCCCTGAATTTACGGGCATGTTGTCTAGGCAGGTGCACAGAGGCCTAGATTTAGATGATATCCCTTGCTGCCATGACGTTGAATGGCTAGTGGGGCTCTGGTTTTCTTCATTTTTCCCTTGGGCACTGTGAATTGTGCAGTGGATCCCATTGTGATGGATGAAGAAATGACACTAGCAAGCTTGGGCCGTTCCATTCAGAACTACGTATTCAAAACAGAATAAATCCCAGGGCAATGGATACTTATGACTTAATGTATGTGAAGTGCTTGGAAATGTGCCTGGGGTTATAAGAGGTGTTTTGTAAGCATCTGAGGTGTGAGGGTTATCAGAATAATCGTGAGGACCACTTGGAGTGTGAGCTAGGCAGGTCCTTGTACGCCACTCTCAAGAGGGAAGACTGGGTGTTTGTTTAGAAAAAAAAAGCTGTTGTTTAGAAGTAAAGTTGTGAGCCATGGATGTAGCCATTTGGAATGATTAGGGCCGTCATTAATCGCCGTTCATCATTGGAATGATTAGGGCCTGCAACATCGGCATCCAAGGTTTTTCCCTTAGGAGTTTGAGCCCTGGGATCTTAATATGTCTGGGATGCTGGAAGTATTTTGAACAAACCCATGCTTAGAAATGTCATCCCAGGGCTGGAGAGATGGCTTAGCGGTTAAGAGCACTGACAGCTCTTCCAGAGGTCCTGAGTTCAAATCCCAGCAACCACATGGTGGCTCACAACCTCATCTGTAATGAGATCTGATGCCTTCTATCTGGGGTATCTGAAGACAGCTACAGTGTACTTACATATAATAAATAAATCTTAAAAAAAGAAAGAAAATAAATGTCATCCCAGGCACCTGGATACTGGGGGAAGGAAAGGCACAGGTACAGTTTCCTGAGCCCCAGGAGACTGAGGGGCCAGATGGGACACACTGGCAGGTGGAGCTCCCTAGCTCTGAGTCCGGGATCTCCCGGAAGATCAGAAGGGAGAGCCTCAACAAGTTTTATGCAAACCTGGCAGTGTACTCAGCACAGGCGCTGTCCCTGACCTCATTCTGTCTCAGGGAGGCATCATAGGAGGTATCATGCGGACTGCTGCCAAGAGTGCAGCTTTAGGACTGGAACATGCTTCCTGACCAGCGGGCCTGGGATCTCACAGCGCAGTTGTCTTGCTCCCTGAGGATATGCCCTTTGCTCTTTGTCGCTTGAATAAAAATGGTGTCAGGCTGGGGGAGAGAATAGAGCTGAGTTGATAATGTGTTTGAGTTTTATCTCTAGAATGGATTTTTTTTTAAAAAGTCAAGTATGGGGGTGATCCATGTTTGTAATGTAATCCCATGTGCTTGAATGCATGCAGAAGCAGGTACACATACCAACATACACACACACACACACACAAACATGCACATACATGAACACATATATGAATACCACACACATATATACAGTTTTAGGGACAGGTATGGTGGCATGAGTCTGTAATCCCAAAATTCAGAAGGGGTAGACAGGGTATTGTGATTGGGCCAGCTTGGGCCACATAGAGATGGTCAGGCCATCCTGGGCTATACAGTGAGAATTTGTCTCTCTTTTTCTTTTCTTTTTTAAAAAGGGAGTTTCATTAGGATTTAACCTGTCTTCTGGGAATGAGGCCTGAGTCTCTGTAGTGAGAAAGACTTAGGTTTGTTTGTTTGTTTTGGTTTGGTTTTGAGACAGGGTTTCTCTGTGTAGCCCTGACTGTCCTGGAAGTTACTCTGTAAGACCAGACTGGCCTTGAACTCAGAAATCCACCTGCCTCTGCCTCCCAAGTGCTGGGATTAAAGGCAGGTGCCACCACTGCCTGGCCAAGACTTTTGTTATAATGTAACAGATATGTTATAGTGTAGACAAGTCCAGAGGGTACCGGCATTGTCCAAACAATGTATTTCATACTCCTATTTTGGTTACTCCCATAACAGTGGTGTGTGTGTGTGTGTGTGTGTGTGTGTGTGTGTCCAAATATTGTGAAGTAAGAGAGCTAGACATTGCCTTGCAGTGGAACAGCATAACAAACTGCCTCAACCTCCCCACATGAACTGGTCTTCAGACAGCAGCCATTTTGTTGTGGCTCAGGACCTGTTCAGCTAGGCATTTGTCACTCTCAGTGTGTTGCTGAAGGTCACTGGGTACAATTCAGCCAGCAAGTGGTCAGGACAGGAGTCTGGGGACAGCTTTGTTCATAGGGCTGCTGTCTCCATGGTGATGACCTCAGCTGAGATCACTGGCCAGAGCATCTACAGACAGCCTTTCCAGTATGGCGGTCTCATGATGTTCTCACTTATTATATGATGGCTCGCTGAGTGTTTCGAGAGAGAAAGAGCAGAGACTGCCAGTCTTGTAAGGTCAGAGCCCAGAGACTGGCAGCATCTTTTCTGTGTTATTATCCTATTAGTCAGGAAAACAACCACTGACCCAACCCAGGTTCAAGGGCGGGGGGAGGTGTAAATTGGTGGCCAACTTCAAACTGCCCTAAGTAGAAAAGCAAATTAGGGTTCTTCGCTGTGGGGAATATGTCAAAAGCAGTGTGATTGGCAGGAGGCTGAGGAGTCAGCCCCATGGTGTAGGACTGCACACCATTTACTTTTCATTCTTCCTAAGCAATTGTACTTACTAGTTTATTTAGGCCCACAGTTCCAAAGAGGACAGTTCCATCGTAGTTGGGAGGCATGGTGGAGGGGCTCTGTTGGTGGCAGTGGGAACTTGACACTGGACTGTTCACATCCTGGCCAACCAAAAGGACAGCCTGGAATAAGGGTTGACACAACCTTCCGAGGCTCACTCCTGGGGATCTACCTCTAGCAGCCAGGACTAATGTCTAAAGTATGGTCCTCAACCTTCCTAAGGCTGAAACAGTTCCTTGTGGTGACCTCCAACCATAAAGTTATTTTCACTGTTACTTCATAACTGTAATTCTGCTACTGTTATGAATCTTAATATAAATAGTTTTAGAAATGGAGGTTTGCCAAAGGGGGCACGACCCACAGGTTGAGAACCATTGCTCTGCGTTCTCCACACCTTTCACAAGCTGGAGACCACCTTCTCCAAAGGTGTGAGACTGTGGGAAACATTCTAGATTCAAACCACAACACGTGAGGCTAGCCCCTTCTCTGCTGATCACAGTATGACTGCTTTACTTACACATAAGTAGCTTTGTCATTAAGACCTGACACCCAGACCAGTAGAAACCTAAACCCCTTCTGCAAGGAGTTCTGAGTATTTTTTCCTTAATCTGTAGGAGTTTATTTATTTATTTAAATACAAACAGCTGTTTACATGGCACAAAACAGTCACTTGAAGCTGTTAGAACCAGTGACAATTCAGTGACATTTAGTGGAGGTCCCCTGCGACCACCACTTCACTCTAAAAGAAAAGCCCTCACCCATCCCCCACTCTGGCAAGCTTTCTTTGTCTCACTGCATTTACATACTCTAGATAAAAACACACGCATCGCCTCGCCAGGCCGTGGTGGCGCATGCCTTTAATCCCAGCACTCGGGAGGCAGAGGCAGGTGGATTTCTGAGTTCGAGGTCAGCCTGGTCTTGAACTACAGAGTGAGTTCCAGGACAGCCAGGGCTATACAGAGAAACCATGTCTCGGAAAAAGCAGAAAAAAAAAAAAAAGAAAAAGAAACACACGCATCAGTAGGTGGAATTTTGTGTCTAACTTCTCTTACTTATCAATATTTTTTGTGTGTGTCTGGTGGTGTTGCAGATTGAACTCAGGGTCTTAAGCATGCTAAGCAAAGGTTCCATAGACCTGGTGCTTGTTTGTTTGTTTTTGTTTGTGTGTTTGTTTTGTTTTGAGACAGAGTTTCATTGTGTAGCCCAGGCTGGCTTCGAACTGATGTTCCTCTTGTCTTGACTTCGGAGTGCTGGAGTCAGGGGGCATGTACTATCATACATCATACTTGTAATGTTTTTAAGGGACATCATACTACTTGTGTAAATACTCTATTCCTTTTCATTGCTGAGTAATATTTCACTACATAGACATACCACATTGTAAAACATATCTGTTCACATATAGAATGACATTTGAGCTAGTCTCACCTCTTGGCTATTGAAAGTAGGGCTCTCTGAGCATTAGCATTGATTAACTCCCAGCATAGAATTTCTGGGGATCACAATGGCCACTATGTTCATTTTTTATGTGTTACAGGTGTTTTGCCTTTATGTTGTATCTGTGTTACACATACAAGTCTAGTGACTGTAGAGGTCGGAGAAAGGCATCAGGTTCCCTGGAAATGGAGTTACAGACGGTTGGAAGAGCAGCAAATGCTCTTAGCCTCTGAGGCATCTCTCCAGTCATCAAATATTTATGATTTTAAAGATGCCTGGCTTTATGACCTCTAGCCTTGAGTGTAATTTTTTTCCTTAAAAATGAAGTAATTCCTGCCGGGCGGTGGTGGCGCACGCCTTTAATCCCAGCACTTGGGAGGCAGAGGCAGGAGGATTTCTGAGTTCGAGGCCAACCTGGTCTACAAAGTGAGTTCCAGGACAGCCAAGGCTACACAGAGAAACCCTGTCTCGAAAAATCAAAAAAAAAAAAAAAAATGAAGTAATTCAGCCGGGCGGTGGTGGCGCACGCCTTTAATCCTAGCACTTGGGAGGCAGAGGCAGGCGGATTTCTGAGTTCGAGGCCAGCCTGGTCTACAGAGCGAGTTCCAGGCCAGCCAGGGCTACACAGAGAAACCCTGTCTCGAAAAACAAAACAAAACAAACAAACCAACTAAAAGAAGTGACTGGTGGGCAGATGAGCTGGCTCAGTGATGAGAATGGCCTGTCACCAGGCCTGGGAGCTACAAGGTGGAAGTATGTCTGTGCTCCATCCTGAATGCAAAATAAAGAGACAAAAATGCAATAAAAAATAAAGGCCATGAGGAAAGGAAGGAGAAATGAGCAAAGGAAGGCCTCCACACTCTAGGTGTGAAGATTTCTTTTGCCTTCCTGGGTCACTGTCTCTCCTGATGCCAAGGTCATGTGAAGGGCAGGTGTGCCAAGTTCTGTTCGCTTTAGCTAGTCAGGTGGCGTCTCCATGGAGACGCCTCTGAGCAGTGTGAAACTATTAGAGACTCATAGGTTTTAGCTTACTTGGGGGTCCTGGCTGCCAGAAAGAGACTTCATAAGTGATGCCTAACTGGAAGTGTTTTCTTCTTTTCCTGTGTGTGAGTGTGTGTGTGTGTGTGTGTGTGTGTGTGTGTGTGTGTGTGTGTGTGTGGTATGCATATGTGTGCATATGTATTTGGGTGCACATAGCCGTGCATGTTGTGTGGTCAGTGTCAGATATAATCCTCTCTAGCGATACTTTTTTGGCTTTGAGTCAGAGTCTATCACTGAACCTGGGGATTGCTGGTTTGGCTAGACTGGCCAATAAGACCCCAGGACCTCCCTGTCATCTTTCCCCAACACTGGGATACTGATGAGAGCCACCATGCTCAGCTCTTATGTGGGTGCTCCAAACACGTTACCAATGGAGTAACTAGCTCCCACCTAGGAAATGTTTCAATGTTGCAATGTTACATTTCCCATGAGACGGTTCAATGTTACAATGTTGCATTTCACCTTGCGGTGTTTCAATGTTGCATTTCAGCCTCCACTTTGAGCTAGCCACCCACACCGCTCACTCTCAACTTCCCTTCAGTGCCAGATTGCTGAGGTCTCACAGTTATGAGACCATGAGGCCTGGAGATGGATGGCACTCTCCTGTAAGCTGCCTCTCCCTCCCTGCAGCAGGACCCCACAAAGCCTGTCATGGCTACAGTCATTCTTGACTCAACTCTCTATAGTTTAAAAATCATAAAATGTATACGTATAAATCTAAAGAGCCACCCAAGCATTTTGTTGTTTTGATTATATTCATAGCTCTAACTTTTTCCTCTGAGCCTTTGAAGGATGAAAACATCATGCCTCTTCATCACAAATAGCAGATATCTGTCTCTTCAGATGATGTTGGAAGAGCTGTCTCAAAGGTTAAGAGTACTTGCTAGTCTTGCAAAAGACCCAGCTTTGGTTTCCAGCATGCAAATGGTGATTCACAGCCGTCTGGACCTCCAGTTCCAGGGGATCTAATGTTGCCTTCTGACCTCTGTCATCACTGCCCAACAGCAATGCACATTCATGCACACATGCAAGCAGAACGCTGGTCCACATATAACAAGTACATCTTAAAAGAAAAGTTCTTCCATATGCCTATAGTGCCATTATTACACTAAAATGGCCAACAATTCCTTAATAACTACCAAATATCTATCTTATCCAAATCTACCTCACCACATTAAGATTTCCTTAGCTGTTCCTCAAATGTGCTGTCGAGTCTATTTGAAATGAGACCCCTTTCCATTTGTCTCTCTGTCTCTGGCTTCCTTTAATGAAGACTGTTGCCCGCCCCCAGTCCCAGCTTTCTCTCTGACTCTTTGGAGCAGCTGGACCTCTTGTCTCGAGACACCTGAACACCAGTTTGTTTGAGCATTTCCTTGAGACGGCGTTGACTCTATTTTCCTCATAGCTGGATTTCCTGTAACCTGGAAATTAGATTCAGAAGTTTGATTAGATTCTGGCAAAGGGTTCTTGCTTTTATACACTTCATATTTCATCCCATCAGGAGGCATAAAAGGTCACAGGCAAATGATTAGTGACACTGACTCTAATCCCTTTATAAGGGAGCTAATTGCCAGTTCTGTCTAGTTTATAAATGGCTGTGTGGCAGTGTGACCCCATGTCCATTGGCCACCAGTTATTGTTTGGGAGCTTACAAATGTGGTCATTTCCCAAGGCTACGACCGTGCTTTCTGTGTGAGCTAGTTGTTGCAAGGAGTGTTCCCCCCTTGTCTCCTAGCAGAGGCTGGGGGTCAGTCCAGAGGGTCGGGGCATGTGCCCAATTATTTTCCTTTAATTATGATTTTGTAGCCTCTGGGATTAATATCATGTTCTCCAGTACCAAAAAAAGTGACTCTCTCTCTTCCTCTCTCTCTCTCTCTCTCTCTCTCTCTCTCTCTCTCTCTCTCTCTCTCTCTCTCTGTGTGTGTGTGTGTGTGTGTTGTGTGTGTGTGTGTTGGTGTACTTTTTTAGCTTACTTTATTGGATTCTATTATCTACTACCCTTCCAACCCTTATTACACCCCAATTCCTTACAAACTAGGTGGGAGAGAAAGATTAGAGGAGAAAGGAGGCATAGACCTCTTTAGACTACTTCCTGCAGATTAGGGGCATCCAGATCCTTGGGGCAAGTCCAACTCCCTTGTCAGTCTATCTCTAACCAGCAACCCAGCAATCCAGCAATCCAGCAATAACAAAGGCAGCAGCAGGGGTTGAGGGGCAGAGGGAGCAGTAATAGCCACAGGCCCTCTCCAGATGCTCATATTTATACCCTCTCAAGAGTCCCCCAGAATTCTAAACATAAACTATCTGCAGCTGGCAAAAACCACACCCCTCCTAGAGTACAAGACAAATCATAGTCACCTGCTGTGAAGCAGCCTCTTATTCCACACCTGGGATTAAAACAAAAACATGCTCACATAACTGGGTTTTTAAAGAAACCACTATTTTCAACTACGTGTATGTGTGTGTGTGTGTGTGTGTGTGTGTGTGTGTGTGTATGCGCACGCGCGTGTTTGGAGACCCCATGTAGGGCATTGTGCATACAAGCTAGCACTATACCAATTAACTATACAACTCCCAGCATATATTTATTCTTCTGATGCCCAAATTGTCTCAAACCTGGAATTAGGCGTTGCTCCAAAAAGATTTGGTTCCTTTTCATGTGGGACAGTGTTGAAAAGAAAGACCGAATGTAGCTATGTTCATTTTACTTGGGGTGAAGGGGGAAAGCAATGCTTCTTTCTTTCATTTTAGTAGCTAGGACACACACACACACACACACACACACACACACACACACACATATAATATATATATTATATATTATATATATATATAAAATATATATATATATAATATATATATATATATATATATATATATATATATATATTTTGAGACAGGGTTTCTCTGTGTAGCCCTGGCTTCCTGGAACTTGCTCAGGCTAGCCTCAAACTCACAGAGATCCACCTGCCTCTGTCCCCCAAGTGCTAGGATTAAAGGTGTGCCATTCACCACTGCACCATGCCCAGAATTTTTTTTTTAAAGTTATGAAATCATAATGACATTTTGTTTCTTTCTAACTAAACTCTTTTTCTTGTGGTATTGAGTTGAACTCGGTCTCATGCATGCTAGGCAATGCTAATCTACCACTGAGCTATCTCCCAACCCTGTCTTTAACGCTGCCAGTGATTTTCATATTATAGGCATTCTTAACATCTTATGGCTCTTGTATTTTCTGACAGTGAATCTCTTGGGCTCCCTGTGAGGAACATTAATATAATTGCTTATTTACCTTACTCTCTCATACACATGAAATTGTCTCAAAAATCCCAGTACCAACTCTTCTAGTAATAATGTAGCTGCTGTGTAAAGTTTAAGATTTCCTTGCAATATACATATTAGTTGTTGTTCTTAGATTTTATTTTCTATCCCATTGGGGTGGACAGCCAGAACACCAAGTACTAATGTCACCTGAAATGATTCTTCCCTCTGGGCATTCTTAGTTAAAACATGTTGTGTAGTGAGACTCATTTGCTTCTGTTTTGTCGCTTCTTATAGAGTCTGCTTTTCCTTTGAAGTTTAACTTTGAATTTTGCCCAGATCAGGCATTTACATGGTATTGAAATCAATCCTTAGAACAGCATATATCCCCAAGGATCTTGTTCCCAGCCCTCTACCTCAGGCCATGTCTCCTGTCTCCTGTGAGGAACTTTGTGTATTTTATTTTTAAGACTCGTTTTGGCTTACCTTTTGTATCTATCGGTTATACAATGTAAGCGAGGAAGGTTTCTTTTTTCTAACCATTTGAGGGTACAGTCCATCATGGCGGGAAGGCGTGGCAGAAGAGACATGAGGCAGCTGGTCATGTGTTCTCAGGCAGGAAACAGCAAGATGAATTCAGTCATGGGCCGCAGTCCATGGATCCGTGCCAGCCATATTAAGACTGGGTCTTTCTTGCTCAGTTAAGGATCCCTGGAAATACTGTCACAAACATAACCAGAGGTTGTCTCCTACGTGGTTCTAAAGGCTACCAAATCCACAATCAGACTGTTCCTCCATGCCATGCCTGCCCTTGCGATTTTCAGAGTGTCCCTAACAGGATCATCTTCGAGATTCTAGTCTGGGTCTCGCCCAGTCCGTGGATCCCGCCCAGTCCGTGGATCCCGCCCACTCCGTGGATCCTCCCGCTCAGCTTGGATCCTTAGTGAGTCCTTTCTCTGTCAGTTCTAAAACACTCTTGTCTACCTCCCCTTGTCTCTGTCGTGAGTCTGGGGTCTTACACTCATCCAACGTTACTCTTTAAGCTACCCCCACACTTGCTTTCTTTAAATTACTTTTCTTTTTATGTTTACTTATTTTATGTGTAGGAGTATTTTGCCTGCGTACATGCATGCACACCTTGTGTGTGCTTGGTACCTTCAGGGTTCAAAGAGGGCATCAGATCTTCTGGGACTGGAGTTACAGATGGTTAAGCACCACCATGGGGTGCTGAGAATGAAACCGCAGTCCTTTGCAAGGACAACAAGTTCTTTTAACTGCTAAAACATCTCTTCAGCCACCCTCCCCAGTCTTGTTCTCTAACTAGGTTGTGTGTTCCTTAAGGGTGGGGCCGTGCCTAGACTTGTAAAGAACATGTTTATATTACATTTTATTTATTTTGTGGGCATGTTGGGGATGCTGTCATATGCCTGCAGTACCCCATGTAGAGGTCAGAGGATAACTTGTAGGAATCGGTTCCCTTTTCTACCATGTGCATCCCAGGAATTGAATCCAAGTCATCAGGCTTGGCGGTCCACACCTTTACCCACGGAGTGGGTAATTTCTTCATATTCCCTCATGGTATCTAAAGTAGGAACATGATCATAAGTCATAGAGCCAGGCAGTTCTTGCTGTTAGTGGTTACCCTCTGTGTGCTCACAGTGAACAGCAGATACTGCAACCTTATTCTAACTGGAAACACAGAGGGGCATTCCCGTGAGCCCCTGGATGCACCATTTTTATCAGTCGGTCAATTCATTCTTGTTTGATGTGTGATTCTGTTTGAAGACACCTTGTTTGTTTAATACATACTTCTGAGTCATTAGCAGTGCACCCAGCCAACTGAGCTGTGACTCATTCCTGCCCGGCTTGAGGAACATGCACGTCTTCTTTGTAAAGCACATCACAGCTTTCTTGTGCATAGGAACGCCAGAAAGCACTTGGTATTTCATTGCGAGGGGGGGAGGCATTGCACAGAGTGAACTCACCCACAAAAATATCATTAGAAAACTAAAAGTCATGGTGCTCAATAGAGAGGTTAGAAGACACTTATGAATAGCCTCAGAGATGAAACAGGTTGGCAGAGAGTTTGTCTATTTTGTCTGACCTCAATAAAGAATGTATGTGCAGGTACCTTTCTCTCTCTCTCTCTCTCTCTCTCTCTCTCTGTATGTTTTATGCATGTATGTGTTGTTTGAATGTGTTCATGTGTGTATGCCGCTATATGTGCATGTAGAGGCCATACATTGAGGTCAGTTGTCTTTCTAGATTGTTCTTCCTACCTTATAAAAAATGTTCTTCTTGCATTTATTTTGTGTATGGTTGTTGGCATGCTTATGCCATGGTGTGCATGTTTGAGTCGGAGAACAGCTTTGGGGAGTCAGCGTAAGTCTTGGGGATTGAACTCAGATCACCAGGCTTGGTGGCAAGCACATTTACCTATGGGACTATCAATCTGGCCCCAACTTACTTTTTGAAACAGAGTCTCTCACCAAACCTGGAGTTCCCTTCTTCAGAAAGACTAGTAGGCTGGCCATCGACCTCAGGGAATTTTCCCATCTCTACTTACCGGCACTAAGATTATAGATGTGTGCTGTGTTGTTATGCGTTGTATGCATGTGTTGTGTTGTTATGTGTTATATGCATGTGTTGTGTTGTTATGTGTTGTATGCATGTGTTGTGTTGTTATGTGTTGTATGCATGTGTTATGCTGTTATGCTGGGTGCACGGGTGCTGGGAATTTGAGCTCCTGCTCATGCATCAAGCAGTTTACAGACTAAGCTTTTGTCCTGGCCTTGTTACTCATATTTTTTCAAAGTGTATTACTTTTTTAGATTCATTTTTTATTTTATTTTTCAGAGTCAATTCCCTTTTTTTTTTCCTAGTCTAAAAACCTTCAAGTGGTAACCATAGCTGGAGTCCAGGTCCTCTGAGTGGAGACTCTGGTGTAGGATTTCATAAGATGGTCAGTGAATTCCTGATAAGGAGACTTGGTGAACATAGTCTCTTTCCAGAGGTCGGGAATCAGGTAGCTGTGGGTCTTGGAGATGCCATCAAAGGTGGCCTTGGCAAAATTGCCCAGAGTGGCAGTGCAACCCCTGGCTGATGTGTAACTGTCATCTTTACTGTCTAGCTTCTTGGGCACAGGAACAGAGACACACATACACGTAACTAAAAATAAAAAATAGTTGTTACTTCTTCTGTTGTTGCTGCTTCTCCTCCTCTTCCTCCTCCTCCCCCTCCTCCTCCTTCTTCCTCTTCCCCCTCCTTCTTCCTCTTTCCCCTCCTTCATCCTCTTCCCCCTCCTCCTTCTTCCTCTTCCCCCTCCTCCTTCCTCTTCTTCCCCCTCCCCCTCCTCTTCCTCCTCCTCTTCCTTCTCCTCCTCCTCCTCCTCCTCCTTCTTCTTCTCTTCTTCTTCTTCTTCTTCTGGAAAACACCCCTAATCCTTCTGGGGGCAGGGATGAGAAGTACCAACACAGAGCCACAGTGGTCTGTTACCTTGCACGGAGCAGTGTGGAACTTCCAATCTTGTTTCCCCAATAGCCTCTCTGCAGAGGGACAACATTGACCAAAATGCCCTTGGATGGCAGTGGCTATCTCCTTGAAGCACTTAACACCAAGATCAACATGACCATTCTTTAGGGATGCGCCCAAGAAAAAGTCAATAATCTCAGATTCCTTAACGGGCAGGGCGATTTCCTCCAGGGACTTGCTTTTCACGTTTTTCACTTGGTGACCCAGCTTGGTGATGGGGACCCCCTTCCTTGTCTTTGGTGTCACCTCAGTGAGCCCCATAGCCTTGATCATGGCTTCAGCCTTGACCATTACCAACCACAGCTCCTAAACATACTGCCGTATCCTCCTTGGAAGCTGCCAAGGTCTCCTAATCCTGGGCCCCCAGGTCCTTAAGACATTTGAACTGCATCATTCCAGCTGTTATTTGGTGTTTCCTGAAGAAGAAGCAACTTTTTAAAAATTTTTAATTGTGTGTATGTGTGTCTATATGGGGGTATTCACAGATGAGGGCAATTGTCCACGGAAGCCATAGGAGGGCATTGACAACCCCCCACACACCCCAAGATTGGAGTTACAGATTGCACAACACGGGTGCTGGGAACTGGACTCTGGTCCTCTGAAAGAGCAGTCTGTACTTTTAATCATGAAGTTGTCTCTCCTGCATGTCTGTTTCTATCCAGGGATGATTCTAAACGAGCTCAAATATTGATTTGGGGGGTTTCAAAAGCTCACTGAAGAGAATGACTTTGACACACAGAATCTGTAAGTGAAGAAGATCGGCCCTGTCAATGTGAGTTAACCTCAGACTAGGTTTTTTTTTTTTTTTTTTTTTTTTCTGGGCTTCATATTCCTTGAGCACCAGCGGGTGAATTTTAAAACTTTTCTTAGGACTGCCTTTCTAGTTCCTGAGTGAGTCCCCATTGCTTCTCAATTGGCTTCCTGTAGCTGACCAGGCCCTGATCTAGTTATCCTTTCCCTACAGGTTTGTAGACTTCCACGCAGCTGCTTCCACCTGCTCGCCCTCCCGAGCCTCTCTGCTCACTGGCCGGTTGGGTCTCCGGAACGGAGTCACGCACAACTTTGCAGTCACCTCTGTAGGGGGGCTTCCACTCAACGAGACCACCTTGGCCGAGGTGCTGCGACAGGCCGGTTACATCACCGCCATGATAGGTAATGTGCCCTGGGGCGCTGCTGCAAAGTCTCAGCGTCCCCCGATGGCTGCTGTCTCTCCTGCTCACGTCATTGGTTTTTGTCATTTGGTTTCTTGCTGGATGTGGTAGGAATGCCCTCAGCTAGCTTTATGTAACTGGAAAAACCTGACTCCACCCCGGAAACACGCGTAGTTCTTTTTGTCTTATGATAGTGAGCTTTGTGGTAAGTGATTGTGTCCATTGGGTCAGATTATCCCAAAGATAAGTCTGGGAACTTTTCCAGACTCTCCTCAGCTGTCGTGAGCATGTTAGCTTTTGTTCTTGTGCCTGTGGCTACAATGTTTCATCTTCAGGGTCCTCCATTGTAATTAGGTTCGAAGAGGGAGAAGAGAGTAGGTGGCAGGCTCGTGGACCACCCCCTCCCCCCACTTCCATCAAGAAACTGAACCTTTTGTTAAAGATAAGTATTGTTCCTTCCCAAGAACTGGGCTTAAATCTTACTGTCTAGAGTTGGGTGACCTGGCTCCTGGGTTGCCAAGAAGGCTGAGGAACTTGGGACAGGATGATAATGATTGGTGTGACCCTGGACATGGTCATCTTGGACCAAAAATGGCAGCTCTAGGCTAGGATTGCATCAGGGATGGGGCACCGACCTAGAATGCACAGCGCACTGGGTGCTGTCTTGATAGACAAGCGGCCCAACCCGGCCTCCACCCCACCATAAATGAGGACATGCATATAGGATAGGAAGGCAGCAGTTGATTCCCTATAACTCAACCAATTCTTGCCCTCCCTCCCTCATTCCCTCCCTTGCTTCCTTCCTTTCTTCCTCTCTGTTTTATTTTTTTGAGATAGCATCTCACGTGTTCCAAGATGGCCTCAAACTCGTTATAGAGGTGAGAATGACAGTGAACTTCTGATCCTCCTGCCTCCACCTCCTGAATGCTAGAATTTTAGGCATGTTCCACCATGCCCGGTTTTATGTCGTCCTGAGCATGGAACCCAGGGCTTCATGTGTGCTAGGTAAGCAAGCACTCTACCAACTGCATCCCTAACCTTCTTCGGTTTTGAAACAGGGTCTTACTATGTAGCCCAGGCTGGCCCCAAACATGCAGTCCTGGTGCAGTTTTAGAGTGCTGGGATTCCAGGCTTCTTTTGCTTGTATATATTTTTACCGTACCTCTTACTCAGCATGCAATATGTTCTAGCTACTAGGTTGCATTCATTCACACAGGATTATTATTCTTATTGTGGCCTGAGAGAACTGTCTTGAACCCCAGGGCACCTGCTTCCCATTCCTGGCTGGAAAAGGCGGAGTCTGCACAGGATTCGATCCCAGCCTTCTCCGGACACTGGGGCCTCCCTGCCTGTCTGTCTTGCAGATGCTGAGACCAAGCAGCAGTTCCTACAGCCTTCCCAGACTTGTTTGTGATTGTTAGCTACTTACAAAGAGCTCCTTCCAGTGGGATTCCTGAGTCTCTCTACCATAACGAAATGGCAAGGGACGGTGTGCCAACAGGCTTGTGACAGCAAGGGTCCCTGTGGAGGAGACACCGGTCTCTCGAGCCTCCCGTGTTAGCTTGGAGGATATTGCTTTACTCAGACCAAAGGCTGGCATCTCCGGTGTCTCCTTCTCTACTCAGGGTGACATTCATTGCCGCAGAAGGAGAAGCCCCAGACAGTGGAAGGAAAGGACCGATTAAGTGTGATTCTTCTCTCTTTCTAACTTCCTGTGCTGGCTAGTTTTATGTTAACCTGACGCAAGCTAAGTCAGCCGAAGGGAGGAAACCTCAATTAAGAAAATGCCTCCGTAAGATCCAGATCTAGGACATTTTCTAGCAGTTGATGGAGGAGGATGCCCAGCCCATGGTGGGTGGTACCTCCCCGTGCTGGTGGTCCTGAGTTCTACAAGAAAGCAGGCTGAGCAAATCATGAGAAGCAAGCTAGTAAGCAGCACTTCTCCATGGCCTCTGCATCAGGTCCTGCTTCCAGGTTCCTGCCCTGTTTGAGTTCCTGTCCCGATTTCCTTTATTGATGAACAGTGATGTGGAAGTGTAAGTCAAATAAACCTTTTCCTCCCGAAGTTGGTATTTTATCACAGCAATTGTAACCCTTAAGACACTCCTTTCCCCCATACCCTGAGGTTTAATTATCCTAACAACATCAGTACCCAGAGGACACACAAAGCTCCCCCTGGGGGTTGCCAGTTAGGTAGACCTATAAGATGCATTCATTCTTTAAACCAGTCAGGACCAGTCTGGTCTCTGGGCTGCCGGATGCTAGAGCCTTATACAAGGCAGGGGTGGGGACTCTTCTTCATCTGCTTTGGTATTTTGGTTTCTTTTGACCTTTAAACACCAAGTAAGCAACGGATCACAGGTGCCTGTATGGCTTCCACCCTTTCCCTTACCCCAACTGCACCTTTTGCAAGCCCTGAAGAAAATGAGAGCACCTACTTGCTTATGAATAAAACTTACCGAGGGGCTCTGGGGTCTATTCATAGTGCTCAGCACCACTTGAAATCCTCATCTGTGTTCACGTATTTTTACCTAGTTGTGTAGGTTTCCCTTGGCTCTCCCCCCTTTACCCTTCATATTATTTTATATTTTATCATAATATACATTTTTTCCAGACAGAGACTTTCTGTGTATTCTAGTTTTTATTCTTATATAACCTAAGTTGACCTTGAACTTCTGAACTTCCTGCCTCAGTGTCTTAGGTGTTGTGGCCACTGTATCAGGTTTCCCTCAAAAAAAGTTTCTTTTTCTTTTTTCTTTTTTCCTTTTTTTTGTATTGTTTTGGTCTCAATCCTTTTTTTTTTTCTTTTCTCTTTTTTGTATTGTTTTGTTTTTTCTTGAGACAGGGTTTCTCTGTACAGTTCTGGCTATCCTGGAACTGACTCTGTAGACCAGGCTGGGTTTGAACTCAGAAATCCACCTGCCTCTGCCTCCCAAGTGCTGGGATTAAAGGCATGCACCACCACTGCCCAGCCAAATGTTTTTGTTTGTTTGTTTTTTGAGTCAGGGTCTCACAATGATGCAATCCTAACTGGTCTTGAACTCGCTATGTAGACCAGGCTGACCCGGAACTCACCGAGGTCCTCCCCTCTGTCTCCTCAGTGCTAGTTTTTCAGATCCGCAAAACAGCGCTGGGCGTGGTGGCTAATGGCTGTAAGCCTAGTTCTCAGGGGGTTAATAAAGGAGGTCTTGAGTCTGAGGGCAGCCTGAGCTAGAGAGTAAAACCTGTCTTAAGTGAAACAGTTTGCAATTGCAAGAAGGTCACAGTGGGCTCTTACAGAAGCTAATCTAGACTCACTAACTGACGGTTTTGCTCCGCGTGCTTTCTTTAAAAGGTAGTTTGGTCGTGTTTTATTAAGGCCATATCAAATGCTTACTTAGTCACACCCTGTGTCTGCTTGCTAGCTTCCTTCCTTCAGTCAAAGGTACCACGGGTTAGATCTTTGGATTAAGGATGTATCTCCGGCTCCCTTGCCTTGGCAGAGGTTTCCTGGGATCCGGCCCTCAGAGCAAACAAGGAGGTCAGAGGTTCTCACATTGCCCGAGCTCCGCCCCGCATCACCCGAGCTCAGCCCCCATCGCCCAATTATCCCCCCAGAACGGAGGCATTGGTGGAGCAGGGTCTGCAGGTGGCTGAGTTTCTCATTTGCTACCCTGCAGGTGTCTTAGTGCCGCTGGGGCTACAGGGGGAAGCAGCCTCTCTCCTCTCTGCAAACTGCTGACAACATTCCCGGGGAGGAAGATGCTGAGACAATGCGCGGTGGGGACCTGCACCCATGTTCATCTCTGCAGGACAGAGGCTCAGTTGGGCAGCCTCACTGAGCTGCTGGGAAGAGGGGCCAGCCCCAGTTCTCTTTCCCGTGTGGTCCTGAATCATCCAGTCCTCGCTTGGCTTCCGTCTCCCTGTAGGACTCCTCGGGGTCCCAGAGAGCAAAGCTCGGCAAACACGGGGTCTTGGCAGCTTCTCTTTGTCTTCACGAAAGGGTGGAGCTGATGGGAACCGAATATGTGATCTGCTTCTCCGAGGGTCTACATGCTCCCACAGAGACCCCTCTAAATGCCTTTCTCTCTCTCTTTTTTCCACAGGCAAATGGCATCTTGGGCATCATGGCTCTTATCACCCCAATTTCCGTGGTAAGAATTCTTTTGGAGTTTGTTCCCTAGGAAACAGAAAATAAGGATCTCTGTGTAAAAGAAGGCTATGCGCATTTGAAACCATTATAGCCCTGGGGATAATCTATGCTAGGACATCTTTACTTCCAAAGTCACTTAGGTACATGTGCGGTACCAGTGTTCCCATCCCCACATCTCTCTTTCTAGAACCTTCCCTGGTCCCCCTACTTGCTACCTGTCAGCCCAAAGTCTAGTCCACTGGGGATCTGTCGTAGGCTTTTAGTGCTGTAAAGAGACACCATGACCAATGGCAACACTTATAAAGGAAAACATTGAACTGGGGCTGCCTCACAGTTTCAGAGGATTAGTCCAGTCACATCATGGTGGGAAGCATGATAGTGTGCAGGCAGATATGATGCTGGAGGAGGAGCTGAGAGCTCTACATCTTGATCCAAAGGCAGAAGAAGGAGACTGTGCACCACACTGGTGTAGCTTGAGCATAGGAGACCTCAAAGCCTGCCCCATACCCACAGTGACACAGTTCCTCCAGGAAGGCCACACCTCCTCATAGTGCTTATGGAGGCCAAGTCAAACTACCACAGAACGTCCATTTCCTTCCATCTCCTAGTTCTTGGTACCTTAGGGAACATTCTATGTAGTCCTGAAGGCATGGGTAGAAAGAAGTGAGAAACTGTGGCCCGAGGGGTTTACTGGAGCATGAACCTGTATTGTGGACCCAGAGAGAGGCAACTGTCTCCTGGCCTCCCCCTGCAGCCTTGAAGAAGGCCAAGACCAGGCTGTCAAAGCAGATTTGGGTAACCACTCAGTGGATGCCCTCTCTCTCAGATTTGCTAAAATACTAGTTTGTTTTGTTTTGTTTTGTTTTTTAACTTGTAGTTTGTGCCTCTGCCCCATCCCTGGCCCTTTCCTTTGCTTATGGGAACCCGCGGACTTTCCCTTAGAAGCTGTTTGCCATGCCAGCAAATGCAGCCCTACAGATGCCGGCCTGTCTTCTCTTGCCACTTTATACACAAATAGGTGGCCTTTTCCTTTAGTGTGCTTCTCTGACTATCCTAAAAACTTCTCCCTCCCCTCCCCTCCCCCATCCCCCAGCGTCTTTAACCAGGGCAAAGGGCTGCATTGTGCCTCATGGATCCCTTTAAAGGAACACAAAAGGCAGAAGATGGAGCTGAGACATTTAAAAATAGCCAGTGGAGGAAATAAACTCCAAGCCTGTCCACTAACAAAAATAATCACTCCAGAACGTGTGTTCCCTTCTTGGCTTTCAGGCCTCACTTCACACATGAGGGGCTGGATTAGATCCGTTGATGGCATCTTGATCGATGTTCCTGGAGTCCTTGGGTAGAGAGGCATACTGAGACTGAGCCCTGCTTAGGAGAGAGTCCAGGATGGGTTTGTGAGTCTGACCCAGGAATGGGGTTTCTTGGCTGCTACCTTCTGTCCTCTCCTGTGTTTTGTACCCTACCCATGTACACTATCCTGTCTCCTATGAACCCCTGTCTTCGTTACAAACCCAGCATAGAGCATGTCAAAAGATCACACATTCCTCATATGCATCCACGCTCCCCCGCTACTGCAGGTTATTTCAGAGACCAGGGCTCCGGTAAACACCGAGGCTTCTCACAAGTTCTGGGTCTAAGGATAGCTGATGTCAAAATCAGGAGTTAGCATACAACATGGGCCAAATCCAACATGCTAAGAGTTTCGGTAAATACAGTTTTTATTGGAGAACAACCATGTTCATCTTTGTGCATGTTGCCCATGGGTGTTGTGGGCTACAGCCTTGATCGAGACTTCTTGGCAATAAAGTCTGAAATATTTAGTCATCTTGACAACAGGTGAAGTCACAGTTCGGGGTTCTCATTTGCCTATGAGTCACTCAAACCTGTTTGTATAAACAAGGTTGACATGGGGCTATCCATTTTCTTCAGTACTGGTAACATTTAGCAGCCATTCTATACTAGTCTGGTTGTCTTTCTGCAGTTGCAGCATATACCAGAACCAAGAGGAATTTAAGGAGAAAAGAGTTTATTTGGCTTATTGATCAAGCCTGCTCAGTCAGTCAACAGATTCTCCAGCGCAGGAGTGAGGATTAAAAAGAAAAAAAGACAGTTAGACATCACTGTAGCATGACCCCAGTCAGTTCTGAGGATGAAGGCGGGTTTATTTTTTCCCCAATCTGATTTTATACCATTTTAATTACATGCAAGTATTAAGGGCGGGTCATACAATGAGGAACAAGCAAGACAATAAACACAAATAGTCAAGGAACAAGCAAGGCAATAAAGTCCTGTGACCACTGTTTCTAAGGGCTCATCAGGATGACTGAGATATCTGAGCCTACTTCACTGTCCCAGCCCAAAGTCATAGTCATTCCTGAAGCCTACTTCTTTGTTCTAGTCTAAAATTAGATTCC
The DNA here is from genome assembly GCA_036184795.1 of Tokudaia tokunoshimensis. Taxonomy (NCBI): domain Eukaryota; kingdom Metazoa; phylum Chordata; class Mammalia; order Rodentia; family Muridae; genus Tokudaia; species Tokudaia tokunoshimensis. Next base: position 12,592,816 of record BTHU01000010.1, on the reverse strand, counting down.
TGCCTGAACTTACTTCCTCATCATGCCCTAATGTCAGATTCCTGCCTGAAGCCCATTTCCTTGTCCTTGGCCAATGTCACATTCCTCCCAAGCGGGCCCCCCAAAGGCTCTCCACAGCTTACACTTCCAGATCACAGCTCAAACATTGAAGGAAATCAGAGCAGGAATTTGAGGCAGAACCCACAGAGGAATTCTGCTTGCTGGCTCTCTCTCAGAACTATATTTAGCTATTTCTTTTTTTTTTGGTTTTTCGAGACAGGGTTTCTCTGTGTAGTCTTGGCTGTCCTGGAACTCACTTTGTAGACCAGGCTGGCCTCGAACTCAGAAATCCGCCTGCCTCTGCCTCCCAAATGCTGGGATTAAAGGCGTGCGCCACCACCGCCCGGCGATTTAGCTATTTCTTGTACAGACTTGGAATACCTGTCTAGGGACTGGTGCTCCTCACAGTGGGCTGGGTTGTTCTACATCAAGGAAGAAACAAGACAGTTGCCCACAGACATCCACAGGCTAATCTGATCTGGGCAGTCCTTTAATTGAGACCCTCCCCTTGTCAGGCCACTCTATGTCAAGTTGACAGTTAAAGCTCACGGGGACATAAAGGGCCTACTAGTTATGTTCCAACTTAAACAGTGCAGTGCTGAAGGGGAAGGTCTTGTCATGCTGACAGAGAATCTGAAGGCCGAGATAGGACTATAAAGAACGAGGAGGGGGCTAGCAGGCTGACGAGGAGTGGGGCATATTATAGGAACCCGCATGAGCTGGGCAGCTTCTATGCAGTTTCATTGGTGAGAGTTACAGAGAAAGCAATTCCAGACCAAGCCACTGGGGTTGCAGGGCATGAGTCACATGAGTAAAGGGAGGCAGCTGGTTTGGGATAGGAAGTGTGCAGATTGCAGCAGGCAAGGGGCAGATGCGGGGGCGGAAGAGGCAAGCCTCCTTGCTGCTTGCCAGGCCCAGATAGCTTGAGTTGTAGAAGAGACGGGTTGAGGGAGATCACAGAAAGGGATTCGGATCCCAGTGCTCACATTCTTACATCCTTCGTTCCATTCTGCCTCCCAAACCTGAATCCCCTCAACGTTTAGAGCCCACTGCATCTGGGAATAACTTCCTCCTCTGACCTTCGGTTTCCATTGTGCTGGGATTGTAGGTTTACATCATGCCTGGCTTATCCCCTTCTCATGGCTTAACATACCTTGTTTCCTTTGTTAAAAATAATGTATGTACTTTAATTTTGTGCTTGGACACACACACACACACACACACACACACACACACATTGTGCTGTGTGATGCATATGGAGGTCAGAGGACCACTTTGGGAGTCATTCATTCCACCATAGTGTTCTGGTGACTGAATTCACAACATTAGTCATGTGGGTAAGCATCTTTACCCGCTGAGCCATCTCACTGGCCCCGTAAAGAAAGCTTCTTCGAAGGCAGCATTTCGGTTCCTTAAACTGTCATGTAGGCAGTGGATTTATTTCATCCTTTCAGGTACTTGCCATGTGTATTCATAACTTCATGGAGGGTATGAGATGGTCAGAAATCCTTGATACTTCCTCCTGATCTAGGTTAACTCCCACCATGGAACAGTGCACAAAGCTAGTCCTAGGGGCAGAACCCGGCAACGTGATTTTCTTTGCATACTTCAAAGGGATATTAATCAAATCCTCTTTTAATTACACACTCTAGAGTGTGGCAGTATTAAATCATGGGAAATTAAATTTTTGTCGTGAGTGTAAGAGGGCAGGCATGCCGATCGGCGGTGAGTGGGGGTGCTAACCGATCGCTTGTCTTCTAGGCTTCGATTACTACTTTGGAATCCCATATAGCAATGACATGGGCTGCACTGACCATCCCGGCTACAACTACCCTCCTTGTCCAGCATGTCCGAAGAGCAACAGCCTATGGAGGTAAGACTGTCCAATGTGTTGGCTATGGGCTTTAAGTTGAAGTGGAGACCTGAGTTCTAGAATAACTGAATGAGATAGATGTGGAGAGACGAGGCAGCACATAAGATAGAGAATACATCCAGGGAAAAGGTTTCCATTTATGTCCTAAGGCAAAGATGGGACTACAATTTTTTTTTCTATTGGAATTTTCCAGAATCACTGAATTGTTTAACTCACCTGGGGAGAGCCTTGTGTCTGCCAAGGTCTCACACAAGTGCAAACTCCCTCCTCCTCTGCCTGCTGGCTTTGTTCCTGGAGTATTAGCTATTTGCCAGGCCTGGAAATGGAACATAAGGAGAGAGAGAGACAGAGACATAGAGACATACAGAGAAAGAGAGGGGAGAGAGAGAGAGACAGAGACAGAGGGGGAGAGAGTTGGTAAGCATTACTGAGGTAACAAATTAGCTCAGTCTCCAAGCTCTTTTCTCTCAGAGCCTATGCCGTGGTTGTTCCTAAGGCCGCAGGTGTCTGAACTGCTTAGGGAAGGTCTCAGCTGACTCATTAATAACATAATAGTTAATATAATAATGGTTGTTTATTGAGAGGTTGCTACATTCAGGACGCATCCTATGCTTACCTCTAGGACCAATTTGCCTTGCCTAGGTCACAGAAGAGATGACAGGAGTTAAGAATCCAGATTGCAGTCTGGGTCTTTAAGTCCAGGGCCTGTGTCGTGCAGGTTTGCTTCTTAGGGTGTGATTGTTGGACTGGTATCGTTGGGGTTATCACTAAGGTGCACCTAGAAACACAGAAGTCCCTCCCAGGTCTGCACTTAACAAGACAGCAGGGGACGGTGGGAAAGGCTGTTGCATGTCTTGCTGCCTTTCTTACACAGCTGTATGTGGCCTATGAGTCACCCCTGCAACCCCACGTGGCCATATCATGGCCTGAGATATCTCAAGCGATGCCTCCGTCTCTCCCTCTCAATCTCTCTCTCTCTTCCTCACCAGTCTGTCTTACAATCAAACAGAACCAAAGGCATTGGCTTATTGGGTTAGACTCTAAATGTCAGTGGAATTCAATTGTGGCAATAAAAAGCTGAACATTCCAACAAAATGTGGACTAATCAAGCCAATATCATAAGGTTGTGGTGTTTTTTGGTAAATATTTTATTTTTATGTGTATATGTGTGCATCCATGTATAGAGGTTTGTGCACATGAGACCAGGTACCCAAAGAGGACAGAAGAGGGCATCCAATCCTGGAGCTGGAATTACAGGTGGTTTCTCGCCACCTCTTTTTGGATATTGGGAACTGAACTTTGCTCCTCTGCAAGGGCAGCAGCTGCTGAGCCATCTCTCTGGCTTCAAGTTTTTCTTTAAAATAAAAATGTGTTTGACAATGATTTACCCAGTCTGACCTCATCCCCTACACTTCTACAACAGAGTATTGAATGCATTTGGCGTGGTGGCTTCGGATTATCCCTAGCCCATCTTTAATTGTCCTTGAGAGGACACATGTGATACTGCATGCCTCTTGTCCTTTCTCCCAGTGTTGTTCAGTCTAGACAGAGTCTTCACTGAGGCTGGACAGTAGGGAAAGCCAACAAGGAGAGTGTTGGTGGACTATTGAACTGTTCACACCTGTTCACACCTCAGTGTCTCTCCCTGCAAGAAGGGAATCATAGGCTCTCTGCTCCCCCACGTTCCAGAGACAGCCACGTTGCAGTGCCAGCCTTGTGAAGCCTTCACAATGGTGAAGGTTGGTGTGAACGGATTTGGCCGTATCGGGCGCCTGGTTACCAGGGCTGCCTTCTGCTCTGCACTTGGCAAAGTGGAGATTGTTGCCATCAACGACCCCTTCATTGACCTCAACTACATGGTCTACATGTTCCAGTATGACTCCACCCATGACAAATTCAACGGCATAGTCAAGGCTGAGAATGGGAAGCTTGCCATCACCATCTTCCAGGAGCGAGATCCTGCTAACATCAAATGGGGTGATGCTGGTGCTGAGTATGTTATGGAATCTACTGGAGTCTTCACCACCGTGGAGAAGGCTAGGGCCCGCTTGAAAGGTGGGGCCAAAAGGGTCATCGTCTTTGCCCCTTCTGCCAATGCCCCCATGTTTGTGATGGGTGTGAACCAAGAGAAATAATTCACTTAAGATTGCTAGCAATGCATCCTGCACCACCAACTGCTTAACTCCCCTGGCCAAGGTCATTCATGACAACTTTGGCATCGTGGAAGGGCTCATGACCACGGTCTACGCCATCACGGCCACTCAGAAGACTGTGGATGGTCCCTCTGGAAAGCTTGGGCATGATGGCAGTGGGACTGCCCCGAACATCATCCCTGCATCCACTGGTGCTGCCTAGGCTGTGGGCAACGTCATCCCAGAGCTGAACGGGAAGCTCACTGACATGGCCTTCCATGTTCCTACCCACAGTGTGTCCCCTGTGGATCTGACATGCCGCACGGAGAAACCTGCCAAGTATGATGACATCAGAAGGTGGTGAATCAGGCATCCAAGGGCCCACTAAAGGGCATTCTGAGCTACACTGAGGACCAGGTTGTCTCCTGCGACTTCAACAGCAACTCCCGCTCCTCCACCTTTGATGCTGGGGCTGGCATTGCTCTCAATGACAACTTTGTAAAGCTCATTTCCTGGTACAACAATGAATATGGCTACAGCAACAGGGTGGTGGACCTCATGGTCTACATGGCCTCTGTGGAGAAAGAAGCCCTGGACTGCCCACCTCAGAAAGGACACTGAGAGCAAGAGAGAGGCCCTTGACTGCTGAGGAGTCCCTGTCCCAACTTGTCTCCAAACACTGAGCATCTCCCTCAGAGTTTCCATTCCAGACCCCCATAATAACAGGAGGGGCCTAGGGACCCCTATCTACTCTCTTGAATACCATCAATAAAGTTTGCTGCACTCCTCCCCACAAATGATGGGAGCCATAACGTCCCAGGCTTATAAGCATCACACCAAGTTTTGCAGGGTGGCTGGCTCACCCAAGGAGCACAAACATCTATTCAAAGGGAATAGGAAAGCCAATGGCTGGTCTGCTAAATCTCTTGGGATCAGCTATGGTAGTGTTTCGTATCTATGTATGTTGCTGCACTAAAGCCTTCTGTGCTTTCCACCCAGGAACCCCGAGAGGGACTGTTACACAGATGTGGCCCTTCCTCTCTATGAAAACCTGAACATCGTGGAGCAACCCGTGAACCTGAGCGGCCTTGCCCAGAAGTATGCGGAAAGGGCCGTGGAGTTCATTGAGCAGGCGAGGTAAGGAGCACAGGCCCCACCCCTCTCCCCGATTCCACACTCACCAAGTCCTCCTGAGCTGTCAGGGCTGAGGCAGAGTTTTATGATTCACCGGGTATTTATACATGTCTCCCGTTTGCTAGTGACATTGGAAATTGGTCCAAACAGACTCTCTGGTCCTTGATTAGAAGTTCCTCAAGTATGTTCTTGGCCTTCCTGAGGCCTTTCACTATCCTGCTTTGGTTAGCACCATGGTCGTGGGCGTTTTTTTTTTCTTCTCCTACTAAGCTCCTTGAGGGATACACCTGCCCACTGCATTCGGGGTACTCAGGGTACTCGTTAGCAGGGTGTATGAGTTCCTTGTTGCTGCTATAACAAATGACCACCAAAGTGGTGGCTAAAACCAACAGTAACCACGGTAAGGAGTTTTCCTCAGATCTGGATGCTAGACGTCTAAAGCCAGTCCTAAAGGGCTGGGGTCAAAGGGCGAGCGGGGCTCGTTCTTTCTGGAGTCTCCAGAAATAATGGTTTCTTGTTTCTTTTAGCTTCTAATAGCTGCTGCTTTTCCTTGATTTATGGCCACATCGTTCTAACCTCTACATCTATTGATCCCTTGCATAGTCAAACACCCTTGCCCCTCCCCCTTTTAGACAGCGTCTCAGAGTCCAGGCTGTGCAACCCCTGATCTCCCAAGTGTTGGACTGTGCCACCACACCCAGGATTCTTTTAAGGACATTAGTGGTCAATAGTGAACCAGGAGCCAGATGGGGGTGACGCTGTCCAGCTCTCAGGAGGCGGAGTTGGGGGGAACAGGTCAACTAGGAAGTCTGAAGATGGATCTCATCTCAAGATCTTTAATACCTGTACACTGCCTTTGCCATGGAAGGTGAAGTTCCCTGATTCCAGGGACTAGACTTCAGGTATGTTCGAGGGTTGTTAACCAGTCTCCCACACAGGACTCCAAATACGCACATCTACAGGGCCCACAATGCAGGGATGAAGAGATAGTTGAGTGGTTGAAAGCACTGACGGCCCTTCACGAGGATCCATGTCTAGTTCCCAGCGCCCAGCTCACAATCATCTGTAGCTCTAGGCCCAGGAGATCTGATTCTTCCGCTCTCCACGGGCACTGCACACATGTGGCACCCAGACACACACCCAGGCAGAATACCCATACACATAACATAGACTCTAAAGAAAACATTTAAAAAAGCGGAAAGCAAACCCCATCTGTAGTGAGCAGTCGCTACTTAGCGGCCTCCATCCATGATGGGTGGGCCTGGAATGCAAGCCTTGGGTATCAGACCTTTCTAGTTTGGGGGAAAGACAGTCTTAAAATGTTAGCAAATACTAATTTAAAAAAAAACCAAAAACAAAAGAGAGCTGGAGAGATGGCTTAGTGGTTAAGAGCACTGGCTGCTTTTCCAGAGGATCAGGGTTCAATCCCAGCACTTACATGGCAGCTCAAAATTGTCTGTAACTCTAGATGATCCAACACCCTCATACAGATATACATGCATGCAGAGCACCAATTTACATAAAATAAATGTAAACAAATCAATAATAATAATGATAATAATAATAATAATAGGGCTCCAGATGGCTCAGTGGATAAGGGTACTTGCTGCTAAGCCCGACAACGTGAGTTGAATCCCTGGGGTTGTGTGGGTGGAAGGAGAACACCAACTCTCAAAAGTTGCTCTTTGACCTCCACACACCGTGGCACCTCTGCATAAACTAAATTCATGTTCAAGAAAGCAAACGCTGAAGGCAACGACAGAATCCACCCCCACCGGTGTGTGAGGGCTGCTGTCGTACGCTCTTGTCCCGCCCTGGCAAATGGCAGCTAGATGTGTGATTGAGTTCATCTTTCTCTCAAGGTCTCAAACTCCTCAAGGATAGTGGAACACTTCTCTTAGGTCCACAGCCGTAACTTAGGTAAGAGAACAAAAACGTGCTGTGTGACTGCCTGCCCATGTGGAATTAAAAAGGCATCATCTCTGAATAGCTGAACAGACCAACTTGTGAGTGTGCAGGATCCTACTGCCTTTGCTCAGCCATTTTGGACTGTTCTAGAGACACTATCAAGGAAGGCAGACGTGTCAGGTGAGGTACACTTAGTTGTCTGTGTGTGCATTTGAGAATACACCCCACTACTTCAAATCTCAGAGCAACATCCCAGGATGTTAGAGGTGGCGTCTGAACAGTTTCCCCAGACTTTTCTAAGAAACAGTGCCAACACTTTTTCTCAGATTGCTGATAGAGACGGAGCAAAGCTTTTCTATCTGGAAGATTGAGCATCTCCCAGCTCCCTACAGCTTTGAAATGGTTCAGTTTCCTTTGCCCTGTGACAAGCAGATGCTTCAGAGTCGGCAAGGGCAGTTTCCTGTTGTTGTACAGCCTCAGCCTTCTAAGCAGGAGGGATGACAGCTGGCTGGGGTGACTATGCATTGAAAGACAAATCAACTGATATTCTCTTCATAACAAAGAAAAAAGGTGAAGAATTGGCCATTTCCCTAGCTAAAGGAATGAGTCATTGACTTTTAAACTTTACAGAAGGCAATCATGGGGCATGCAGGTTTCTTTAAGATTTGACCTGCCATTTCATCCATGACTTTCCTCACTGTAGCATTAAAGTCCCCTGAACCTGCCCACATCTGTGCTGGTTAGTTTTATGTCAACTTGACACCAGCTAAAGTCATCTCAGAGGAGGAAACCTCAATAAAGAAAATACCTCCATAAGATTTGGCTGAAGGCAAGCATTGAGGGGCATTTTCTTAATTAGTGATCGATAGGGGAGGGCCCAGCCCATTGTGGGTGGTGCCATCCTTGGGCTGGCGGTCCTGGATTCTATGAGAAAGCGGCTTGAGCAAGTCAGCTAGCAGCACCTTTTCATGGTCTCTGCATTAGCTCCTGCCTCCAGGTTCCTGCCCTGCTTGAAGTCCTGTCCTGACTTCCTCCAGTGATGAACAATGATGTGGAAGTGTAAACCAAATAAATCCTTTCCTCCTCAACTTGCTTTTGGTCCTGGTATTTCATCACAACAGCAGCAACTGTAACTAAGATAATTATCTGCCTTCCATTTGGACCTGCTTGTCAAATCTACCAGAACATGTGTGTCTTTTAGGCTCTAAACAGGGGAGCAGGCCGAGAGTGACATGGGATCTCTGGAAGCATGGAGTCAATCAGTCCTATGTTGCTTACTGGGAACAGAGCATAGAGAGTCTGGCAAGTAAGGGTGGGCCAGTTAGGTAGAAGAATAGACGTTGACTTGGTGTGTTCAAAACCAGAGTCTTCTGGGAAATCTGGTATGCAGTCGATACCCAGGATGTTATAACTGTAATTTCTATGTCCCTTACACTTCGCAAGTTGACAACCAAGCCCTTAGTCACTCAAGGACACATTCAACTTTATGATACAACTTGCATTTACAAAGTGCACAATCAAATTATGAAAGACAGTGGAAGGGGATACGGCAGCACGTGCCTGTGACCTCAGCATTCTATTCATGGACTGAATGTACAGGAGCTTGAATTCAAGGTAGCTGGGGCTTCAGAGCAGACACACAGACACACACATGCACACACGCACACAAATCTTATGTTTTAAGTGAGTTTATGTTCACTAGCATTTGTAGATACCATGTGTGCATGTGGCCTAAGGGGGTGGAAGTTGGACACACATTTTCCTAGTGGGATGTTATTAGGATGTGAGAACCTTTGGAAGGTGTTTAGGTCTAGGTGGGGTCAGGAGGATGGAGCCCCTGTGATTGGATTAGTGTTCTTATCAGGTAAGGGTAAGACCAGCTTCTCTCTCTGTTGAAGGTGAAAGGAGGGAGGTAGAGTTTAAGGATGGAGACACTCCCAGGCGCTAAGACTGGGAGAATAAAGATTTGCTTCCATTCACCCAGGCTGTGCTATTTTTGTTAAAGCAGCCTGAGCTACGACACATGCGTCATTCAGAACAGGGTCCTGATGGCAGGTAGGTGAAAACCAGACCTTCAAGGGCTGGGGCCTACGTGTTTTTATGTGTTATTTGTTCTCTTTTCCTTGATTTGCTGTTGTAGAAGGTGGTGCTCTGAGCAAATTAGCCACTACCCTCATCAGGAGAAAATGGTTCTTCAAAGGGAATCTAGAACCCTGGTCTGTTGGTGCTGGGTGACATCTGGGGTGGAAAGAAAGACGGAAAGGGAGCATCACCATGGTCCTTACCTCAGTAGGGACAGGAGTAATGCACTGAGACACCTCTCCAGCCCCACTCAAGAAACGTTTACAACAGCCTCGTATGTACATATACAAAATGGGCACACACCCCAGACATGTACTGATAAATTATGAAGAGATCATTTTCAAACAACTCTGTGGCGTGCATGTAATCTAAAGCATGCGTTAAAGATGAGACGTGCTTGTTTACTCTTACATGAAGAAGTAAAATCCTCCATGGTGTATGTAGCACAAAGTATGTTTAGTTAGCATTTTAGAAAGGATTGGGAGGTCTGTCCTGATATTGAGCCAAATTCATTGAGTGATTTTAAAAATTAAGAAGGATCCCAAGTCAGCAACTCAAAAAGCTTTTATAAAAATTCATTTTTATTGTGTATATTTGCCTGTGTGTATTTTGCTATGCACGCGCAGCACTTATGGAGGCCAGAGGAGGCTGACGGGGTCCAGTGGGATGTGGTGGTAGTGATGGTGTTGGAGGTTAACCTCAGGTCTTACTGTATATCAGGCAAGAATACTACCCCTAAGTCATATTCCCAGGCCAGTTTTTCCCTTTTCATTTTGAGACAGGGCCTCACTAAGTTTTCTAGGCTGGTCTTGATCTCACTGTGTAGCTCAATCAGGCCTTGAGCTTGTGACTTTTCTACCCCAGTTTCCCAAGTAGTTGAGATTGTGGGCCTGTCCCCCTCTTGAGACCAGGGAGACTTTGCTTGGCTATGTCAGCACCCTCAAGACCTTCATTCTGAATTTGCCAGAGGAATCAGGTTTAGTGTAGAACAGAAACTTGATCTAAATGTCTGACCCCTGTAACCACATGTTGCGCTCTGGGAATGGGCTGAACTGCCAGCCCCTGTCCAGAGAATATTGGATCCTCAGATGAAAAACACAAGACACACACAGTTGTTCAATTTCAACTTGCCTTATTGACTCAACTGCTGGCCTCCTCCAATCTACCTCCGCTATCGTGCCCTTCCCAGAACTCCCTGTTCAGCACTCTAAATGTGCACTTAAACTTCAGTTACTCAGCCATCTTCAGTCCCAGCTCAACATCCCCATTCTCCTACCTGTAGAATCGGCCTGTGGCCAATCTGCTGGAGATCTCACATGGCTGGTTGGCTTTTTTTTTCTCTCTGAAGCATGGTGGACTCTCCTCCTCTCTCTCCTGTGTCTCCTGCTTGCCTGAGGGGACCCGGAAGTCCCGACTATTCCTTCCACTCAGCAATTGGGCCCACCCATAACATCTTTACCAACTGGGGAACAAGACTTTAGCATCAGAACCATCCCTACGCCCACACATATCCTGGGCTATATCTCCTGGAATTAACAAGGTGGTCTGGTTGCTTGGACTCTGAAGTGCAGCGCAGAGCACAGGCTTTGCTCTAGGCAGACTTTGAGTTTGAATCCAGGCTATTTATTACTAGTAGCATAACCTGAAGGAAGTCCTTAAATCCTCTAGGTTTCTGATTCATTTCCTGTAAGGAGAAACTGGGGTTATCCTGAGGATGGACTTAGACCCTAGTCCTGTATAATTACTTCTTACTGTTACAGAATACTAGCCATCATTACAGTGTATTACTTTTCTAACCAACTATCCAGATGATTTCCACATTTTCTTAGAATTAGACCAATGAAGTATCCATGAGCCCACCAACCAGTCCTGTGGCGGGATGGTGGTAGGGTTTCTCTGAGGTTGGGAAGGACTGCAGAGGCTCTGAGTTTTCCCATTTATTCCAGCACCAGTGGAAGACCCTTTCTGCTCTACATGGGCCTGGCCCACATGCATGTGCCTTTGTCTGTAACTCCACCATTGGCACACCCACAAAGCCAAAGGCTGTACCGTGCAAGTCTCCGGGAGATGGACAGTCTGGTAGGACAGATCAAGGACAAAATTGACCACGTGGCAAGAGAAAACACACTCCTCTGGTTTACAGGTAATGTAGAAATATCCAGCTGATCTGGCTGGAATCTAAATATAGCCACACAAGGGACTATGGAGAGCAGTGTCTGGTCATGGGACATTTTTAACAGGGAAGGGGCTCGCTGTGAACTTGGAGCCCTGATGATATTCATTTGCCTGAACTCTGAGCATGTTGTCTGCTGGGTTCTGCAGGACCCAGTCACAAGAAAGGTTTGTGTTGACAAAGTACATACTTTGCTGGCCCCACAGATGTTGACTAGGACCCTCCCAACTATTCATTCTTCTTGTTAAAGAGTGGCTTTGCCATTGGGAACTTGTGTAGTCCTTGACTCTCTCCTGGTCCCAGTGATTGTGGTTGCTACTGGTCATATCTTTAGTCAGTTGGCTCCAGAAGAGCTGAATTAACTATCCCTTTGAAGGACTCACATGTAGCTAGGTATGGTAGTGCACAATACTTTTTAGAATCCTAGCACTTCAGAGTGTAAAGCATAATTTCCAGTTCAAGGCCACAATGGGCAGTATAGTAAATTTGAGGCTACTCTGGGCTATATATAGCAAGACTCTGCCTCAGAAAAATCCAAAGGGGTGTGTGTGTGTGTGTGTGTGTGTGTGTGTGTGTGTGTGTGTGTGTGTTGGTGAGGGGCATTCCATAGATATTTTGTGCCTCAGGTTTCTATGTAGCAGAGTGGCAGCTACTTTGGTTAAGTTGAAACCTTGTTTTCAATATATGCTACTGGGAGAGTGGAATCTACCTCACTGATACTGTGAAGTTGAAAGATGTTGGATGTGGATCTAGGTATATTAAGGATACTCAGTGAACAGTTGCTAGGCTGAGGCTAATGACAGTAATGGACTGCTAAAACTAGGTAAGGGGGATGTGAGAGCAGAGGTTAGGGATGGAACTCACCGAGCCAGGGCAAGCCTCCCTCTCTCTGAGAGCCTAGTAGAGATGGGCTCACTGATAGAGTTTTAGCTGAGTAGGGATATGTAAGCCCAGCACTTGGGAAGCAAAGGAAGGGGAGTTCCTGGCTTCACCATGCACTGACATCCATGTCTTCAAGGAACACTTTACATGTAGAGAATCATGGTTGTCTTTCTGTCTGAGACCTGCTGTGCACATGGTTATGACCAGGGAGGGAGTCAGAAGAGGTGTCTCTCAGAGACCCACTGACCATCTCCTGTATCTTTTTCTGGTTTCCAGGAGACAATGGCCCATGGGCTCAGAAGTGTGCGCTGGCAGGCAGCGTGGGTCCCTTCTTCGGATTGTGGCAAACCCATCAAGGTATCAGAGAACCTCATTTAGTGTGATGAGATCCCACTTGGGAAGCAGAGTGCTGGCTGTGTATGGGGTTTTGTCTGGGGGGACAGCTGCCTTACTTGTGTGTCCTGGCTTTCAGGACACTGTTAGGAAGCAGGGACAAAGTGGCTCACTGGCCACCAACTCTCAGATAAGAACCAAGTTGGCACAGAGAGAAAGTGAGTATTCATTATGGCCCATCTCTTAGTCCTTTCTTTCTACTCTTCCCTCAAAGGACCAGCCTTTGTCCTGACAAACCAGTCCATACGCTTTGCCTTAATTCATTTGGCTGCCTGCGTCATCTTTCTCTGTCCCTCCACTTCTCTTCCTCAAACCCCTCCATTCAACTATTAGTTCACATCATCCATTCAAGAAATATTTACACAATTTATACAATTCTGTAAGATTGGAATTTGGTATTGCTGTTTTTTGTTTTTGTTTTGTCAGAGTCTCAATATGTGGCCTTGACTGGCCTAGGATTTACTATGTAGATCAGGCTACCCTCAAATTCACAGAGGTCCTCCTGCCCATCTCTGGAGTGCTGGGGTTAATGGTGTTTGCCACCACTCCCGAGCCTTTGCAAGGCTATTATATATACCATCTCTAAACCGTATAACAATGGAGGGTAACAGCAATGGCTTCACTTACAGACGAACAGTGGATCCCAAAGAAATAGAGTTACTCATCCAAGGTCGCACAATTGATGAGAAGATACCAGGTTTGCAACTCTGTCTTCAAAGTTGGTGCTGTCTCCACACACCCAACGGCCTCCTGCGGCCATTACTGGCTCCGTGTAAACATACTTGAGCCTGAAACTCAGTTCCCATCTGCTCTGGAAATGTTTCCAACAAGGAAGGACCTTACCTTCTGAGGGAACAGCCACACTGGGGACAGTCTGGTGTGGGGAGCAAAGGTTTGAAAAGTTCCATATGCCCCTTGATGCACAGTCTCCTCCTGGAAGCATCTGTTTTAGGGAACTCATTAGTCAAGGGCACAGTGCTCGTACACGATGCTCATTGCATTGGTTCAGAGAATTAGCTGGACATAGTTCAAGTACTCAGCGAGGGGAGTGTTTAAAGGAGGAGCCATTTAGAGGGACCACCAAAGAGACAGTAAGCAGATGAACATGGGTTGACTTGTAAGTGTTTACAGTAAATATTTTTAGTGATTGATAGAAACTATAAAATAATATGCAAGGCCCATCCATGTGCTTTGTGTAACCACTTTGTGCAAAGCATGGCTTTATTACATAAAAGTAAGCTTATTTTTTCTTAGAAAAATCTTGAACGAGGTATCACAACTACAGGAAATTAGTAGTGATTCCTGAGTTTAAGAGGGAATTTACAGGGACTGGAGAGATGGCTCGGTGGTTAAGAGCATTGACTGCTCTTCCGAAGGTCCTAAGTTCAAATCCAGCAACCACATGGTGGCTCACAACCATCTGTAGTGAAATCTGATACCCTCTTCTGGAGTGTCTGAAGACAGATACAGTGCACTTACATATAATAAATAAATCTTACAAAAAAAAAGAGGGAATTTACATGTGATTTGTAATCCTCCCTCCCCCCCCCCGTGATGAACTGTTACTGTTTCATAAAAAAAGAGGGACTGGAGATGTAGCCCGAGGTTAGCATGCTTGCTTAGCAATGTGACTTTGCCCTATAGCACTGAAAAATAAGTGTTAAAGCTATGTTGGTACAAAGTGGAATGGGACTGAAGCTCAGTCTTGCCCAGTTGTAGCTCCATCAGTAGGGTGCTTGCCTAGGAGGGTGCTTGCCTAGGAGGGTGCTTGCCTAGGAGGGTGCTTGCCCAATGTGTAGCTCAGTCTTTTGTCTTGCCTAGGAGGGTGCTTGCCCAATGTGTAGCTCAGTCTTTTGTCTTGCCTAGGAGGGTGCTTGCCCAATGTGTAGCTCAGTCTTTTGTCTTGCCTAGGAGGGTGCTTGCCCAATGTGTAGCTCAGTCTTTTGTTCAATCTCCAGCATCACATAAACGGTGGTGTGTGCCTGTAATCTCAGTAGCCGGAAGGTGGAGGCAGGAGGATCAGAAGTTCATGGTCACCCTTGACCCTATATAGTAAGTTCGAGGCCAGCTAGGATATGTGTGACGTTGTCTCAAAACAACAATAAAAAAGAAATAAGCCGGGTTCTGCCCTTCTTTCCTGGTCTGAGCATTTGCTTAGCACCTGCTGTTTCCTGTTCTACCTATTTATTGAGCATCTGTTGTATGCCAGAAGCAGTTCCTCCTCCCAGGGATACAAAGACTAACAAAACTTCTGACCTGAAGGAACCTGGGCCTATAATAGCACTTCTCAGGCTGGGTTGAGTAGATACAAGATCCTGTCAGGATCTTGCTAAAATGAAGTTTCAATCTAAGAGGTCATCAATTGATGATGGCAGTTTTGCATTTCTGTGGCACTCCAGGACAGGGCTGATATCACTGGCCACTTTGAGAGCCACCAGCCTAGAACATTGTTGCCTTCAATACCTGACCCTATAATTATATCTCTGGAACCTTGGCTCTCCGAGTTGGGCATGGTAGTACAATGCTTGTAATTTAGCAGTCAGGACACTGAGGCAGAAGGATTGCCACCAGTTGGAGATCAGCCTGGGTTCATAGTGAGTTCAAAGTCAGCCTGAGATATGTAAGGAGACTGTCTCAAAAAGCAAACAAATAACATTGATAACAATAACCACAACATTAAAAAAAAAATTGTTCCCTGGATTGTTACTTATGTGAATTCTACACAGGAAAATGGATCCCAGCAGGTGTGTGTGTGTGTGTGTGTGTGTGTGTGTGTGTGTGTGTGTGTGTGTGTAGATATGCTCCCATGTGTGCATGTTTGTGTGTGTATGTATGTGTGTATGTACTCATGTATGTATGCTCATGCGTGTGTATGTCTGGGTGTGTACCCATGTGTGTATGTATATGTGTATGCTCATGTGTGTGTGTGTGTCTGGGTATGTAGCCATGTGTGTATGTTCATGTGTGTGTGTGTGTGTCTGCTATGAAGCCCCAGCTACCTGGAATTCAAGCTCCTCCTGCATCAGCTTCATGAACTCTGAGATCCTAGGTATGTGCTACCATATCCAATAAGCTAAGCATTATTCATTCACAAGGGAAGCAGAATTGGGATCTTCAATATCCAAAGGATGCTAGTGTCAGGAGAGAGCTTAAAATCTGTATTTCTACTCACTTTCTGGTAGAAAATGGAGGCTGAGGAGGTCTGCTCCAGGCCAGCTGTTGATGGAAGAGGGTCAAGTGATCTGGGTTCATTCCACAGCTCATGTGACTGTGACTGCTCCCACCCTTCAAAACCTGATCATTGCTTAGCTGTCTGGAAAAATCCCGTGTTCTTTTTTTGAACTACATGGTTGTCAAGGAAAACATCATTAGCCCCCACCTGCCCCCCTAAATCATTCTAAACCAGTAGGGGGAGGGATGGAGAGATAAAGAGGCCTATTGGCTTGGGAGCTTCACTTGGGGTTGAATCTTAACTATGTAATAAGGATGGGAAACTTTGATCTCCCATATTGGGAGGTGATAGACCCTCTTCATTTCATGAGTAGAATCAGATGGAAGCTTTGTACAGGCACCTAGTGTGGTGTGTGCGACTCCTAGCAGGAACTCCCTGAGACTCAGTTTCTTTATTTATAACAGAAACAACCTGGGCATCCCTCTCTGAATGGAGGCTGGAACAAGCCCTCCGAAGGACTTTCCAACAGAACTATCAGGCAAATGATGTGTGGATGACCTCAGAGTGTCCCGTGACCTTGACTCAGGAAACCGCTCAGAGCTGGGGTCAGCTACCTTCTCGTTACACAGTTTTGGGCAAGGCTTTCTGACAAATTTTGGGACTTCGTTCACAACACTTGAATGGGTGAGGGAGGCAGAGTGGGGTACTGCTGTCTTGTTTTCAAAGTTCTCAAAGTAAATCTTGTCTGAAAAATATGTCCGAGAACCTCTCCCCACACCAAACTCTATTCAGCTTCCTGTCCATAATTCCACAGCCTGGAACACTACAGAGGACTAACTCTGGAAGGCCTGGCAGAAGCCTTCCCGTAGCTGGAAGGGAACTTCGAGAGAAGACGTGGCTCCCTCTGGACTACCTGCTCCTCCCGACCTAGGTTTCTGTCCTAGGAAGCCCACATCCCCCACTGTTAGGCCAGTCTCAAGAGCCCACAAGGGAAGACAATGTTTTCGCAACAGAGTGGGACAAACAGTCCCGAGAGCCTTGCTTCTGTCTCCCCAAGCCAGCTTGCTGTGTCAGACCACGTGCTGTCTCCCCCTGTTCCCAGGGCCCCCCTCCTCATCTTCCCTTTCTTTCCTGGCGAGTCCATCCAGCTCAGCTGATGTGATGAGGCAGTGTCTCCTGGAGTCATCTTTTCACCCTGTGCTAGAGTAAGGATGCTCTACTTGGCAGGGTTTGTGCCATCCTGGGATGAAGGGAAACTGAACAGGGTGTATTCGTGGGTGTGTGTGCATAGGAGAGTGTGTATGTGCATGTGTGCAAGGGAAAGAGAGAGAGAGAGAGAGAGAAAGAGAGAGAGAGAGAGAGAGAGAGAGAGAGAGGATGTGTGTGTGTGTGTGTGTGTGTGTGTGTGTGTGTCGAGCACAGGCTGCAAATCAGGCTGACCTTCTCCCAAAGAAAGAGAACCTGACTGTCCCCAGACTCTAGTCACCTGCCTGTGCAGGAAGTCTGACTCCTAGCCTATCACATCGAACCTGGCTCATACCAGGCCCAGAATCTATACCTTGTCTCCCCATCCCATCTGACTGCTCCTCTGTCTGGAAAAATCTTCCTTTGTTTTATTTGAAGAGCAGAAGTGTTCCTTTCTCTCCCTTGGTGATGGGAAAACAGTTAACTTGGCATCATCTGCACTTCTGAGAGGCCTAGCTTGTCTGTAATCTGACCCTATCAGGCTGTTGCATAAAGCTTCCCACTGGGACACAGATCTCTTGGCCTGCTGGGCCTCCTGTCCAGCTGTGGAATTAAAGAGAAGGTGGAGAAAGGTCAGAGGTACTGCATACAAGTTGATTGACTGTTGTCAGCTGCTGGGACTAGCTAGGGTGTGGTTTGATGGTTAAGAACTCTGAGGGAGTTGAAGTCTGTCTTTTTCTAGCCTTTGGTCACTGGCTTGTTGCAATGGTTCAGTCACCAGACTTAGGGCCACCTTAGCCCTAAGTAGTTCTGGGACCCACTGAAGTCTGGCCTCTCTGTGCTTTTAGGAAACTGGTATTCTCTGGATATCCTTGGCAAGGATATGTATTAGTATTTAGGAAGCAAACTTGCTTCTCTGGAAGGTTGTATAGGATGTCCTTCAGTGAGCTTCTCCAGAAACCACATGTGGAGATGCCAGTGTGGGACAGACAAGCCAGATAAAGGACTACACATTCACATCTGTCAGCTGCAGACAGAGGTCTGGCAAACTTGCCTTGTCTGTGATGCTCAAAATTATTTAAGAAGGAGAGTATCAGATATGGCAGTCCCTCAGAAGGCAGCTGCATTAGTGTTCCAGATGCCAGACTGGCCTCCCTCCCCACCTCCTGCCACTGAGATGTTTCTCATCTGTAGGTATTTTGAGTTTTTCTGTTGCCCACATCTGTGGCAGGTGCTGTGCAGAAGTACCTTGCTGTGTACTTTATATTCATGATCTTACGTAACTGTTCCCACAGCCCTGTGAGATAAGTTAGAGTCATTTTCCACTTCATGACCAAGAGATGGAGATTGAGGAAAGTTATGAATTCTGCCCAAGACTATCTGATTAAAGGAGTGGCTGGACTTGGATCCGACAAGTTCTAAAGGTGCCCTTCTGACCACCCTGTTCACACAAAACCTCAAAATCTGGTTCTTAGACCATTGCTGCCATTATAACCATGGAGAATAAGGATCCTTCTGCCTTCCATGCTTCAGCCAGAATTTCTGGGGGAGAGAACCCAGAAATCTGAATAAAAAACTGTGTGTGTGTGTGTGTGAGAGAGAGAGAGAGAGAGAGAGAGAGAGAGAGAGAGAGAGAGAGAGAGAGGAGAGAGGAGAGAGAGAGAGAGAAGAGAGAGAGAGAGAGAGAGAGAGAGAGAGAGAGAGAGAGAGAGAGCCTGTGCTATCATGGTACACAGGTGGATGTCAGAAGATAACTTGCAGGAGTCAGTTCTCTCTCCTTCCCCCACCCCGATCCTGGGGATTGAACTAGGCTTGGCCACAAGCTCCTTAGCCCTCCAGCCTCTGTATAAAAAATCATTTGAAGGGACGCAACACATGTATGGAAGTCAGAAGATGACCTTCAGGAGTCCTAGGGGTAGAACTCAGGTCCTCAGGGTTATAGGCAAGCACCCCTAACCACTGAGCAATCTCACTGGCTCAGAAGCCCATGTTTTACACGAGCTCTTGTCTGGCCATGCTCCTGTATGGAGAGATTGGCACACCTCTCTGGCCAAGCTGCTTGCTTTCCTGACCCAGTGGTAGTTGGACCCTTTCCGGGGAAAGGCTGCTTGCTGCCCCTAGGCGTAGGCAGCAGGGAGTCTTGGTCAGCCTGCCCCTGCCGTGATACATTGCGGAATGGCACTTCACTTCTGAGGCCAGGGAGGGAAGAACAAGTAAGCAACTTTATGAATCATGGTTCTGTTTATGTTTTGGTTGCTGAGGCTAAATATTTATTGCTTTAAGTAAGAGGTTCTGCTTTAATTAGAGTCATAACTAACCACAAATGCATTGAAATACAGTGTCGGGGCCGTAGACAAGCATCTCTGGACAGAAAGCCGAGTACAACTCACACTTTTAATGTACCGGAGCCATGGATCAAATCACTAACGCTTATCTAAATTAACAAATAGCTTTCCAAATCGAAAAGCACGTAGACGTTTAGAAGCTCGGGACTTAGCTGTTTTTCTGCTGTAACTTATGAGGTCATGGTTACGGGGCTAGGGCATAAGGGATCAAGTTGTGGTCTGTTTACAGCCTATGGTTAAAAAGCACATGAGACTGAGGAGATAACTCTATCAGTAAAAATGCTTGTTTTGCAAGCATGGCGACCCCAGTTATCCCTAGAACCCGTGTTAAAACGCGGTGCCTGATGGGTCATTCTTTCAATCCCAGAGCTGGAGAGGCAGAGGCTAGGGGATCTCTGGAGCGTGTGGCCCAACCTTGCTTCCTAACAACTGAATTTTGGGACAAGTGAGAGAACGTGTCTCAGAAAATAAGGTAGATAGCCCCTGAAGAAGGTGCCCAAGGTTGACCACTAGTTGCTAATCACCTCTTAAAGGCTGTATGCTTGAGCCAGTGGGGAGGCAGAGAGAGGTCAGCTGACCCGATGAGCTGGCTACTGTGTGGTTAGAACAAAGGCCGAGCTGGGAGGACTTCGGCCATTCTCTTCTGCCATCGCTGTGTTTGGCAAGTGGTTCCTGGGTGCAAGTGTGAGGTGGGGCTTGAGATCCAGATCTGAATGTGGGAATTAGACAGACAGACAGCTCTTCGCGAAACGGGATGGATGTGTGAGGTTATGAGGTATGTGGTAGGGACTGATGCAGAATATGGAGCCGGGGTCAGGCCTTTCCCTTTGCCCCCTCACGGTCAAGGCAGCTAACCCATCCCAGATGGTCTGCCAGTGTGGCCCTGCCCTGAAACCCACAGTAGAGAAGAAAAGACTCGGAGAGTGGAGGGTTCAGGGGGCAGAGGAAAAGCATGAACGGTGACCGCACTTTCTGAGTCCCAGACGATTAAATCAGGTAAGGAGGGTGAAGGCTCAGTCAGAGCCTCCTCTCTTCCTGATGCCCTCAGAATCTTAGGCCAATAAGAAATGCAGCAGTCTGTTCTGTTGTGCTTCCGCCCTGGCCCCAAAGTCTTAGCTTCCTGACAATTCCCAGGTCCCCAGTGTGATCAGGAAACAGTCCAGGTTTTACTAATCAGTGGAGGTGAAAGGTGAGAAATGAGTCCGTCATAGGTCAGGTCTACTGAGGGGTTAATTAATTAATTAATTAATTTTTGAAACAGTATTTCACTCTGTAGCCTAATCTGGCCTAGAATTCACTACATATCCCAGGCTGACGTTGAACTAGATGTGATCCTCCTGTCTCAGATTTTCAAAATCTGGGCTTATAGGCATGAGCCGTTGTGCCTGGTAGATTTCCGCCCTTATTTGGACTTTAAATGATCTGAATGGGAGAAGGCAGCTTAGTTTCTCTGGGTCACGAAATCACACCAAAACCAAAAAGGCTGACCTCTGACCCCCACACCCACATTCATGTGCATACATTCCACATGTATGTACACCTACATATGAACAATCACATATAAAACAGCACATAAGCTACATTTGGCTTTGAAGTCCATTCTGTCTGCTCCTCATCTAATCCGGGAATCAGCCCTGTCCAAGTTACATGGCTGAGATAGCTTTATAAGATATTGATTTGTCCCCTCACCCCCAATCAGGACAGCCAATCACGGCCTCAGGAGAACGGCTTTACCATGGTGTTTTTAAAGAAGTGATTCTGACACGCATTTAGGATGTGAAATGTTATGCTAGAAGATTTCATCGTTAAGGGTCCTGGCTGTGTAGTTCAATCTGGATTTAGTAGCTATTTAAATCCAGCCAGGGCTGGTGGCACATTCCTGCTATCCCAGATATTGCGGTAGCTGAGGCAGGAGATTTGACAATTTGAAAATAGCCTAGCCCGCATAGTAAATTTAAGGCTAGCCCAGTCAACATAGTGAAACCTTGTTTCAAAACTAAATATTAAAAAAAAAGGGGGGGTCAGGGCTGCAGATGTAACTTAGACTCAGGGTTAGAGCACTTCCCTAGCACAGGAACCAGGGATCATAGTGTGTAGTATAAAAGATTGTCGTATAAGGGGTGATGAGGTGGCTCGGCGGATGAAGGTGTTTGCGGTGGAGCCCAAACACCTAAGTTTGATCCTCACAACATACCTGGTGAAAGAGCAGAACCAGATCCCAAAAGTTGTCCTATGACCTCCACATGGAAATCTTGGTGTACACACGAGGGTGCACACATGCGTGTGTGCACGTACACACAAATAAGTGTACAAGAGATTGTCCTCCAAATTCGATATTGCATAGGAAAACACTTAGCCACGTATTTAGGAACACTTAGTCTGGCGTTGGATAAGGGATCAAGTCACAGGTGATGTTATTGTTACTGTTACTATTATCTTCAGCTCCGAATGAGGACTAAAGTTGCTGCCTAGCGTTGGCTATTCTATAAAGGTGGTTATTCTGGACCCTGTCTTTGCCAGCATAGACAAACTGCAGGAAACCACTTGGATAAGCACCCGAGGCTGATAATGGCACTCTACCACATGGAAGGCCTGTGGAAGAAGATACCGGGGAGACGTTTCTTCCTGACTCCTAGCAGGGCTGCTGAGAAACTGGGGTTTGAAGCAGAGCAACGTGTGTGTGTGTGTGTGTGTGTGTGTGTGTGTGTGTGTGTGTGTGTATGTTGATCAATATTTACCTTGGTAATTGCTTGGCCACACTCAGGACTCAAGCTAAATTCCTTTGGCGTACAAGGACTGTGGGACAGGGATCATTTGCACGCCAGGAATCATGTTAAAATTAGAACCTTAGGTGCAGCTGGATTTGCTGACTAGCTCCACCCACGTAGTCATGTTGAGGGTCCTCTACAGGCCAACAATCTTTTCTCCATCAGTTGCTGACCTTTCCACCGTGTTAAAAGATGCGCTGGCTGCCAGCACGGTTCCTTCTAACCCCCCTAGCTTCTGACCCTCTGCTGAGAGATGGTAAGCAAAATGAAACTGTTTCCCTTGAGAAACCCCATCCCCGGGGGGGGGGTGGTGAGGTCAGTCATCTGCAAAGAGGCTGCCCAAAGTATCACTGTCAACAGGTGTCCCTTTGCCCGTCACAGAGTTGAGCCGCAGCTCCTGCTTTCTGGTTAAAGATAATGATTTACTTCTTGAATCCAAAGCCTCGGTCTTGCCTTAGCATCTGTCCTCAAAGGTTAAGCAGGGACCTTTGAATGTCAAGCATCATGGGCCCCAGGCTTCCACCCACTCATACCAAAAGTGTCCACGCAAATGGCCCTCCCAGAGCTGGGAAGAACCTACAGATTCCTCAGCGCATGTCTCTGTGTGTGTGTGTGTGTGTGTGTGTGTGTGTGTGTGTGTGTGTGTGTGTACTCATTGCCGTTTGGCCTTAAACCGAAGCATGCCGGGTATTCTGAACCCACGTGGAAACTCATTTTATGTTCTGCCACAATTCTGGATTTTTCTATCCCATGTGCCTGAATAATTGGAGTGGTCTTAGGCGTTTTTGGAAGAAGAGGCTCCAGGACGGAAGTATACCCTTGAGAAATGCTGGATTCGATCAAAGAGCTTTTCAGTCCGCAGGGACGGGATTCAGTTTGGTTTCTCAAACCTAACACACTTAGATGTAAACAGTCCATAGGGTGGGAGCTGCTTTGCATTCAGCTCCTTGTATCAACACTCCAGAGCTTCTTATATACTAGTCCCAGGAATTCGGAGAGCCTTTCTGGGATGGAGTCCAAAGCCAGGGACATCAAAGGTTCTTTTTGTGGCAGTGAGAAGAGAGGGAGGAAGCCTTCATCCTGGTCTCCTCGACTCCCCACCCATGATCGATTTTATTATTCACACCAGCCAAACTTGGGGAAGTCGCATGACCACAGTGTGTGTGAGCCACATACAGCGCTCGTCTTGGAAGGAACTTCTCACACGCGAACCTTGTGGAATCCCTGGCCTCTGGCTCAACCAGGGACGAGGGTGGGGTGTGTGTGTGTGTGTGTGTGTGTGTGTGTGTGTGTGTGTGTGGGAGCGGCGGAACCCGTCATGGTTAATTCAGTGCAACATGTGTATTCAGGATGTTTTCATAAAACGTGACCTCATCTCTTCCAGCCCACGGGCTGTCATTATATTGGTGGTCACTTTTGGCTTAGCTACAAAAGTGATGCCTCTCATCACTAAAGTTCATAGATGGCACATGGGCTATTCTTACCTCCCGCCGAGAGGAGAACACTCAGAACCATGACCGATAACTGTCTCATCAGAGCGTCTCATTGACTCAAGGAAAAACAAAGCAAAACAAAACAAATCCGCACAAGATCAGCCAGGCACTGGGTGGATTAAACAGCTGAGGAGACTCCCTCTTTCAAAGAATTACAGTTTTTATTTGTTGTTGAGTACTAGCGATTGAATATCGATGGCCTCACGCACGCTAGGTAGGTGTGGACAGTTTGTAGGAGTCTGTTCACTCTCTCTCCATCCTAAGCAGACACAATCAACTGGAAGACAAATTCATTTATTCAACAAAGGTTCCTTTAAGCACCTGGGATGTCTTGAGTCTCATAGTGCGGGGACACAAGAGAAGTAAGGAATAAAATAACGTGGGTGAGCGTGGGGGATGTCATGAAAGGAATTGCCAAAATTAACAGAGGACTCTGTTTATATATTGTTAAGTCCAGAAAAGTCAAAGAATGTACTGAGAGCTGTTAACTATTTGTTGGGGACTGGGTAGTAAAATAATTAAATTTTTTCTTTCTTTTCTATTTTGTTTGTTTGTTTGGTTTGGTTTGGTTTTTTGAGGCAGGATTTCTCTGTGTGGGCCTGGCCATCCTGAACTCACTCTGTAGACCAGGCTAGCCTCAGTCTCAGAGATTTGCCTGCCTCTGCCTCCCAAGTGCTGGGATTAAAGTCAGGCAACAGTACTGCCCAGCTTTTTTTTTCTAAGAAAGGCATTTCTTTGTTGAAAGTATTGGATATTCCTAGAGCAGGACTGTTTACCCACAGGCCTTGAGTTACTGATGTTCATGAAACAACTGCTTCTTCTCATAGGGGGAAGTCCAGCCAAGCAGACCACCTGGGAAGGCGGACATCGGGTCCCAGCACTGGCTCACTGGCCTGGCAGAGTTCCAGCCAATGTCACTAGCACCGCCTTGTTAAGGTAGGAGATCCGAATGACCTTTCACTGTGGGGCTTTAGAGCCACAGCTGATGTGGACACTTGAGGGACTGGAGATCCCCGCAAACTCATAGTCTTTGGTTATCTGTGTTAGGCAGGAATTCTGCATCCTCCCAAGCTCCCATGACAGCAACGTGGATTTGCCTATAAAGCAATTCCACAATTCCATATGGTAAAGTAGGCTACAAGAGTGCCCAGGGGATGATCCTTGAGTAAATGAGGGACGTGTTGGTCTCTAATGCTCAGCCCTGGTTCTTACGTGTATGCTAAAGAGCGAGGCAGCCAAAGATGGCGGCCAGAGTGAAGTTCCCATGAACTCTTCTTACTCATCCTTGGGATTAGAGTAGGTGTCCCAGGTGGCTTTGAGAAGCCTGTGCCTCATTAGTGATCAAATGACCCCAAGAAAGAAGTACGGACACCGCCAGAATGCCAGGAAGGAGACAGAAGGCCCCAGTGGACTAAGAAGGAAAGAATTTACTGTTAGGTGAGGATGTTGTCCAGCCTTGGGCAGCACAGCCTCCAGTCGTAGTCTCCAGGAATGTCTTTCGTCAGGAGCATTATATGTGTGACATCTCTCCAATGTATTAATGCAAATAGACAAGGCCAGCTCCTTGGCAGAGAATCTGGCTACAATGGGTCTCTGGGAACATTGCCAGAGAACTAAGGAACCCTGACTTATAGCTGGGGCCCCTCACTAAGTCATTTAAAAAGTGTTTGTTTATATACGTAGTATATGTGTGCATGTGCAGGGGTGTGTATGTGGCTGTGTGTGTGGCTGTGTGTCTGTACATGCATGTGTGTTGAGAGGCCAGAGGTCAACCACTGGTGTATGTGTTCATGTGCCAGAGTGTGTGTGTGTGTGTGTCTGTGTCTGTGTCTGTGAGTCTGTGTCTGTGTGTGTGTTTGTATGTGCATGTGTGTAGAGAGGCCAGAGGTCAACCATTGGTGTGCATGTTCATGTGAATATATGTGTGTGTGTGTGTCTGTGTGTCTGTACATTCATGTGTGTAGAGAAGCCAGAGGTCAACCATTGGTGTCATTCTTTGAAACCACCCACCTTGTGTTTTTCCCGATGACTTTATTTAATTTCTAAAATTTGTATGTGCAAGAGTGCTTTGTCTATAGGTGCTTTATGCTTACCATGTACTTGTAGCGCTTGTGGATGTCAGGAGACGGCATCCGATCTCTTGGAACTTAGAGTCGCCTGAGCCATCATGTAGGTGCTGGGAACCAAATGTAGGTCCTCTGTAAGAGCAGTGAGTGCTCTTAGTCACTGAGACATTCCGCAGCTCTCATTATGATCAGGGAGATCAATAATTTGCTTAGGTACCTGACCAGCAAGCCCCAGGGTCACTCCACTGAGATTGCAAGTGCATGCTTCCATACCCAGCTTTTTACATAGGTACTGGGGATCGAACTCAGATCTTCATATTTGTACAGCAGGCACTTTACCAACTGTGCTATGTCCTGAGCCTGACTTCTCACTGATTCAGATGGGTCATGCCTGTCTGGTTCTGCCCTGTATTCACCAACACAGTACAACCTCCATAGAAGCGCTTACTCGTGTACTCAGAACAATAGTTTACCTGGTTGAGAGGTTCTCTGGCGCCAACCTGACAGGTTCTGGCAGGAGACCAACCGCCAAACAGAGGAAAGCAAGCATCGCCAGCGCCCTCCAACATCTCCAGGCCCAGTGGGAAGGAAGGGCTGAGACCAAAGCGGAAAGCAGGAGGGGTGAGCAGTTCTGACAGCCCCGGGGAGTAGATATTACCCCTGCCAGCCCCCAGTTCCCTGGAGGGTTGTGGGACATCCCTGAGCTATCAGGAGGGGGCAGCGTGCAGTCCGTGGGAGCCAGAAGGTGTGATAACAACTACACAGCTTGGGATCTGTGATGTCAAGTTGGTTGGAAGAAGGCCAGGAAGGCTGCTTTTATAGATCTGACTGGGGTGTATCTAGACTGCTTATCAAGGGGGCAAGCGCTGGGCTGCGCAGGCACAAATAACTCCACAGAGTGCTCAAAGCTTGGCGTTTCACTGTCTGAACATAAGCAGCGGCTTTTCATCTGAGAACTGTGTTTGTAGCTGCCATCATCAATTACTGCACCACAATAGGCTATTGTCTCATTGACCAGCAGAGGACAATGATGGAGGCCATAGTTTAGTGACTAAATTCAGTTCTTGGTATAGATAGTGTTTTCTTGAGCGCCTCTGGTACTTTATCAGAAGAAAACCTTTGGAGCATGTCAGCCCCTCTTGGGATGTTTTCGGTGTGAAGTTAGTCTGAACGGCATCCTGTTCCTCTTTCGTGTTAATCCATGCAAGTGAACACACAAATGGGCGGGGCTTCTCAGTGCCCTGTTCCTGTGGCCCCCCACAGGTCAACTCCGAGGGGAACATGCTTTTGATTCACGTCCTAGAATGGAGCGCTCACATTTCATTGTGTGGGAGCCCAGGGTTCCTTCAACTTCTATTGAAATGGCCCCAAGAAATTATGGCATCTTAAAACAGTCGGGTTAATTAATATATGTGTACTGCGTGAATACAGAAAATGTTATAAACATCGTGCAGGGGTGCCTGTGTGGCTTAACTTACAAAGGTGACCTGAGTTCCATCCCTGGGTCCCACATGCTGGGAGTAGAGAATTGATTCCTCTGACCCTACATGAACACTGCAGCACTTTGTTCACACACACACACACACACACACACACACACACACACACACACACACAGACACACACACACACGCATGCATACATGCATTTAGCACAATGCCAGGCTTCTTCCTGGTAACTGTTCTGTGACAACCAAGGTATCTCCAGGCAGTACCACGTCCCCTAAAAGGACAAAAAGAAGCTTAGGGAATTTTCTCTTAGTCTTATGAAAGAAGGTGAAGAAGTGTGCCTGAGATGGGCATCCTTCATCCTAATTCTTTTTGTTTGTTGTTGTTGTTTTTTTCGAGACAGGGTTTCTCTGTGTAGCCCTGGCTGTCCTGGAACTCACTCTGTAGACCAGGCTGGCCTCAAACTCAGAAATCCACCTGCCTCTGCCTCCCAAGTGCTGGGATTACAGGCATGCGCCACCACTGCCCAGTTTCATCCCAGTTCTTAATGGAGGACCGACCACATGTGGTACTTGAGATGGACATCCCCACCCCTGTTCTGGATGGAGTATCACATCTGGCAAGAACAGAGGCAAGCTGAAGATGGCTGGACTGATAATTTCATTGGAAAACCAGCTAGAGTTGCAGAGGAGCCCTGGACTACCTTGGGGGGCTCTGCAGATACTAGTAAGACAGTGGCTAGATGGAAGGGGTAAAGGTTGGCAGACTCTGTCTTGTCTGCAGGCATAGAATTGAGTCCAGAGGCAGAAGCTGTAAAGATACCTTGTCCACAGCATGTCCTGTGGTCTATATGAAATGTCCTGGGTGGTACCCAGCTGTACATCCCCTTTCAAGTTCATCTGCTACCTCTTAGCCGTGGTGAGGGTTGAGGGAGATGGGTCAATGTCTCTTTCCTGCCTGCTGGGCTGATGTCCATAAGAGATATTCACCATTTGTTGCTTGGTATTCCCCCAAGGCCTCTCTGAAGTAGATGCTTTTGGGAGCCGGGCTTGTCTATAAGAGAAACTCAAGGGTGGGGAGCTACTGAGATGGGCTGCCAGTCAAATGTGAATACGGGCGAGTCCCTGAAGCCTCTGCAGTGTGACTAAGACCAGGAAGGGGTGGGGACCTGGCTTTTTTTTTCAGGGATAATGAGAGGGACTAAACAATGCAGAAAGAAAATTACAATTAAATGCTAAAAAAGAACTTGTTTCTGTATCCTCGGGACAGTTCTATTCCTCCACTGGAGGTGGCTATGTTCTCAACTCTTCTATTCTTGGCCTCTTTCCGTACTTATCTCCCAGGGAGAGAGGAGATGAGAGTCACTCATTTATCTGGATGCAACTATCCCCAACCCTTCCCTGATATCCCCCTGTCCCGGTTAGAGTTTTAATGCTGTGAACAGACACCATGACCAAGGCAACTCTTATAAGGACAACATTTAATTGGGGCTGGCTCACAGGTTCAGAGGTTCAATCCATCATCATCAAGGTGGGAGCATGGCAGTATCCAGGCAGGCATAGTGCAGGAGGAGCTGAGAGTTCTACATTTTCATCTGAAGGCCGCTAGGAGAAGGTGGATTCCCACTTGGTTAGGAGGAGGGTCTCATTGCCCACCCCCACAGTGACACACTTCCTCCAACAAGGCCATCCCTACTCCAGCAAGGGCATACCTCCTAATAGTGCCACTCCTTGGGTCAAACAGATTTAACCCACCACACCCCCCTTCTTTCTACCCATTGTTGGGTCAGATTTCCCCCTAGTCCAATTGTGCTCAGCTTCTATGGAAACCCTTCCTTCTGTCCTCTCCCTGACACTCAGCCAACCTTGGAGCCCAGGGCTGTTCTACCAGAAGGAAGCCCCCATGTGACCCTTCACTCCTTGTTAACGTAGTTTGGAGATCAGCAGGCAGAGCTGAACCCTCTTCACCACCACCCAGTCGACTCCCTTTGATACCTTGTTTGGATAAGAGCACCTACCGGTTGGATGGGTCCCCACCCACTGGGAGGATCCGGAATGGGAGAACAGTTGCTTGTACTTAGAACTCCAAAGCAGCCTGGACGGCATAGCAAGATCTTATTTTAAACAAACAAACAAATAAACAAGGTTTCAGAAACACACACATCTCCTACGAACAAATTTCAGAGAAACACGAAAAAGACAATAATTTGTAAGGATGGAAGAATGCGGAAGAGTGGCTCCTGCTTGCTTGGAGGTGGGGGGGATCACCTTGCCTGCTCCCAGACTAGCCTTTTGTCTCAGCTGTCTCCTTTCATGAGTGGGTCCTGCCTTCCTTTGCACTATCAGAGGGCCTGTGAAGGGGTGTTTGTGACACAGAAACCCACGTATACATCAGGCCCATGAAGGACAGTGCCAGAGCCCATAAGATATGAAGGGACCAGGGATGTAGCTCAGTTGGTAGAGTGCTTGCCTGGCATACACAAAGTCCAGAATTCAATCCCTAGCACTCCCTGTACAGGGTTTTGTGGTACAGTAATCTCAACACTCTAGAGCCTAGCCTTAGATACATGACAGTCATGTCTCAAAACAAGAAAAAGAAAATACTTGGGGCTATGGAGGTTTCTCGGTGGATAGGAACACTTATATGAGCTCAGGACCTGAGTTTGAGTCCCCAGAACCCACATCGGACTAACCCAATGCATGCCTGTGACCCCAATACTCTGGGGGATAGGATGAAGATGTCAGGGGTTATTGAGGCTTTTTGGCTGCCAGCCTACCAGAGTGGTTAAGCAGGACACCTGACATTCTCTTCTGCATTTTGGTGTGCACACCTGTACATACATGTACATATAACACACACACACACACACACACACACACACACACACACACACACACACACCACACATGCAAAACAAAGAGAGGAAATACTTTAAAGTGAGATAAAATAGTTTCTTTATATATTTGTCTTCATATCAATAGTTATAAAATGTAATTTCTTTTAGACTTCTTTAAATGATGCATATGTGGGGGGGGGCAGTATGTGCATATGAGTGCAGCTACCCACAGAGGGCGAGGTTACAGGAAGTTGTGAGCTGCCTGAGGTAGGTCCTGGGAATCAAACTTAGGGCCTCAGCAGGAGCTGAGCTGTCTCTCCATCCCCTTTATTCTGTTTTTTTTTTTTATTTTTTTTTTAAATAAAGGAAGAAACTCTATGAAAGCAAGGATAAAAAGCCAAGCATCCCAGTGAACACATTGCAAGTGCAGGGTTGGTTTTGCAGGTTTGGGGTATGGCTTTTTTTTTTTCTTGTTTGTTTGTTCTATTTCTTCAAGGCTTCGAAAACTTTCAGAACCTGTTTCTTGAGTTAAGACTGAGGCCTGGAAGGTCATGAGCGGCCTCTGTAAGACGGATCTGTCCTCCAGGTTCACACGCAGGAAAGCCCAGGTCTGTGTGTTGTGCGGACCATTTCCTGGTCACGGGCTAACCCCAGGGGCTGGACTCCTGCCATTCTCTGAGGAATTACTTTCTAAAAGTCCAGGCACGTCCATGCCGGATGTGGCTACCTTGTGCAGTGAGAATCACCAAACCTGTTGAAGAAGTTTTCTTTGTGTGGGACAGTTCTGTGAAGACTAGAAACCTCTGGAGGGCACGCCACACTGACACACTGGGGTTCCCTGGAGTGTTTAAATTTGGATTAGTGCTGTGGTAAGATGCCAAACCTCAGGATGCAGAGGAGGAAAAAGATGGAAAAAGGAAAGTATGTGAATCGTTCTGAAAGTTAATACAGAGTCTGCTTCCCAGACTTGCTGATTTGACCCGTCTGTGACGCTGATGTCTCCGAAGATGGCAAAAGAAAGCCTACAGCCTACTTCAAGTGTGTGTGTGTGTGTGTGTGTGTGTGTGTGTGTGTGTGTGTGTGTGTGAAGAACAGCCTCAGGTGTTGTTCCTCGGGCACTGGCTTAAGATTCATCAATTAGACTAGGCTGACTGGCCAGTGAGAACCAAGGATCCTCCCATTATCTCCTCCTC
The DNA here is from genome assembly GCA_036184795.1 of Tokudaia tokunoshimensis. Lineage (NCBI taxonomy): Eukaryota > Metazoa > Chordata > Mammalia > Rodentia > Muridae > Tokudaia > Tokudaia tokunoshimensis. The sequence continues at coordinate 12,561,694 of BTHU01000010.1, read as the reverse complement.
AGTGCTGGGAGGACGGTCAGGTTGATCTTGGGATGATCTTGTAACATGGGTTCTGGGAACCACACATGGGTCTTCGGACCTGTAAGGGAAGTACTTTAATTACTGAGCTATCTTCCCAACCCTGATCCATTTTCATTTCAGAATATAATTCTCTCTCTCTCTCTCTCTCTCTCTCTCTCTCTCTCTCTCTCTCTGTGTGTGTGTGTGTGTGTGTGTGTGTGTGTGTGTGTGTGTGTGTGTTTGTGTGTGTGTGTGTGAAGAGATGGCTTATTGGTCAAGAGCGTTTGCTGAGTCATCAAGAAGGCTGGACTTTCGATCCCAGCACCCACATAGCAAACTGGACATCCCATGCACCCCTGTAACCTCAGCTCAAGATGGGCAGGGTGAAACAGCATAAGGAAAATGGAGGGGTCTTGCTGGGTCCAATCTAGCAGAGAAGATGCAAGCCCCAGGTTTAGGGAGAGACACTGCCTCAAAGGAATAACCAGAGAGTGATAGAGGACACTCACTACCTTCTTCCAGCTTCTGCATATGCATACAGATGTGTAGACATTTCCACATAGGTGCACACACCCACACACATGTACTCAGCACACAAATTAAAAATATCTATTGTGGAGCCTGATTTTCTTTCTTATGCGTTTGATACTGATCTCCCTTAGGGGTGCAACTGTGTATGTGTGTCTGTGTGTGTCTGTGTGTGTTAGAAAGAAACAGAGAGAGATCGAGAGAGAGAGAGAGATTGAGCTTGAACAGCCCTAAACCATCTCAACCTTTTCAGGCCACACTGTAGACCTCTGTATTTCCTGGTTTGTGGCAGGGACCTTGGACTCTGGACAGTTTTCCAGAGTGTTCTGTACTCTGTTGTGTGCTGACTCTGCATGCCTTGACTGCACACCAGTGTGGGATGCCAACTCCTGGGGCGCCTATCTCAAGAGATAAGCTACCAGTTTTGTGAACTGTGAAAGCTACAGGCAAATAGAAACACTTTGTCCCATAGTCAACGAGAAATTCTGCCTCAGGGTCGCAGGCAGAGCCCTGGAGAGAGGAAGGAGGTGGACAGATTAGAGATGCCACGCATGTGGTGGGTGGGTCCTTTCTACAGCCTCGGTGGAAGGCAGAGAGCTGTTCTCTAGAACTCAGGTTGGATCCGTTGGGAAGACCTGGCCCCGAGGGCTTTTCCACCTGTGATCCTGAAGTCTGATGTTGTCCTAGTCTCTGGGTACCAGGACCTCTTTTCTGGGAAAGTCTAACCTATGACAGAATCCATGTTGGCCCAGCCCCGTGCCTCTGGCAAGTCCTACTGGTTGTCAGTTTCTTTGTCCTCTCTGCTCTTCCTGACAACCCACCCCTATCTTGTGATACAAGCACAGTAGGCTTGTGGGAGGTATGCGGTGTGGTAAAGTTCCACATGACTTTAAAACATCATCGCAGGTCACAAGCCTGCAATCTCAGCCCTCATAAAATGGAGGCAAGAGGGTAAGGAATTCAAGGCAAGTCTGGGTACGAGAAACTGTCTTAACAAGCAAAATAGAAATGAATAACATCACATTAACAATACCCACCGAAAATATGAATAGTGGGTGGGGCTCAGGAGATGGCATGGGGGTGGAGGGTGGGGGCAGTTCTCGCTTTGCGAGCATGAAGGCCTGAATTTGGATCCCCAGTACCTGCATACAAGCTGGACACTGAAGTGAGAGTCCCTGTCTCTAAAGAAGGTGGGGGGAGGGGGACATCTGATGATGACCTCTGGCCTCCACACAGAAACATGCAAACATTCTGTGGGCAAACATTCACATGCATCTCCTGCACACATACAAGTAAGAGTTTGAATTTTAAAATTTTGATATAAATAGTTTTAATTTTAAAATTAATACCCTCAAGCAACAGACTAGTTACATATTTTTTTTCTTTTAGTATTTCTGTATGTCCTAAGTTGTTTTGTTTTGTTTTCTACTAGAATATTCACTGTTTTGTAAAAGGGAGAAAAGAGTTAAAGGCAAGTGACTGACGTGGAGTGTTTCACACATCGTAACTAAAATTTCACACACTTCACCTCAAGACTACATTTTCATGAGAGAGACTTGGGCCATGGAAAATGAACTGAGTGTCCTCGCAGACACCCACCACCCTGCCGCATGCTATTCCTGATAAGACAGCGGCCGGCTCTTAGTTTTTGAGTTCAAAGGTGTGTGCTGTTAATTATCAGACAAACAACCAGCAAGCTCCCGGCTTCCTCTTTTACGTATCCTCCCTGAGTGGTTTACCCACACATCCACCCTGTGAGGCAGCTATTGTTATTAAACCACATGTCTTACAGGATGGGAAACTGAGGCAGTAGATGGCAAATAAGTGGTAAAACTGAATTTGAGCCTATACAGCATCTGGCCACATCCTGCCTCTTGTAATAGAAATCTCAGGAAGAACTCCAAAGAGAAAGAGAATGTGGGCTGTAGGAGAGGCAGTCTGATTTTGCCCTGGTATGGTGCAGGTAGGTTTTGGTCATAGGAGGGCTGGGGAAAGAATTAGAAGAGCTGAGGAAAACTGTATCTTGTTCTTTCTGCAGCTTGCTAGACATTTTCCCCACCGTGGTAGCTCTGGCAGGAGCTAGCTTGCCCCCAAACCGGAAGTTTGATGGACTGGATGTCTCGGAGGTACTCTTTCGCAAGTCACAGATGGGGCACAGGGTAAGTGGAGGAAGCTTGTGTCCGGGTTGTGTCTCACAACTCACGCCTGCTACTTTGATACAAATGACCACCCTCAGAAGGTGCATGCCAGTGACTGGTAAAGACCCTGGGTAAAAAAATCATCCCAGTGATGAATTTCAGAGACAAACTACATTCAACAATTCAGTCTGTTAGTCCAGATTTGTACTTATATTTAACATCTTGGTTTATTGTAGAGGTATATGAGTATTTTCTCTAAGGCTTAATTTTATTCTTCTGTCTTCGTTCAGTTTTCTGGCATAATTTGGGCACTCAGCATATTTTTGTTGGATAAGACTCCTGTCCAGTTCTAGGCTCTTCTAGAATGGAAACTCTCTGGGGGCAAGGATCCCATTCGCTGGGTTCAGGTTTCAGTTCTCACACACCTAACAGCATCTCTACCTAGTTAGCATCCAGTCCATGCAAAGTGAATGAACAAATGAGTGAGTGAATGAATGGATGGATGGATGGATGAATGAATGAATGAATGAAAGTCAGTAAGGTCTCTGTATTCCCAACATACCCCCAGCCCTGGGAGGGGTTTTGCATCCTGCTATTTTGCCCTTGACTACTTGTTTACTTTTGAAAGATGCTCTTGCAACAGGCTGACCTTGAACTCCCGATAGCCTCAGCCTTCTAAGTACTGGGATTCCAGGTATGTGTCACCATAGCTGTCCACCTATTCCTGAATCAGCAGCCCCGGCAATGACTTCGGGGCTCCGATTTTTCCAGTGTCACCTCTTGCTGTCCCCTCCTCAGAGTGCTCGGAGGCACTAAATTAACAGCCAGGAAATGTCAGTCCTCAGGGGCTTTCCTTGTCACTTCCCTGTGTTTTCCTAAGAGGAAGAGGAAGTCAGAGAGAGAAAAAGTCTGGAGGAGATCGGAGACCCCCCCCCCAGCCCCTGAGTAAGGCCCAGGGAGCACCCAGCTCCCCAGTTGGAAACCTATGCTTCAGAGGGTCTATTTATGTCTTTGAGGGGTCACGGGAGAAATGCGCTCAAGGGTACTATCTGGGTAATAACTGAAGCCTTCCCAGGTCAGACAGAACCTGCGCCTTGAGCGGACCACTACGCTCTTGCACACATCGATGAAGTTCTTAGAGCTTGTCAGATTAGACCTGAACAGTCCTCTGAAGGATTCTTGGGTCACCCCAGAACGCCTGTCTCTATAGAGCAGTGTACTGTCCAAGCCTGGTCATTCTGAACAGCACGAAACAGGAAGACGGTTTCCGCCTTCAGCTGGAAGTCAGTAGTGTATGATGCTGGCAGTGTTAGCCAAGACTTCTCTGGAGAGGTGCTCCTGAGTGTTTATTGCCATGGTTACTTTTAGAGTAATTGAGGTCACCAGGAAGTGATCTTGACGTTGTCAGGCCTCATTGCAGATGCCAGCTCCTTCACGGACTTACTTCCGTTCCCGGATAGAGCCTTGTCTTCCTTTAGCATCCGATTTGCACAGAGTCACTGGGTTAGGTCCAGGAATTAGGTGGGAGAAACAGACACAAGTCCTGACACCTTCGGGAAACCTCCATTGTATTGGTGATTTAGCTCAAGAGGAAACTTATTTACTTCTTCATCACACCCTATGACCTAGCAGGAGACAGCCAGCTTCCTGCCTACAGAGGGCTTCCGATGGCATCTTCAAAGGTAATCCCACGTGGCTTCTGTGCCTGGCCTCACACCCGCTTCTTCCAGTGTGCATGTGACGCTCCAGATAAGACCACTTAGGAATTTAAGAATAGGGCTAGTTGATGGCCACGGATTTGAGTTTGGTCCTTTCTGGTCAGCCTAAACTGTTGAAATGAAGAGACTGAATTACGTTGGGTTTATAATAGGTTTAGAGGAAGCCAGGAGATCAAAACAAACGATTTTTATAAATATCCACACATCCATCCATCTCTCTTTATAGTACGTATGTATCTCTTTAAGATGTTTATTTTTATGCTCATTGCGTATGCCTGAGTGGACGTGTGTTTTCTATATGTGTACAGTGCTCACAGTCATCAGAAGGCATACGATCCTTTGCAAGGGGAATGACACAGTTGTGAGCTTCAGTATGGATGCGAGGACCCAAACCCGGTCCTCTGTAAGAGCGGGTATTGATTGCTCTTAACCAGTGAGCTGTCGTTTCCACCCATGTAACTCCTCTTATTTAATCAACAGTTTGTCTCCACCCACAAATGTGTCCTCCATTTAGAAGGATTCGAATACAGGGTGGTTTAAACCATTCCAGTTTCTAGAAGCCCAAAGAACTTCCTAGATGGTCGGCTCAAAACACTATGTAGGAAGATGCCTCTCAGCAGCTGGCTTGTCTATATTGCAAAGATAGCCCAGAGATGAAGAGAGAAACATCTTAGAACCACATATCTTCATCCATTTCCCAGGGCCATGGGTTGAAAAGGCTTAAGGCAGACACTGACTACTGGTTTTCATATCCGTGACCTCATGACCTACTTCATTCCCTCTAGGAAGGTTGTGTCAGTGATGTTCCAAGTCCACAGCAGCTGCATGCTTTGCATATTTTAACCCCCTTGCATCTGATACCGATGGGCGTATGAACGGAGCAGTGAGAGAAACCAGGAAGAGAGAGGGCTGAGAGCCTGAGAGGGGAGGGGTACACATTCCAGGACTCAGTGACCCACTTTCTATTCTCCTGACTCCAAGATGGAAGCTGGAGGTGGTGACATCATGGGTGGTAGAGTCATGTCCTTCATGACCAGGTTCAAATATAGCCAACGAAGGGACAGTTTACTCAAGATGTCTGCATAGCCATAGTCCACTCCAATATGGGGCAGCTGTGGGCTATAAGCGGCACTCCAGAAGCCAGTGCATCAAGGAAACGCGTACCCATCACTTCTCTTAGAGAGGCCCCTAGTGGTGAAAAATGTCACCAAGCGTGGCCTGTGAATGATTGACACCCCTCCCCCATCCTGCTTTGAAGCTGTTCAGGCCTCTCTGCCTGATGGGGTGGAGGAGAACACCTCTGGGGATAATTCTGTACAGGGTGACACTCCCATGCGTAACAAAACAACAAAAGTGTAAGCGGGGCAGACTAGCACATAGGAAAGAAATGGAGCCAAGAATTCTGTACAAGTTTGTCGAAGATAAATTCAGCCCGGCTTTGAACTGTGGAGCAGACATCTGGAGAGGAAATGTCTTCAGCCATGATTGCGTGTAAGTTTACCAGTGTTCTTCCTATGTTGATGTAAACAAGAAAGCTGTCCTCAGTCTGCTCAAAGTGGGATGACTTATATGAGTGTCTCAAAACCCACCTCCAACTCTAAGCATAGGCCATCCCTAATGGTTTCCTTCCTAGGTTCTGGAAATTTCTGCTAATGTCACTTACCCTTTGAATGTGGCAGGATCCTCTTGGGGAGTTTCTTTTGCTGAGCACCCAAATGATATACATGGTCTGAAGAGATCAACCTTGACTGTGTTTTCTGGGTGGGTGGGTGGGTGGGAGTATGAATATATCATAGGTGGGGGGGTGGATACCGGATGGTCCATGTCCTCTCTCTCCCCTACATTTGCCTTTATCAAGAGAAAAAAAGGAGGGGGGAGGGCCAGGCGTGGTTTTCTGGAATGGAAGGAGTGAGGTTTTCAGTAATGACTTCCTTTCTTGTTTGGAGGAAGCCTGCTGGGGGTGTTTGGAGGGTTGATGGGGGGCAGGGAAACAGCAGGTGTCGGGGAGCCCTGCCCAGGGCAGCATGCTCTCAGGGTACTGAAACTGGGGAGTGGGGGTGGGTGGGCAGCTGCTTCCCTCTCCAACAGATGTTTCTCATTAGTTTTTTTTTCCCCCAAGCCCCACGGAAACTTTGAATCACGTAAGTGTCTTCCCAGCAATATATACGGGCATGATTCATACCAGGGTAGTCTCATGCCTCCAGCCCAAACCCACCGACCTACCAAGGATGCTGGCCTTCTAGTTCCTACCAACTCTTTCCCTTGGGACCTCTGAATTAGGTATTTCCACTCTTTAGGGTAATTCTTCCCTGTCTGACTGAATCAGGAAAGATTTCCTCAGCAGTACAGTAGGACTGAGTCATAGGTGTCTGCGTTCAGCCTGGGCTTGGATTGGAGCTAGAGCACAGAGGAAGAGTGTTTGCCTAGCCTGTGTGTGGGCCTGAGTTCGAGTCCCTGTACTGCAATAAAGGTTCAGAGGTGAAGCTATGCTTGGTGCTGGAGAAATCTTACTATTTCTTACGGCAGGCATTCTTGCTGAAGAGAGAGAGTCTACCGGAGGTTGAAGAAGCTAGTTTTTAGGGAGACCTTCAGGTGGGCTTCATTGCAAGTCCCAGGATATATGGAAGCCATCTTTATTGGTAGTTTGCTTTCTGCACCTGAGGGGTAGGTGCGCATAGGACTCCTGGGTTCATGACCTGGGCAGCCACAAGACACTCCGCTGAGAGAAGGGCCTGAGAGTTGTTTAAAGCGCTTCTGTGGCTGGGTTGGAATTTTTAACTTGTCAAATTAAAAAGCACCAGCCGCCGACACTCAAACCCCTGCAGGTTCTAGAGCCGGCATTGGGCCCACGATCTGACTGACTTACCCAGTGGGATCTTGCAGCCACCCAGAGTTGTAACTCATCCTTCTTCAGCACTATTTCACAGTGGCTCTCAGGAGTAGGTCAGCATCCGTGTAACCGCACAGGTTACAGGCCTGTGCTTATCAGGAAGTATTTAGGGGTTTGGGTAAGGGAAGTCAGGAATGAAGTAGACAATGACACCTAGCATAATTTTCTTTCGTGTATATGTAGGTATGTATGTACATGCCTCAGTAGGTGTATGTATATAGGTATGTAGGTAGCACATGTCTCACATCTTCATGTAGAGTGGTCAGTGCCAACTCAGTTCTGACTGTCCGCTTTGCTGAGGTGGGGGTCTGTCCCCCTTGCTGTTTCTGTTGCTATGCTATGTATGCAGTTGGCCCTAACTGAGTTTCTAAAGGATTCTTGCTCTGCCTCCCATCTTGCAGCAGGAAGCCTGAGATTACAGCCACACACCATCTAAGGTTCCTGGAATCAAGCTCAGGCCGCCGCATCGAACGCGATTTTTCCCCCGCAGTGCCATTGTGTTGGCCTGGCGTGCTTTTCTGACACACGGGCCGTGTTCTCTGCTCTCTTTCTCAGGTACTGTTCCACCCCAACAGTGGGGCTGCCGGCGAGTATGGCGCCCTGCAGACTGTCCGCCTAGACCATTACAAGGCTTTCTACGTTACTGGTAAGTGGAGTCTCTCACCCTAACTCCCAAGTGCACACCTGGGGTGGGGGTGGGGGTTGTCAAGTGGGTGTGGCTGTCTTCTTTGAGGGACTCACGTCCTTCACCACTTTGCCACCCAACCTCAAGCTTGCCTGGAGGGCCAGCAAAGGCATTCTGGGCCACCAACACGGAAATGCGGCCTTCCTGCAGCAGGCTCACGGCCCCTTTCCACAGAGAAAACTCCAAGTTAGGCTTTAGATGCCAGTTTGGCTGATGATGAAACAGGAGCTCAGAGACCTTTAAAAGTGTCATTTACTTGGCAATAAAATGTTTCAGAAGGCAGATCTTAAAGGTCTACACAGCAGGCCCACAGAAGTCTCTCCTCGGTTCACTCAGTGACGGGGACTTTAAAAACTAAGAATGTGTGTTAGAAATGACATACTGGAGCTGGTGAGGTGGCCTGGTGGCCATTCTTGTCTGCTTTCTGTCGCTGTGATGAAAAACCATGGCCAAAAAAGGGCTTATTTGATTTATACTTCTCAGGTTACGGGCTATCACTGAGGGGAGTCAGGCCAGGGTAGGAACTGAGGCAGAGGACACAGCTTACTGGCTTATTCTCTGTGCCTTGCTCAGTTTGCTTTCTTATGTCACCCAGGACCATCTGCCCAGGAGTGGTATCACCTGTGGTGGGAGGCCCCTCACATATCAATCATTGATCAAGAAAATGTTCCCACAGACTTGCCAGCAGGCAGTTCCTATAGAGCCTTTTTTTTTCCTTCAGTTGAGGTTTCCACTTTCCAAATGACTCTAGTTTGTGTCAAACTGATAAAACTATTATAATGGGTAAAAGTATTTACACACACGCATGCACACACGCACATGCACATGCACAAATTCCCACATGTGTACATGGTAGTAAAATTAAACTCTTCTTTATCTTGAAATGCTTGTCCTGTTAATTTGCATTCAGTTGAAGCACTAACATTTTGAAGTTAATCAATGAAAAACAACAAAGCTGGGCAGTGGTGGCGCACGCCTTTAATCCCAGCACTTGGGAAGCAGAGGCAGGCAGATTTCTGAGTTTGAGGCCAGCCTGTTCTACAGAGTGAGTTCCAGGACAGCCAGGGCTACACAGAGAAACCTTGTCTCGAAAAACAAAACAAAAAAGGGGGGAGGGAGAAAGAAAGAAAGAAAGAAGGAAAGAAAGACAAAACTAGAAAAGAGACTCTGGCTAGGACTCAATGGAGATTTCAGTTGGCTTGTTATTTCAAGTTGGAGATTTTCAAAGAATTATATAATTAAGACAGACACACAGACACAGACACACACACACACACACACACACACACACACACACACACACACACAATTTATTTCCTGAGCGTAAGATGTGGTTGCAATACTAGAACAAGCCCTTTGAGTTCACAGCTCCAGGGATCTTAGAAATGCTGCAAGAATCTTTGGTTCCTCAGCCTCAGACAAAGCGCTCAGCTCTTTGCTGTGGTCTCCGAGGGAAAGTTCAGGGATCAGAGTCCTTACATTACATTATCTAAAAGGCACAGGCCCTCCAGGCTGAATTGATTTCATGCAGGGAGAACCCTGCCAGAAAGCCCTTGACACCAAGATACTGGAATCGGAAACCTTACCATGAAGTAATAGGGCTGTGTCATGTGATCACAGTCAGACAGAAACTAAAATCCTAAACTAGAAGGAGACCAGGGTAGGGAACAGAGTACTGGGCTCTCGATACATTTGAGGAAAATTGCCTAACAGGGCGAGGTGCCACCGTGTTCTGTGTCCTCCCTGCATGGTTTAAAAACTGCTTCCTAATGATTAGAACTGTGTTTGGGAAAGACAGGTGAATAGGCACCTAATCCATTAGGATAGAGAACAATATATTCTTCTATGATGGGGAGATGACAGTTTTGGTCATGAACTGGAGTGGCCTTGAAAGATAACCAGTCTTTTGTTATGTGGCCTAGAACTGGGGAACCTCACTGGTTTCCTTCCCTCTCCTCTTTCAAAAATCATCTCTCTCTTTTTTTCTTTTTATTTTCTTTCCAGTGTGTGTGTGTGTGTGTGTGTGTGTGTGTGTATGTGTGTGTTCATGTGCTTCACATGCACAAGCACACACTTATGAAGGTCAGAGGCTTTGATACCAGGCATCTTCCATGATCACTCTCTATCCTACACAGTGAGGCAGGATAGCTCATCTGAACCCAGACTTCATTGACTTTGCTAGTCTGGCCAGCTTGCTCTGAAGATGCCCTGTGTCTGACTCCTGACTTACTGCTGGCCTTCCACGCTGTGATGGTTTGACTAGGAAAGGCCTCTGTAGACTCATGTGTTTGAATGCTTGGCTCATGGGGAGTGGCACTCTTAGGAGGTGTGGCCTTGTTGGAGGAAGTGTGTCACTTTGGGAGTGGACTTTGTGGTCTCCTATGCTCTAGCTCTGCCCAGTGAGGAACATAGTCTTCCCCACCCCCTCTGCTGCCTGCAGATCAAGATGTAGAACTCTCAGCTCCTTCTCTAGCACCATGTCTGCCTGGACACTGCCATACTTCCTGCCATGATGATAATGGACTAAGTCTCTGCAACTATAAGCCAGCTCCAATTCAATGTTTTCCTTTATAAGAGTTGCCTTTGTCATGGTGTCTCTTCACAGCAATGAAGCACTAGCTAGGGGCTGGAGAGATGGCCCAGCAGTTATGAGCACTGGCTGCTTGTCCAGAGGTCCTGAGTTCAATTCCCAGCAACCACATTGGCTCACAATCATCTGTAATGGGATCCCATGCCCTTTTCTATCTCTTGCGTCTTACAGGCATGCATGCAAATAGTGTATGTGTGTATATATGTGTGTGTGTGTGTGTGTGTGTGTGTGTGTGTGTGTGTGTAAAGAAGCTTTAGAAATATGTTTAAAAAAGCCACTATGACATCCAGGCACTGGTGATCTGAATTCTGTTTCTCACACTTGTATGGCAAGCATTGTACCTACTGATAGAACTCAATAGCTGCCCTTTGCCACTTTTAAAGTAATTAAAGATCTGTCCAGATGATTCTGGGGCAGGCCCTTGCTGACAGAACTGATGACCTGAGTTCAGCCCACAAGGCCCACAAGATGGAAGGAGAGAACCAACTCCCACAAGTGGTCCTCTGACCTCCTCATGTGCTCTGTGGCACATGTGTATCCCCACCACTCCCCACATGCTTACACATACACACATACACATGTGCATGCACACACATGCATAAATAAATAGAAATGCAAAGCAGGGCAGATTTTATCCACGGCAACAGATGCACATCTAAATGTGTATACCTGTGTACCTGCTCTGTAAAACTGTGAACTGGTGTCATGGAGACAAAGTGTGTCTCCCAAAAGCTCAAGGATTAAATGCTTGGTCCTCGGTGTGGGTGGTGTTCTAAGGAGGAACTTCTGGAAGCTGCTGAGGTCATGAAAATGCTAACATCACCTGTGTATTAACTCATGGATGGGTTTGCCTACCCAGTGTAGGCTCTTAGGATGCAGGGCCAGTTCAGAGGAAGGTCATTGTGGGTGTGCCCTTAAAGGGTGTATCTCGCCTTTCTCTCTCTCTCTCTGCTTCCTGTCCATTGCAAGGTAAGCAGCTTTCCTTTGGTGCTTCCCCCTTGCAAAAACTCCAAGAGCCAGACAAAAGGTCTGGAAGCTTGAGACAATGTAAATCTTTCCTCATTGAATTGTTTACCTCAAGCATTTTGTCACAGGAACAAAAAACTAGAGACATTGGCTGGTTTCCAGTTGTTATGCCAACTGTATATTCGTAAATGAACCCACTCAGTCATGGTATTGTGTATACATACATACATATATAAAATGCATATACACACACATATACATACATACACATTCCTAAATGAACCCACTCAGTCATGGTATTTTATACACACACACACACACACACACAAAATTCATTCCTAAACAAACCCACTCAGTCATGGTATTTATATATATATATATAAATACAAACATGTATAAAAATACATACACACACACACACACACACATATATACACACATTCCTAAACAAATGCACTCAGTCATGGTATTGTATACACAGACATATATGTGTATGTGTATATGTATGTATATGTGTATATATGTATATGTATGCATATATGTGTATATATACATATATGTACCCATATATATACATATATACTCATAAATATATGCAGATATACATATACACACAGATACATATATAATATATATGTTCAATACACTTATATATATCAGTGTATATATTTATATATAACACTCATACATATATTATTGGATTTGATTTGCTAGAATTTTGCTTATAATTTCCGTTCTTGTAAAGTAGGTATCAAGGTTTGATGTAGGAGTTTTGCTGGTCGCATGAAATGAGTTTGGGAGAAGTCTCTGTTTTCTCAAAAGGGCTTCATAAGATTGGTCCACTCCTTTCCTGATTGATTGAATTTGCCTGTGAAACTGTTTGTCATTTACAGTATTGTCAAAATATTGCTCTGTGTTTTCTTCTAAGGGTTACTTTTATGATTTGGGTCTTATATTTAGATCTTGAGGCCATTTGGGGTTAACTTTAGTACCTGACTTTTGGTAAGAGTACAACTTAACTCTAAGCCATCCACCCCTCCATTTCCCACCATTGCATTTGTTAAATATTTATTTTTACTATTTTAAATTGTGTGTGTGTGTGTGTGTGTGTGTGTGTGTGTGTATCTCTGCGTGTATCTGTGTGTGTGAACATGGGTATTCATGAAAGCCAGAGGTGTCAGATCCTTCTGGAACAGGAGTTACAGGCAGTTGTGAGCCACCCAGTGTGGGAGCTTGGGAACTGAACTTAAGTCTATTTACATGAGCAATATGGGCTCTTAACCACTCAGCCATCTCTCTAGCACCTGCCTCTGTTGTATCTAAAAATGTTAGTTTTCCTCTCCTGCTCCCGGAACTGTGGAAGTTACTATTGCATTAACTGTGAGACCTGCCTGAGCTCCTGAAGTTAAACTTCACAGAAACAGGAGGCGTCCAGTTAAAGATGCAGCAGGTTAGTTGTACAGGGCTTTGTGCTGGGCTTGATACCCCGGCCCCGGGGGTGAAGGGAGAATAACAACATCCACAAAGCATAGGGTACCAATGACCAGATTCCCCCAGGGATGTTTCTCTCCCAGACCTGTCCACCAAAGAGCTCCTTGCTCCCTGCCACATTGCTCCAATAGAGGTCTCTGCTGTGGTCACTCACCGTTCTCTCTGTCCACCCCCTTTTCAACATCGAGCAAGGCTTTGCTCTCTGTGTGCGCTCTCAGAGCTAACGGAAACTGTTCCTTTTTCAGTGTGTTTGGTTTTCTTCCTTCTCTTGCAAGGAGGAGTAGCTTCCACGCTGCTTTTGGACTATAGCAGCAGCTGGAAGCTCCTTGGAGAGCTGTTTGAAAAAATGGTGGGTGCACTGGGCCTTGCTGGTGAAACACTGGGGAATGACTTCTGAGCCTCATGGGAAGTCAGTTACAGTTCGTTCCCTTGAACTTGGGAAGAAGGGTTTATTCTGTGTCTTAGGATTTTTGACTGTCAGATTTTGTCCCTTAGTATAGAAAAGTCCTTAACGCCCCCCCCCCCCAGGCCCTGATTTCTGTTCCTCACCTGAACTTTGCGGGGAGAGATGTCAGTAGTGAATAAGAGGGGAGTTTTGGTTTTGTTTTGCTGTTTCATATCTAATTTTTTCTCTCTCTTGAAAGAGAGTCTCACTTTGTAATCCGGGTTAGTCTTGAACTACGAGGCCAGGCTGCCTTGGACCTCTCAGTTCTCCTGTCGCCGTATCCTGGGCTCTGGATTATAGATGTGTTCCACCTTGCCTGGCCCGTCGCTCTCACCTAACGGTGCTCACACTCCAAATGTTTTCTGTGTGGCAGGCCGCCACCAAAGTGCCTATTTTGGTCTTCCAGCTGGGCCCTCTCTGGGCACTCTTCTAAGGGTCAGCCAAGGATTCACAGGAGTTCCTAGGAAGGTTTCCAGGCTTGTACTCTGTGGCAGTCTTCCTCGTGAGACTTCGCCTGTCAGTTTTTATCATTCGTGGTAACCTTAAACTCTGACACCTTAAACCACCTCAGCTTTCCTCAGGAATTCTGCCTGTTCCACACTGCTGGTCACAACATCTCCAGGGCGGGGAAACCTCAGACCAGGTCCAATGCAGTGAGGCTTTCTTTGCAGGGTCAAGTCCTCTCCAGTCTTTGCCTGTATTGATTATTCCACTACAGTGCTTTTTATTGATTGGCTACAATAGGTTTCCTAGAATTCATTTTGCTAGCTAGAGGATGGTAGTTCAAAGGACGCTACTGTACTGTTTCCTTAAGTGAAACTTATTATCACCGTGTATGATGCATATTTATTTGTATCACTGTGGATGATGTGTATTTGCAGGTAGGTATGCCTTGCAGTATACATGTAGAAGCCAGTGGACAACTTTGTATCATTAGTTGTGTGGGTTTTGACTGTTTTTTTATGGCCCATGTAGCAAGTATTTCTACGTGCTGAGCCACATCCCTTATGTGCCTCGTGTTTTTATCTTTTTAATTCTTTTTAAGATAAAGTTTCATGTACCGCAGGAGAAGCCTCAATTCATTTTATAGCCCAGGCTAGTCTTGAACTCCCTATCTTCCTGTCTCTACTTCTGAATTCCAGGAATGCTCCACTAGGCCGCAGCTCGGATAATATATATTTAAAGGCAGGTTCTCTATGTAGCTCTGAGCTGGCCTCGAACTCACAGATCTGCCTGCCTCTGGCTCCCATGTGTTGAGATTAAAGGCTTGTGTCTCTCTGTACTTGATAGATCACTTAACTTTTATGAGAGTCACTCCCGACTTTTCCCTGGTTGACTGTCAAAACTTGTGTCACTTCAGGTGCTCCTTGCAGCTGCTGGAATCAAATTTTTGTCAACTCTAGACAAAGATAGCAATCCCTCCCTGATAAACCCGAGCATCTCCCAGGGGAAGAAACCCCTGCTGGAGGCTTTGATCTGCTGGAGGGCTATGGGATATACTCATTCTTCTCGGAGAGTTCCAGTTTCATTTCCATCCATACTGAACACGAAAGCTGTGTCCCTGGTATGCTGGCTTTGGTCCTTTTAGATTTGTCTTTGCTGGGTTGAGCTGTGGCATTGTTCTGTCTTCTTGTGGTGAGAAGACACCACATCTGGACCCCTCTAACTGATTGGTCTATCTGTTGTGAGAATGTCCTCAGACTGGGCAAGGCTGTACACACCTGTCATCTTAGCACCTGAGAGGCTGAGGCAGGAGGATCAAGAGCTTGAGGCCAGCCTAGGATTTATAGCAAAACTCTTATACTCAAATGAGGGTATAAGCCCATGATAGAGGGTTCCCTGTAGGAAGGGCCACTGCAAAGATTTCTCAGACATCTGTTCAGGGAAAGAACTCTCCTTCTCCCAAGCAAGTGATGTTCCTATCTCATTAATGTTTTACTACCAAGATGCCCAGAAGCAAACTGTTACTCAATTACACAGATTTCTGTTAGACACCCTAGATGCTTTTTGCATAGAAAACGGAAGGGGAAAGTCATTGGAACCATTAAGATACAGTGCTGGGAGCTGGAGAGATGGCTCATCAGTTAAGAGCACTTGATATTCTTCCAGAGGACCCAGGTTGGTTTTCAGCACCCATATGGTGACTCACAACCATCTGTAACTCCAGTTCCAGGGAATTAGATGCCCTCTTCTGGCCACCGTGTGCACTGCATGCCCAAGGCATTTACACTTGGTCAAAACATCCATACACATAAAAACAAATAAATACCATCTTTAAAAGTGAGAAATACTCCAGATGCCTTTGGCTGTCCTCTTTTGGACTTACATAACAGTCAGCTTCTTAATCTCTGTCAAAGCATCATCAAGGAAATTAACCTTCTTGACATCCACCAAGTTCAACAGTTGCCATCGGAGATATCAGTATTCAAAAATATCAGACTCGGGGGCCAGCAAGATGGCTTAGTGATTTGATGACTTGAACTCTCAGCGGTAGAAGACTGACTTCAGAAAGTTGACTTCTGACCTCCACATGTGTGCCAATTACAAAGCAAACAAACAATCACCAAAATAAAACAAAACAATAGCCACAAGATTTACTCTCAAAGGCCAGAGACACATGGTATTTGAACAGATGTTCGCTGGTTCTGAAGTCTAGTCCAAGGGGCCGGATCTAATCCCCCTGGATGGCCAATCATCGCTGGAAAGACAGACTACAATCTCAAGGGCATTTATTTGACAGGGAGAGCAGCCATTTGAATTCCCAGGCTTGGTTCCACAGATGTCCATCTTCCTCTGCGTCCTCCTCTGCTCAGGGTGAAGGTTGAGTCTCACATTTTTGGTCATCTTTCCCATAGGTGGAGCCAAAGCTTGTGACGGGAGTGTGGGTCATGAGCAGCACCACGTCCCCCCGCTCATTTTCAACCTAGAAGATGATGCTGCCGAAGGCGTCCCTCTACAGAAGGGAAGCCCCAAGTACCAGGAGGTGCTGCCGAAGGTCACCAGGCTTCTTGCAGATGTCCTCCGAGACATTGCTGATGACAACAGCTCCCTAGCAGACTACACTCAGGATCCTTCAGTGATGCCTTGCTGTAACCACCATCAAATTACCTGCCGTTGCCAACCGGTCTGACGGGTCATTTTTCCCCCCCATGAGAAACACTATCAGGAAATTTTAGACCGGTGGGTTTACTTCCAAACTTCAGTTTGGTCATGGGCGTCTGTTTTAGAAAGGAAAGGAAGTTGCAGAATGTGGTTAGGAAGCTATGGCGTTACCTCTCTTGGTGTGGACTGTCTCCTCTGCGTGCAGACTTGAGAAGCTCTGAACACTGGTTCAGTGGACACAGGTTCAGTTAAGCACAAGGGGACTATGGAGTCACGGCCCAGGTCCAAGCCCTGGGTTTTAAGCTTGGGCAATGACTTAAATGTCAATTGCAAGTTGATTTTGAAGGTTAAAGTAACACACGGAGCTGCCTGTGTACCCCCCGACACCAGGCAGACCCTCAGTATTTAAGTTTCTATCCCATGTCCCCAGTTTCAGTGGCCATTTCAGCACAAACTCATCTGTCTTGCTAGTATGTAGAGCTTGGCCCTCTTCAATATGCATACAAATCTCTGGGGATCTTGCAAAATGCAGATTCTGGGGGGGGGCAGCGCATCTGGGAGCCTATATTGTTGTCCACATTCCTTTGAGATGCCTTGAACAAACCAAAGTGAGGTCTTCCCAGGCCTTGGAGCAGAACTCCTGATCCTTCCCTCTTGCTAATGTCAAATGGGTGTATTATAAATATTTAAGAGTTTGGGGCTCAAGTGGTGGTCCATTGGTTAAGAACTCAACCTGTTCAGTTCCTAGCACCTACATGGTAGCGTAAACTGTCTGTAACTCCAGTTCTAGGGCACCTCGTACTTTTCTCTGGCCTCTGAGAATGCCAGGCACACACTCAGTATATATACATGTAGGTAAAACACTCATATATTAAAACATAATCTTTCAAAAAAAAAAAGATTTGGTATTTCTTCAACACCCCTAAAACTTCTAGGAAACAAAATAAAAATGTAAACAATTCACACATGCATCGCCATGATTTTATTTAATTAGTGTCCTGAATGGGACTCAAAGGTAATAAATGATTTGTTCCAATCACTGCAAAAATACTAGGCCTGGCTAAAATAGTCTCTCTTTCTCTATGTCTGTAATATACATGAAATACAATTCTAAGAGGTTTCCCACTAAGTACATTTTTTTTTACACAGCATACATTTGACAAGGATGCCCTTTTTAATATAAAATTCCGGTTATATACCAATATGGTTAGTTAGCATTTACACTGTGGTTTGAAGGTCTTTTAAACTGCATGGTGTGACTCCAGCATTCTCCCTGCCCACTGGCAGCCAAGGTTGAGGGGCTTGGGGCCGGGGCTAAGGCTCAGGCAGTGAGGTGCCCAGGATTCCTGCCTCCCTCCCCTTTCTGCTCACAGCAGTGATTGTATTCCGTTTCTTCCACTTTCCTTGTTCTCTCCAAAACCACCTGACAGGGGTTGTCCTGACTTCTGAAGTAGGCTTCTTGTCAGGACTGCTTCGTTTTGCCCTTCTGACTTCCACGGCACAAGATTATCTACCAAAATCAAAACAGAATACGGCCTTACTCTTCTTGGGAGAGGCTTCAGGGAGGCGGGCCGGGTTACCTAGGGGCCTGTGCTAGGTGGGTCAGCAGGGAAGGCTGGACCCTGGGACTTTTACGTTTGACCACAGACTGACCCTTACTCATGACCATGGGAAAAATCCACCCATCTCATGAAGGTGTTTGTAACTGTAGCACAGATCCCAACAATACTGTTAACAAACCGGGTGTGTGCGTGCACACGTGTGCTTGTATGCGTATGGGCAGCTTTTAAAAACGGCTCATCTTATATGTAAACACTGACTGCTAAACGACTCTAGAGAGAACACAGAAAGCCAGCCTATGCTCTTGGTCCGAGTCGGCCGTTCTCTTGCTCACAATGTTAATATTAGTGTCACAGAATACATGGATTGTGGGCTGGCTTGCTCTGGAAGCAGGAGCTGCTGGCCCTCCTCAGAGCCTCTTCCCAGGGGACCAGAGATGATGAGCTTGCTTTCCTCTTCCTGGTCTTGGGGTGAAGTCAATCCCAGGGAGGAGAGTGGTGTCAGGACGGCAGTGGCAGGCTACTTTATAGAGAAAACTAGTGATGATTCCTGGGCTTAAGGCCGAGCCCAGAGGCCCAGAGGCCCACTCCACCAGTGAGCCTAATATTCCTATTCGAAAGGGAAGTGATTTTGGCTAAGCTGAGACTCTCAAGATCCTTTTGTAGTCTCACAGGCTTTTTAAAGAGTTGTGAATGAAGATATGGTTTCTGGGGAAATATTTGCAAGATGCATACACTTCAGAATAAAGGCAAAAGGGGCTTTCCTAGCAAGCCTAGCCAACCACTTAAGCTACAGAGACACGGCTGAGACCGCTGCGTCGAACAGCAACCAGCATCACTCTTGCCTCTGGTCCTTGTGCCTGGAGACAGAGAAGTCTTCCTGCTGCTGACCCAGGACCTCAGTCTGAACAGTGGCCATCTACCTGCAAGCTCTGGGACTGGCTGGGCCTGGCAGCCACCATAACACCTAGCACCTGTGGCATCCAGAGGCTACCCTACTTTAGTTGGACTCTAATGACTTTAGGAACCTGTCTAGTGGTAAACACTTAGCTGACAGAGAGAATTTCTTGTGCATAAACAATTTTTTTTGGAAGCTGAGGCTGGAACCCAGGGCCCATTGCCTACTGAGCTAGCCACACCCCCTAGCCCAGACAATTCTAAATGCAGCTCAAGTCAACTTTCGAAAATTCGCTCCTAGAGAGAGAGGCAGGACAGCTGGGTTGAGCATGCCTCGAGGCACATTTAAACGTTAGTATTTTTGGATGGGGGGGGGCACTAAGCATGTAACTCAGAGCCTTTTACATGCTAGGCACACACCATCATTAATCCATTCCCATCAACACTAGTTCTTAAGTTAAGTCTCTTTGAGTCTCCTCCCCTCGAGGAAAATGGCTCATTCAGGGTTATTATTTTATACGAGTTTCCTCTAACAGAGGGCTGCCCTCCTACCTGCTGGTGTTCAGATTAGTCTAGTTCTGTAAACAAGGAGGTTGCAAGGTCTGTTCTGACTACACTGAAGACCCTAACTGACTTTGGGATGTATCAATCTTCTGCAGTAGCCTCAGGATTTTTTTTTTTTGCCAAAATTGCTAAAACAGAACTGACTGAGCATCTGACCGTCCCAGAATAGGACACTCTGGTCATGTTTGTTCCACTGTCCGACAGAGAGGGCTCTGGCTCTTGGAGGATGTAATGCCAGCTAAACCGTTAAATAACCAACTTTCAGAAGACAGACAAACTCCCTATAGTTCTAGGGAGCATCACGGAAACCCAAAGGCAACCGTTAGGCAGTGGGCCAACAGCTGTCTTAAAATGTATAATTAGTTTTTTTTAAAAAAAAAAGAACTACTCCTTCCCACCATTAGTATATAACTGTCACTTGCTTGCAATGTATTTGGCAACTTGCCTATGAAAGCCCAAAAATGTTAATTTCAAACTGTAATCTACAAAGCCAGTAGGGAAGTCACAAATGTCTCCTGTTCACACAAAAAGCAGCCTCACCCACCTCAGAGCCACAGGACCACTCCTTTCTATTCCGCAGGTCCTGACCTCGAATTGCATCCATCTGAGATCTCAAGTTGACTCTCTCCTTTTTTTGTTTTTTTTTAAGACAAGGCCTCATATAACTCAGGCTGGCCTTGAACTCACTATATAGCTAAAATTACCCTGAACATCTGATACGCTTGCTTCCAAGTACTGGAATTACAGGTGTGTACCACTCTGCTCAATGGTAAGTGCTGCTGGGAACCAAACTTAGGGCTTCTCGTGGGCTAGGCAAGCATTCTATCAGCTGAGTCACATTCCTCGCTCTGGGATGCTTCCTAACCGAAACGAGAGGCGCGCACACACTGCTACACTGTAGATGTGGATGGGAGCTAAGGAGGCCCTGACAGTCCCCAGTGCTGGGAGAGAGACTCTTTCCTCCAGCTGTCAACAGAAGTCAAGTCTAGAGCTCTGCATCTCTCAGGTTGGCATCTCTCAGGTTGGCAAGCTGAAGCAGGATACCTAGCTGAAGGTCTCCAGGTGAGCTCTGCCACCCACCCTGGCTTTAGCCGTGCGGTTTCCTGGTGGGTGCCTGTAGCTACTGGGGGGTGGGGGTGGGGGGCTCAAGAGTACAGTACCAGAGCCGCAGGGCAGGCAGGGTGCGTGTCAGCTCCTGCAGCCAGCTCACAGTCCCAGACAAGACCTGGCTCCATTAACCCATCATAACAGGCAGCATTCTACAAAAGCAATCTTAGGCGCTTCGGAAAACCAGACACAGGCAGAAACTCCGACCTCACAAGGAGCTAAGGTAGTGCATGTATAGAGGCAGAGGCAAGAAGGCTAGGTCTCTGAGCCATCCACACTTCCCAGGTTAGTATTTGGTTATGGTAATGCTGTCAGGCCTCAAGCACCACACCAACAGGCTAGCCTGCAGGGTCTGAAACTGCCAAGTGGGTGCCCCAGGGCTCTGGTTGTGAAGAGGATTAGCGTTAGGAGTTAGAGCACAGGGCAGTGACTTGGCCTCTGCGGGAGGCAAGGCTTCCTTCCAGGCACACAGATGGAGTAACACTGTTAAGGGTTCCGAATGCTCACAGGGGGAAACTCATTCTCGTCGTCAAGACACACTGGTCCCGTTGCAAATTCGTGTTCCGGAATAACTTCTCCTCGGAGCGCCCCGCCATCCTCAGAGTACCCTGGAGTCGGGAGTGAGAAATGAATCAGGAGGCACCCCATGGCAGGTGCTGGGGGGACAGGACCCGAGAACACGGGAGAATGAATGCACCTTTGCCTTCCAAATAGAAGTGAGTCTAAATCCTCACAATCCAGTCCCTGAGCCCTGAGAGACAGACAGGTCTCAGCCCCCTCCTGTCGGAATCTTCAGCTCTTTGGAAAGCTTCAATAAGTAAAGTGTCGTTGGCAAATTGTTTGTTTCATGGCTTTAGACCCAGCACTGGGAGGCAGAGGCAGGTGGATCTTTTTGAGTTTGAGGCCAGCCTGGTCTACACAGTGAGGCTCTGTTAAAAGGAAGGAAGACAGGCAGGCAGGCAGGCAGGCAGGCAGGCAGGAAGGAAGGAAGGAAGGAAGGAAGGAAGGAAGGAAGGAAGGAAGAAACCAAACCTTTTGGGTTATATCCCCCAGTATAAGGGACCTGAGGGTTGAGGGCTGTTACCAGGCCTCACCTGGCACTGTGGAGGCTGCGGATGTGCTGGGCCTGGCTACAGTTGCAGCGTAAGACGGAGGTACGGAAGGTCTGAGGTCATTTTCTTTGTTCTCTTCTGTTGTTCCTGAGCTAAGCAAGCTATTTGCAGCAATTAGGGAGAAGAAGAATAGAAGAAGTCAGTACATCCCCAGAACACCTTCATGGAAGAAGGGCAAGAAGGCTTGTGCTCTGCTGTTTAAGAGTAAATTACAGACCTGCCAGTACACTATATGATCAGCGTGTACCCAAGTGGGTTCAGCCGTGCACCTACAACATGATCCACTGCATACAGCCCTCTGCTCCTCAGGCAAGAAGGCTAAGACATGCTAATGACGTGTTAATGAGGTCATGGATAAGGTACCCTGGCAGCTTGTGGTATATCCAGTCCACAACTGGATGGGAGGTCAGCCTGCATCCACCACAGAATTTTAGAAGCTTTAAAATCTGATTCTGTGAATACTTTTTGACTATCTACTGTGTTCTTGGAGGCTGTGTGCTAGGAGGCCAGGCTGAACAAGGGGACATCCCATTTGGGGTATTATGTCATCTGCCTGAGCACTGTCCCAAAGGAGACATTGAACTAAGGGTACCTTACAGCACAGTGAGCCTGACCTGAAGCAATAAAGCCTGCTGGGGGCGTGGCACAGAGACGGTGAGGAGGTAGCAACAGGAGCGAGAACCCAGGAGCAGGTCGAGGTCGCTGTCCCCAGCAGAGACAGTGCTGCACACTGTCCCTGAACAGCGTTAGACAATTAGAATCCTCACCTGTGGGTTTTGATTAAGACGCATTCTCCTCCATCCTGAGGGTCCAGGTTGTAGATGTAAAGGTGTCCGTCGGAGGAGGCCACTAGCAGCCGCGGCAGTTTCTGGATCCTGAGGGAGAAGTGACGGATTGCTACAAAGCTTCTTTCCCCTTGACTGTCTTCAGCACTTCCGCCTTTGATAAAGCAGTTTATCCCTGCGCAGTGATGCAGAACTGGGGCTTCTGCCTTTATATTCGAACCTGGTCATTAACTTTCAGGATTATTTCTGGGTTTGGTACGGGATGGGACAAGAGTAATGTAAGTAGACACTAGGACCTGCGAAAGGCTCCTGCCAGCTTCCTGGTGTCCCTAGATGGGGTGTGGGCTTATATTACATGTGTCTCTGCCTTCAGCAGTGATGGAAAGAGGAAAAGAACTGAGCCGGCTCAGCAACTTGCTGGCTATGTTTACAAACGTGAGCATCCACGCATCTGCAAGTGGGCCTGCAGGAAGGGAGCCGGAGGCCAGCCTGACGTGTAGTTTCTCAGGCTCTGCCCACATTTCTTTTGAGCCCCACACTCTTTTTCCTTCTGGGGCAAGCAGTCTACTGTCTGAGTCATCTTCCTGGTCCCTAAAATGATTCTTTTTTATGGTCTTTTGAGACAGTCTTGATGCATACTCTGGCCTGGCATTGAACTTTCAACTCCTTGCCGAGGTCTCCCTAGTGCTGGGGTTACAGGTGAGCACCACCATGCCCAGCTCGTGCGTGTGCGTGTGCATGCATGTGCGTACATGTGTGTGTGTGAGATTTCTTTAATGAATGCCCCTAAGCTTATTAATATAAGACACCTGTCAACCCCGTAGGCTATGGAACTGGAATTCCATTATTACATCTTATATAAACGGGGATTATTTTGTAAGGTACTGTCATTATGACCAAGGGTTGGGATTCACATGCCAACTTCCAGCTGCCCCCAGAAAATCCACATTAAAACCAGCAGACAGATTCTGCTCGCCTTTCCTTCTTTGGCTTTTGTGTGTGTGTGTGTGTGTGTGTGTGTGTGTGTGTGTGCGCCTGCCTGTCTGTATGAGTACCACATGCATGGAGAGGCCAGAGAGGGCATCAGACACCCCTGATCCCTCCAGAACTGGAGTTCTAGGCAGCAGTGAGCCACCAGACGTGTGTGCTGACCGACTCCTGGTTCTCTGCATGAGCAGGAAGGGCTCTAACCACTGAGCCATCTTCCTAGCCCCATCTTTTTTTTTTCCCCATACATTTAGGGACCCTGTGTCCTGGGAACATACACCCGTGAGTTTGTTGGCACTGTACATACGTGGACAGGGTGCAAATGTTCTTCTGCCCAGAGAAGTTGAGGCGTCCGGTGGCGAAAGCCCTGTCCTGGTTCATCATGTCCGACACCTGGGCGGGGAGGTAGTTGGTAGCTGCCATGAACATCTTTCCCATGTAGCCGCTCCAGGTGGAAGGCTCTTCTGGGCGGCTAGGGGAGGCAACGCAGAGGCAAGGGTGGGCCTGGGCTGTCGGCGCAGGCGCCTTGCCAGTGATTGCCGCAGGCCAGTACTGACCTCGCCAGGCAGAGGCTGTGCCCGAGCACAATGTTCTGGCCACAGAGACATATTATTCCAGCAATAACTAAAGAGCATCAGGACCTGCGTGTCCTTCAGAAGAACCGCTGAAACCCTGGTAAGAGGTTCCCCGGGCTGCTGCTTTCTTACATTAAAAGAGAGCTACTAATGATCGTGGGCCTTCCAAAAGAAGGCAAGGGAAGAGATTCAGATGGAATAGATAGCTGGACCCTGTAAAATCAGCTTAGAAGCCCAAAGTGGGTTCAGGGAAGAACGGACAGATCCCTTTGGAGGCTTCCTGAGCCAGATTCAGTGGGAAGCTGGCCTGCAGGCAAGACACTTGGCTCCAGAGTCACCTGGTCCCCACACTGAAAATATTCAGGTGCTCCACAGGAGTCTGGGAGGTTCGCTGCACACACTGAACTTCATTGCAGGGACTTTGTCAGACAAAGAGGTCCATGAACAGCGAGCGTCACGGCTGTCCTGGTGTCCCATGCCATGGCCAGCAGCACATTGGGACTGGTGCCACCAGGTGTGTTTGGGAGCACCTGCTATGAGGTCACTTGTCTGTGGGACCTGATCTTAGCAGGATATACAGCTATGTGGCCTTCAGACTAACCTGTCCGGGTCTTGATGTTCTTGTCTGACAGGGACGCTTCTAAACACATCTGTACTGATGGTCCTAGAGCCTTGTGCTCTAGAGTTGGGATTATCAAGAGGAATAACATAAAGACTTTATATTTAAGGTTGGGACACAGCACCGACGTATAAAAAGTCAAGCTACCTGAGAGGCTATGTACGTGGTCCAGAATGGACCACAGC